>CM073428.1:39337819-39885319 GCA_037114965.1 Monochamus alternatus
TTCCCACTTTGAGTTTTCGGAAATGGGCCAGCGATATCAATGGCAATCCTCTCGAACGGTGCTCCTACGATGTACTGGCGCATTTTGCCTCTGGAACGGGTCTTCGGTCCCTTGCTGGCTGCACATATGTCACATTTTCGGCACCAATCTTCTACATCCGTCCTACAGCTCAACCAGTAGAAACGCTCCCTAATCTTCTGTAGAGTCCTATTGATACCGAAATATCCACCACCAGTACCTCCATGTACTTCCTGCAACACTTCTTTAATTCGGGACCTCGGGAGTAGTACTTGTTTCTTGACCTCCGTTCCGTCATTGTTCTCCCATGCTCTTTTTAGGACACCGTCTTCCAATACCAGAGAATTCCATTGAGCCCAATAGCTCTTTAATGCTGGGCTTTTACTACTGACTTCAGCCCAAGACGGTCGGTTGTTGGCTTCTTTCCAGTCTAGCAAAGGCTTGATGTCACAGTCAGCTTGCTAGTCTTCCCGAATCGCTGCTGAACTCCATCGGTCTTCAGGTTGGGCTGCTACTACCTTGCAAGAAACTGATGAGATGTTCTCTTTCCTTTCAAGACTACTGCAGTGTTTGCAGTTGACAGGACAGGGTCTCCTAGAAAGAGCATCTGCATTTCCATGTTTCCTGCCGGCTCGATGTTCAACAACAAAGTGATATTCTTCCAGCCGTTCCAGCCACCTGGCCATCTGTCCTTCAGGGTTTTTAAACTGTAGCAGCCATTTAAGGGAAGCGTGATCCGTTCTTAGGAGGAATTCTTGACCATACAAGTATTTATGAAAGTGTTCTAAACTCTTGACGATGGCAAGCAATTCTTTCCGAGTCACACAGTAATTCTTTTCGGCTTTTGACAGAACTTTGAAGTAGCCCACTACTCGCTCTTGGCCATCTTGTACTTGGGAAAGAACTCCACCAATTCCAATGTTGCTTGCGTCCGTGTCCACTATAAATGGTTGTCCAGGTATTGGGTATGTCAAAATCGGGGTAGTTCAGAGAGCCTCTTTCAGCTTCTCAAAGGCTTGCTGGCATCTCGTAGTCCATTCGAACGGTATGTTGTCTTCTGTCAGTTTATGAAGAGGCTTGGCAATGTCCGAGAATCCTTGGACGAATCGTCGATAATATGTGCATAGGCCGAGAAAACTTCGAACTTGATGTTTGTCTTTAGGAACCGGCCAGTTCTTTATGCACTCTGTCTTCTCCGGGTCTGTTTTCACACCATTTGAAGTAATAATGTGGCCTAGGTATCTAACCTCCTTTTGGAACAGACTGCATTTCTTCGGGTTCAACTTCAAGTTCGCTGCTTTCAACTTCTTGAACACTTCGGACACGTTCTTCAGGTGCTCCTGGAAAGAGCGTCCCAGCACCACCACGTCGTCCAAGTAAATCAAGCAGGTCTCCCAATGCAGGCCATGAAGTACAGTTTCCATCAGCCGCTCAAAAGTGGCAGGGGTATTACATAGACCAAATGGCATTACATTGAACTGCCACAATCCATTTCCGGTAGTGAACGCTGTCTTTTCCTTGTCTTCTGGGCTGACCTCGACTTACCAATATCCACTCTTTAAATCCAAAGTGGAAAACCATTGCGCACCAGCCAAGTTGTCCAGAGTATCGTCAATTCTTGGTAGTGGGTAACTGTCTTTCTTGGTGACGTCATTTAATTTTCTGTAGTCCACACAAAATCGGGTGGAGCCGTCTTTCTTCTTGACCAGGACTACAGGAGAAGCCCAAGGACTCTGAGATGGCTCTATGGTGCCTTGGTTTTGCATCTCACTTAACATCTTGTTAACTTCTTCTCGCTTAGCTAGTGGAAGTCCTCGTGGTGGCTGCTTTATAGGAGACGATGAACCAGTATCGATTCGATGCTTCACTACATTGGTTCTCCCAAAGTCGCCTGGTTTAAGTGCAAACACATTTTCATTTTCACTTAGCAGCTCTTGTTGTTCCACCTCCACCTCTGGTAGACTGTTCTTATTTGGTTTCTTGTCCATTTCGTGGATTTCTTTGAATGTTCTGACCATGGTAACAGGTTCACAGACTCCTACTTCAGTTCCCTTTGCAATTTTCTGTGGAAAGGTTTTCAGGTTCACTACCCGTACCATTGTGGTTTTCTCAGGTTTAATCAGAGTACGTCCGGTGACTATAGATTTATTGAACAAATCCGGATTACTGGGTTCCACCACTCCTACACTGCAAGACATTTCCCCATCCATTACAGTGGCAACCAAGGTCTCGGTTTGAGCAGGTAGTACCACATCTTCTTTAACAACGAGTCTCCGTACAGTGTTATTCTCAGTGGTGTTCGTTAGCACTACTTCCTCACCCATTATCCGTAGCGTGCCAACATTCAAATCTAAGTTCACCCCCTTTGCTCGTAGTAAGTCTAGTCCGAGTATGACATTGTCCGATATATCTGCTACCAGGGCTCTGTGTTTGAACTTGACGTCTCCTAATTCTACTTCAAGCTCGCATTCCCCCTTGACTGGCAGTTGTTGTCCATTGGCTGTTGGAAGGACATAACGTTTGGCAGGGTTTTTAATACGCCAAGCATGAATAATATCTGGCCGAACAATAGTTCTTGCTGCTCCAGTATCGATTACCATAGGGAAAGTACGACCAAAAATACTGCCTTCTACTAGCAAGGAGTTAGAGTCCTGGAGACATGACAACGTAATTTCTTCTCATGGGGCATGGTAGGAGGACGCAGCCGGTTTTGCCCCGTCAAGCCGGCTGAATCTAGTTTTCCTACGCAGCCTGGGAGTCGCGCTTTTGCTGATCTGCGGCGGGGGCCCTACACTGTCTCTTCAGATGTCCCGTCTGCCCACAGTTCCACCATTTGAGAAGGCGATCCCTTCGACTATCAGATTGTTCGTTCTTTGTCCTAGTAGATGGACTGAATTTATCAATAATCTCCTTTAGCGTTTTTATTATGTCTCCATTTGCCATACTATCGCTGTTATCACTGATGGCCCGAACTTTAACATGCCTACCAGATGCCATCTTTGCTGCCTCGAATTCCAGTGCATGCGAAAGAGCGTCGTTCAACGTTTTAGGTCTGGCGAGTCGTAATGCCTGCTGGGTTTCGCAATCTCTTGGGCCATCGGTAAAAACTTGGATGGACAGCTAGTCTAAGAATTCGGACGGGGCTGTTGGATAAGCCAATCGAACCAGTCGGGCAACATCGGTCTCAAAATGCTGTAAATTCTCTCTACTCTGTTGGTGACGATTTTTCAATTGTGCCTGGTAAACTTGCTGCAGGTGCTTATCCCCATATCTCATTTCCATATGGTGTTTTAGAATGTCGTAGTTACTCTGCTGCCCAGCAGGAACTCCTTGTAAGACGTCAAGAGCCCCTCGTAGAGCAACTATCAGAGCAGTAGCTTTCTCACAATCAGACCATTCGTTTGCGGCAGCTGCTGCTTCAAACTGACGCAAATAGACATTCCAGGAGACCTTGCCGTTGAATTCAGGGGGTTTCGTTTTCTGAGTTCGGATAACAGGTCCTTCTGATTTGATTACGCCATCCTTTCTTATTTTGTCCAGCTTATGTCGAAGCTCTTCGCAGGTTTCTCTAACCAAGTTTATTTCTTCGTCTATCCCCTTTTTTTGTGCTAACAGCTTCTCTTCTACTTGTGTCTCAACTCTATGTGACTGCTCCTCTAGTTTTTCTTCTAGTGTATTCTCCAACTTTGCCTGCAGTTCTTTCGTCCGATCTCTCATTTCCTGTTGTATTGTCTGTATCTGTTCTTTCATTATATACCCTTGTTCTTCTAGTTTATTTTCTAATTTCTCCTGTATTTCTTTCGTCTGGTCTCTCATTTCCTGTTGTATTGTTTGTATCTGATCTTACATTGTATACCCTTGTTCTTCTAATTTTTCTTGTGTTGTCTTCGTCTGTTGCCCTTGTTCTTCAAATTTTTCTTGCATCGTCCGTCCCTGTTCCTCTAATTTCTCTTGCATTATTTTCGCCTGGTCTTCCATTTTCTTTTGCATTGTTTGCATCATTTCTAACAGTTTTGTCATTTGTGCATCCATACTGACTTGGCTTCTAGTTACAGGCATTCACTTTATTTTCTTTAGAATGTTCTAGAATGTCCAGGAATGTGTTTGTAAATGTCACCGTTGACTTCCTTACAATGAAACGAGTGCAGTGATATGCCACACTTGGGTCTTTGTCTCACTTCGGTATAAAGTTCTAGAATGTTCGAGAATGTCCTTCGAAAAATAGCACCGTTCACTTCCTTAAGTCACGACGAGTGCGGTGATATGTCACACTTGGGTCTTTGTCTCACTCGCGTACAAAGTTCTAGAATGTTCGAGAATGTCCTTCGCAAATAGCACCGTTCACTTCCTTGAGTCACGACGAGTGCGGTGATGTGTCACACTTGGGTCTTTGTTTCACTCGCGTACAAAGTTCTAGAATGTTCGAGAATGTCCTTCGCAAATAGCACCGTTCACTTCCTTAAGTCACGTCGAGTGCGGTGATATGTCACACTTGGGTCTTTGTCTCACTCGCGTACAAAGTTCTAGAATGTTCGAGAATGTCCTTCGCAAATAGCACCGTTCACTTACTTAAGTCACGACGAGTGCGGTGATATGTCACACTTGGGTCTTTGTCTCACTCCCGTACAAAGTTCTAGAATGTTCGAGAATGTCCTTCGCGAATACCACCGTTCACTTCCTTGAATCACGACGAGTGCGGTGATATGTCACACTTGGGTCTTTATTCCACTCACGCACAGGGTTCCAAAAAGTTCTTCAAACTTCCACTTAAATCCCACTTACGCACAGGGTTCCCGAAAGTTCTTCAAACTTCCAGCTAAATCCACTTTGTGGACAGGGTTCCAGAAAGTTCTTTAAAACTTCCAGTTAAATCCCACTTCTGACACCAAATTGTCACGGATTTCCCAATCCGTCTTTTTACTATTGCCAGCAAAACAATCCGTTAATTAATTACTTCTTTATTAACTATACTCAGTACACTACTGAACACTAATTAGAACTCAACTAAACACTTATTTAATTAATCGCTATCTAAATCACTTTGATATCTCCAACTAAACACTTCAATTCAACACTGTAATACAAGACTTATACAAGACTAACTTAATCGGCCGTTTATTTTTCTTTTATAGACCCAACGAATATTCCAGGTATATTCTAGCATCTCTAGATCTATTTTCTAGCATCTCTCGAACGCTTCTCGTCTTTTCTCAAATTTTCTAGTCCCGTCTCGATCCACGGCTTTTTGTTTGTTTAACAGAGTCGCGTAGGGGCGATCGGGGCAATCTTAGTAATTCGCGGTACCACAGTCGTCGATTTGGGTGCGAGTGGGGCAAATTCCGTGACAGTATTATTGTTGACGCTTAAACAACATAAGCATAGGGAGAAGCATTGTTTTTCTGATATACGCCCATGGACAAGGCCAATGTCCTAGTATAAAATTTGATTTTAGAATATTTTGAAAACTGTACCATATTTTAATTCTGTAATATTTAAAAAAAAACAATAACAGGTAATCTTCAAATTGGTCTATTTTCAAAACAGATTAAAAGTTTATGAGATACAGGGTGTTAAAAAATATGTAAGATATTATGTTAGAACAGACTAATTTTCAAATTATTTATTTAACAGTCTCCCTTACTTTACAGTTCATTAATACAGTTAACTCTAAAACCACTCATTTCGCAAAAAGAGTTTATAGGAATTTTTTTATTATTAATATTTTAAATGCTGTGACTGAAAGTTCAAAGTGATTACTGACCTAGAAATTTTTACTTTTTTTGAAAAACACCTCTTAGAAAATGTACTTAGAATCATCTGTGGTTCTATAAGTGGGTTAATGCACTCTATATGAAAAAATATCTCTTATACAGTATGTCCACGGTTAGAAGGAAAATATTTTTATTTTTCATTTTGCGACAAAATGACATTCTTGATTAAAATTTTTGCTTGTCTTTAAAATGCAGCTGGCATAGAGAACTTTCATGTTGAATGTATAAGGTGATCAGAAAATCGGTAAATATAAAAATCGTTCAAGAATAAACTGCCTTTGTTTTTAACAATATAAAAAAATGTTGTTAACGAAAGTTGCTTAGAATTTAAATTTATATTAAAATTTCAATTTGTGCATGAATCGGCCTACTTTGATAGAAACGTGTAGTAAAATATTTTTATTTTTTATTTTACGAGAAAAGGGCATTCTTGGTTAAAATTTTTGGTTGGCTTTAAAATGCGGTTGGCATTTTAATATTTTCGTTTCCGTAATATATGTTGCTTCTACTGCTTATAACTATTTTTTGGCAAAATATCAGACTGTATCAAACTCTCCTCTAGATTTTTCGAATTTTATAATTCTTCAACACCCCCGCCAACCCCTTACACCCCGGAATATTTTCGTTTCAGTAATATATGTTGTTTCTAATGCTTATTACTATTTTTTGGCAAAATATCAGACTGTATCAAACTCTCCTCTGGATTTCCCAAATTTTTTAATTTTTCAACACACCCGCCACCCCCTTACACTCCGGAATTTTTTCGTTCCGTAATATATGTTGTTTCTAATACTTATTACTATTTTTTTGCAAAATATCAAACTCTATCAAACTCTCCTCTAAATTTCCCGATTTTTATAATTCTTCAACACCCCCGCCACCCCCATTACACTCCGGAATATTTTAATTTCCGTAATATATGTTGTTTCTAATGCTTATTACTATTTTTTGGCAAAATATCAGACTGTATCAAACTCTCCTCTAGACTTTCCAAATTTTATAATTCTTCAACAACCCCGCCACCCCCTTACACCCCGGAATATTTTCATTTCCGTAATATATGTTGTTTCTAACGCTTATTACTATTTATTGGCAAAATATGAGACTCTACTGTCAAACTCTCCTCTATATTTCACGATTTTTTTAATTTTTCAATCCCCCGCCACCCCCTTACTCCCAGGAATTGTTTCATTTCCGTAATATATGTTGTTTCTAATGCTTATTACTATTTTTTGGCAAAATATCAAACTGTATCAAACTCTCCTCTAGATTTCCCGAATTTTATAATTATTCAATACCCCCGCCTCCCCCTTACATCTCGAAATATTTTTGTTTCCGTAATACATGTTGTTTCTAATGCTTATTACTATTTTTTGGAAAAATATTAGACTGTATCAAACTCTCCTCTAGATTTCCCGATTTTTTTTATTTTTAACACGTTCACAATGCCATAATCCCCTTTCACCCTGTATAGTGGAATTTAAAAATGATTCTATCGTGTCATTCCGTTTGCACTTTATTGCTAAA
Source organism: Monochamus alternatus (assembly GCA_037114965.1). Taxonomy (NCBI): domain Eukaryota; kingdom Metazoa; phylum Arthropoda; class Insecta; order Coleoptera; family Cerambycidae; genus Monochamus; species Monochamus alternatus. The sequence continues at coordinate 39,345,136 of CM073428.1, forward strand.
ATGTAATACCTATTTTATATCATTTATTATGCCTTTAGAAAGCAAAATTGCCTGGTCGTAAAAAAATCGTGTGCAGAGGGTAGTTAGGGGTGGTTTTCCAAATAATTGTAAAAAAATTGTTTTGCTTAATTTAGATCTACACAACATGTTTAATCATTTCTGAAGGTTTTGTCTTAAAATTCCCAAAGGAACTATTTTATTTTTAATTTGAAATTATCTGTGCAACGCGCTCTTATATGAAGTTCCTTAATATAAAATGGCTCGCGCTGAAACATCAAAATTGCAATATTATTTACACCAAGATAAGTCAAGAATGCTAATTCTAATCAAAGAAACACTTTCTACGAACGTTGTAGACTAAAGATCAAGGATAAAATTTTTGAAAGTTCGATAAAAAGTTTCGTCAATAAACTGTAAAATGTCAAAGCATGTAGTTACCACCGCGTTTTGACGCGGAGATGCGGGGATGGTTGAAATTCGCTTGGCCCGCCGTTTATCTGCATGATAAAGCCGTCCTTATATACTTTGGAGTCTAGACGGTCGCTTTTTGTTTAAAACAGTGAAAGATACACTAATTATAGCGAGCGTTACGGTAATATAAGACAGATTATAAGAATATAGTGGTTTACCTATGTATTTGGGTAGGTATTTGTAAATATCTTCAAATTTAATTAAATAAATTAAAAACAGTTAAATATTAATAAACAATCATAACTAATATTATTTCAAAAATCATTTTATTAATTATAGTTACCAATTACAGCATTTAATTATGTTAAAATTTGTGTTAAAATAGTCCAAGAGTGCTTGTGGAGTCGATGTTCCGTGGTAAAATCTTCTATTTCTGTAAATAAACAAATAATAATTAGTAAATAAGAATATTCTTACTAAATTATTTTGCAGCATTTAGTCAGACTCGGAATATGCTTCAATATCAGATAATATATTCTGGGACGCATTTGTGATTTTTAAGTCTTTCTTTACTTTATTTGCACATGTAATTTGAGCCAGGACCCAATGCAACAAATTTGTTTTTTCTTGCAGGAATATTGTGGCCCGTCGCAATCTATAAAAATGTTTTCTTAAATTAATAATATACATACCTATAATAATAATTTCTTACCTTTTTTACAACTGCAAGTATTTAAAGCAGGGGTGTTCTCGGGTAATATTGATACTGTAGTTAAAAATTGGCACAGGTTTTCCGTCAACAATTTTCTATCCACAATCTGTTACATCTGGAAAGGATGGTCTGGGTAACGTACTGTTTAGCCATGAAACATCAACAATTTAAAACACAACGGTATAATATAGTTATTACAATTAATCATGTTTATGTTGGGTAGTACAATTTGATTTTGGGTAATATTTGAAAGCATACTGATGAGAGTCATACTATTACAACACATGATGTGCCATAATGGCGCTCTCTACTGGTAACGTCAAAATTAGAAACAAATTTGAATTTTTCGCCCGCAAAAACCCCTAATTTACAAATTTAATGTTTAGATATTTGACGAAGTTATCTACAAACATTGAAAACAAAATTTTAACTTTGACACCTTGTATCTTTTTTATTATGCGACTTGGGATAAAGGTATGTTAGGTTAAATCGATTTATATTCATCTAAGGAATCTGTGGTCTCATTTTTGCTACTTCATTTAAAAACACCCTGTCTAATTCCCAATATTTGATTTTGTTTACAATTTCAATATCCGTGTTGGCAATAATTATATTTATATTTTAAGTTATTTATATTGATTTTAGATTTTGTTGTAATTATCACTGCTTTAGTTTTGTTAATATCTAACTTTAATTTACTGTACCTTAAATAATAATATTCAATGTTTTGTTGTTTTAAACTGTTAAGGTCTCAAAAGGCATAAATCTAAAGAAATTGTTTCTACAGTTTTTTTATTTATTTATTTAACAACATAAATCGATTGAATTAAGCTTTACTTGGCATAATGCAAATGTGGTTAAACAAAATATATATTTTTTCAAAAGTTTAAATAATAAACCAGTTTAAAAATATTTCAATAAATAGTGAATAACTTCTATTCAGTAATTGCTTTAAAAAATTGTTGTCTGAAGGCAGTCTTAATATTTTGTATTAGCGAGGACACTTTTTTTTTTAAATAAATATGTAACTCTTGGAATACTGATTTTAAATGCTAGATATACAAAAAAAAGCCTGAGCGACAAAGTATAAAAGAGACACAATACCTTTTTGGGATTAACAATCTTCTGTGCCTTATGTTAGCGAGAACTATTTTTTTTTTTTTAAATAAATATATAATGGAGTACTGATTTTAATTGCTGTACTAAAGAACTTGAGCGCCAAAGAATAAAAGAGACACAATACCTTTTTGGGATTGATAATCTTCTGTGCCATAAATTAGCGAGAACTATTTTTTTTTAAATAAAATGGAGCACTGATTTTAAATGGTATACTGAAAAAATCTGAGAGCCAAACAATAAAAGAGACACAATACCTTTTTGGGATGGACAATCTTCTGTGCCTGTAGAACGTATCCATTTTCAGCAGTATGCAATAAAATCGTCCTAAATTAGAACAACCTAAACATCACAATGGCAGACCGCTAGAGAGAAGGCTCCGCCAGTGGTGTAATTACTGTATTCGGCGGTTCAGAGCTTGCGGTACAAACTCCTGGTGCACATCACGGATTATTCAACTCTTTCGGAGCGCGTGAAGAACTGACAGTTGAATGCACGTTCCGAAACTTTTGCCGGCATCCTCCCGGTCACCACGCCTGCTGCTCGCCGCTGCTGCTTCCGCATGATCTGCATGTGGCCGATCTCCGATGTGTGCCGTTTTCAGCGTATATCCATCCGTATATGGAAGAAATACTGTTTATTTTGCAGATTTTATGTATTTATTGCCTATTTACAAGGAAAAATATTCAATAAAAACAAATTTTGATCTACTGAACAATATTTAGATTTTTTTAATATACAGGGTGTTTGGGAAAATGTGGGAAATCTTTCGGGTGCAGATAGAACATGAAAAAAATAAGATAATAATAACTATTTATTTTCCTCTCAGACATGTAGGTACAATCGTTAGCAATAATAATGGCACTCTTTAAAATGAATTTTGTGATATCTTTTGAACTGCTGACATATTCGTAATTAAATCTACTTTATTTTTTTAAGATTAGTTATTACTTGTTTAACTCTCCAATAGATTTAATGAAATTTCTACTAAGAACTTCCAGAAGTTCAAAAACTGTTTTGAAGTAGTGTCATTATTATTGCAAAAGCATGTACAAACATATATAGGAATCGTCATGTAAATTACATACCTAAAATTAAAGTAAAAACTCATTAAGAGTGTAAAAAAGTTATCAATTAAAAACAGTATTAGTTTCAATTTCCTCACACTAAAATATAGTGTGGTAGTATAGATACACGAAGGCAATGCTGTTTTAAACCATTTAAGCAGCATTTTCTCGATCGCTTTGAGTGTAGGTACGTGTCGCAAAAGTGCTGTTAAGCTAAAATAAAACTAGATATGATCCACTGTAGGCTTTATTGTAATAAAAACGCGTTCAATCCATGCAATCGGTTATTTTAATTAAAATTAAAATTACAGTCCACTTAAACAGAACAAACAGTTTTGGTGTTTCGCCTTAGAAATTAAATTCAACGTCAGTATCGAACAGTTAACAAGTGCTCCGGCATTAAAGTCCAATTTGTGTGAGTTATTTTTGGGATACAAATAGTGTGAGTTTTGCTGGTGGAGGAAAGGGGCAAGCAGACGAATAAGAAAATTTGAAAATAACAGAGTAAAAGTAAAAGAAAGTCAGAAATTTTTCGGAGGTTAGTGATCAATAGGATTCAGTGTTGCCTACAGAGATTGACAGAGAGTCTCCGATTGGTCGACAAGGACGACTTTGTCCACGCGCGGGGTAAGCAACCAGTAACTCAGAGACGTATTGCAGTAGAAAAGACCTGGTGTGGGATAGCGATATGTTGTCAAGGGAGATAGGTAACCAGTAGTTTCGCAAATATAATAATGTTAAGGAAAACTGAAAAACCGGTGGTCAGTAAAAGGGTAACAAAGACACCAGAGCGAAGAAAGGAAGAGAAACAGAAAGTGAGGCCAGTGGAACGGATGAGGGAAACAAAAAGAGAAGTATGGAAGAAGTAGCTGAGGTATTCAGTTGTAGAATAAAAATAGCACGGTCGCCAATAAAGAAAGGTGATATGGAGGATAACATGGAAAAGGTGCTGAGAATGTTGGAAAATTTAACACAGGAAGTAAAAGAGGTGAGAAGAGAAGAGAAAGAGTATAGAGAGGAGATAAGACAACTCAGAGGAGAGATTGAGGACATGAGGCAGGAAAATAAGGCGCTTAGGGATAAGATGAGAGAGGTAGAAGAAAGAGTAGAGAGTATAGATAAAGAGAAAAGAAAGAAAAATATAGTGGTTCAAGGCCTACAAATTAGAGAAAATTTAGATTAGGATGAGCTGAAAGGACAGATAGAAGAGTTTATAAGAAAGTCAATGCATATGGAGATTGGTACAGAAGCGGTAACGAAAATAAGAGTTAATGTATGTTTAGTAGAATTAAAAAACTTGGAGGACAAGATAAGGATAATGAAAAATAAAAGTAAATTAAAGGAGGTAGGACCAGCCAAAATCTATATTAACGATGATATGAGCAAAAAAGAAAGGGAAATTCAAAGGAAACTAAGAATGAAAGCCAAAGAAGTAAGGATGGAAGGAAAGGTAGCAAAAGTAGGATATCAAAAACTCGTAATAGATAATGAGGTTTGGAAGTGGAATAATTATGCAAGCAGGCTAGAAAAATAGAAGCAAAAAACTAGATATATCACGTAACATAAAAGAAAGATCGCTGGCAATGGAACGACATAAATAGAACCAGGAACAGAAAGCAAAAATACAGAACAAAGCTAGAAGGACGGAGAGGGGGAAGACAGAAAAAACGGAAAGCAAAAAGGCACAAATCAAGAAAGAGGAATGAGAATGGGAACATGGAATGTAAGAGTGTTAAATGAGGAAGGATCATTAAAAATCCTAGAAAGAGAAGCAAATAGATACAAAATGGACATAATAGCAATACAGGAGACGCATATAAAGAAGACGGACACATGGGAATTAGAAAATTATTTATTCTTTACGAGCGGAGGCGAAACAAGGCGTAACGGAACAGCATTTTTAGTAAATAAAAATATGAAGGATAAAATTTCTAAATTTGAAGCAATTTCAGATAGGTTATGTATGATGATTAAAATCAGAGAAGAGATAAACATAGAGATATTAAATATATATGCACCAACAGAAGAAAGAAAAAGATGAGTTTTATGAGATGCTAGAAGAAAATTACGAAAAGCTGAATAAAAACACAGTACGAATAATGGTAGGGGATGCAAACGCGAAAATAAGGAGAGAAACGATGTATGAAAGTATAGTAGGGACAGAAAGTAAACACCTAAGAGAGCAATGACAATGGGCGTAGGTTGATTGAATTTGCAGAAGAATAAAAAATGAAAATAATGAGCACATTCTTTAAGAAAAAGACATATATAAGGGTACCTGGACTTCTCCAGATGGAACATATTCGAATCAAATCGATCATGTTTGCATAGATGAGAATCACAGAAGCATAATAAAAAATGTTAGATCATGCGGAGGGGCAGACATAGACTCGGATCACTATCTAGTGAGAATAGATAGTGATAAAAAAACCTATTAAAAAGAAAGGATTACAAAGGAAAAAAAGACAACTAGATATGACATTACAAAATGATAGAACCAAAAGAAGTATGAAGAAGAGATAAGGAAAGGTTTGCAAGAAAACATACAGATATTGGAAGCAAATATAAATGAAGAATGGATAAAGATCGAAAATGTCATACAAACAGCAAGTGAGAAAGTAAAACCAAAAAAAGAGTTTGCAGGGAGGAAAAGATGGTGGGATGAGGAGTGTATAAGAGAGGCGGAGGAGAGAAATAAGCTAAGAATTAAAGCACTTCAGTCAGTACAAGAGGAAAATAAGGAGAGATACAAAGACGAAAAACAAAGAAAGTGTTTAGACAAAAGAAGAGAGCAGAACAGGTTAAGAAAAAAGATGAAATAGAGCACATTATAAGAGGAAAGAAATACATAACTTCTACAGAGAGATAAAAAAGGGAAAAAAGATGTGAAGGATGAAAGTGGCAATCTAATTGGAGAGGAAACAGAAGTGAGAGAAAGATGGAGGCAATACTTTGCAGATATGTTGAATGAAGAGAGTGTAAGGGAAGCAGAGGAGCACGAGGAGATGATACCGGGAAGGGAAGAGGAAGGGGAAGTAGAAGAACCTACAAAAAAAAGAAATAGATATAATTATAGAAGCTTTAAAAAATAACAAAAGTCGGAATAAACGGAATAACAGCAGAGAATATTAAGTACACAGGAGAGGATTTAAGACAAAAAATATACGAAATGATACGAATGATCTGGAGGAGAGAATGTATGCCTGAAGATTGGAGAGATGCTATGATTATGCCAATCTTAAAAAAGGGAGATGCAACAGACTGCAGAAACTATAGGGGGATATCATTGTTAGATATAGGGTATAAAATTATGGCAACGTTAATAAAACAGAGAATAGAACCTATAGCAGAACTACAAATAGGGGAGTATCAAGCAGGTTTTAGAAAGGGGAGGTCAACAACGGACCAAATCTTCATGGTGAAGGAAATTCTGACTACATGCTATGAGTATGGGATCAAAGCAATGGTTTTATTTGTGGACTTCAGGAAAACATAGGATTCGATCAAAAGGAATAAACTAAGTAAAATTTTGAAACAATTTGGGATACCAACCAAACTGATTAGGCTATTGAAAATGACCTTAGAAAATACTAAATCCAAAGTACGAATAAAAGGTGAATGTTCGGAAGGCTTTACTATTGATACAGGTCTGAGACAAGGAGGCCCACTCTCAACACTTCTTTTCAATTTAGTACTAGAAAAGGTCATAAGAGATAGTCAGTTGAACAGAGAAGGACACATATTGTTTAAAAGTCAGAAAATAGTAAGTTACGCAGATGACGTGGCCATTATTGCTAGAGATAGTAGTGAATTAGAAGAAGTAACGAGAAAACTTGTGCAGGAAGCACGCAAAGTGGGATTGCAGATAAATCAAGAGAAAATAGGAGAACAAAAAAAGGATACCAATTTTAAATTCAGAACAGAGTATGGAGAGATGGAGTTTGAAGAAGTGCAAGAATATGTGTATTTGAGGGGCGCTAATAACAGCTAACTGTGATGAGGAACAATAAATAAATAGGAGAATAATAAAAGCAAACAGAAGTTCGGCAGCAGTCAACCACTTATTGAAATCAAAAAATTTGTCCAGAAGAGTAAAATTTAGAATGTATAAAACAATTTTGAGACCGACAGCGCTGTATGGTAGTGAAACCTGGGTTCTCAATAATAAGTCAAGAGAAAACCTTTTAAGGTGGGAAAGGAAGATCTTAAGAGGAATTCTAGGGAGTAAGAAGACTGAGGAAGGCTATGTAAGGAGCAATAATGAGGAAATATATGCAATGTACCAGGCACCAACAATAGACGAATTTGTAAAAGCCAGAAAAGTGGAGTAGCTAGGGCATCTAGAACGTATGGAAGATGAAAGGGCAGTTAAGAAAATAGTAGAGAGTAAATCTAACTACAAGAAAAAAGACAATATTACCCGAGAGCACCCCTGCTTTAAACACTTGCAGTTGTAAAAAAAGTAAAGAAATTATTATTATAGGTATGTATATTATTAATTTAAGAAAACAATTTTATAGATTGCAAGGGGCCACAATGTTCCTGCGAGAAAAAAAAAACAAATTTGTTGCACTGGGTCCTGCAAATGTATGGCTCAAATTACATGTGCAAATAACGTAAAGAAAGACTTAAAATTTACAAATCTTCCCAGAATATGTTATCTGATAGTGAAAAAAATTCCGAATCTGACTAAATGCTGTAAAATAATTTTGTAAGAATATTCTTATTTACCAATTATTATTTGTTTATTTACAGAAATAGAAGATTTTACCATGGAACATCGACTCCACAAGCACCCTCGGGCTATTTTAACATAATTAAATTCTGTAATTGGTCACTATAATTAATAAAATGATTTTTTGAAATGATATTTGTTCTGATTGTTTATTAATATTTAACTATTAATTTATTTAATTAAATTTGAAAAGATATTTACAAATACCTGCTCAAATACATAGGTACACTAAAAACTACTATTTTCTTATAATGTGTCTTAGATTACCATAACGCTCACTATAATAACAGTGTATATTTCATTGTTTTAAACGAAAAGCGACCATCTAGGCTCGAACATACATACGGACGGCTTTATCATGCTGATAAACAGGGGGCTAAGCGAATTTCAACCATCCTCGTATCTCCGCGTCAGAACGCGGTGGTAACTACATGCTTTGACATTTTACAGATTTTTGACGAAACTATTTATCGGATTTTCAAAAATAAAAAAGCATTTTAATCCTTGATCTTTAGTCTACAACGTTCGTGTTTTTTTTTATTAGAATTAGCATTCTTGACTTATCTTGGTGTAAATGATATTGCAATTTCGATGTTTCAGCGCGAGCCGTTTTATATTAAGGAAATATAAAAGAGCGTGTTGCACAGATAATTTCAAATTAAAAATAAAATAGTTCCTCTTGGAATTTTAAGACAAAACTTTCAGAAATTATTAAACATGTGTAGATCTAAATTAAGCAAAAAAAAAATTTACATTTTTTTGGAAAACCACCCCTAACTGCCCCCTGCACGCCACGATTTTTTGACGACCAGGCGATTTATCTTTCTAAAGGCATAAGGAATGATATAAAATAGGTTTTACATTTTAGCAATAAAGTGCAAACGAAAATCTTTTCTAGAAGGAATATCTTTGCGTTTAAACTCTACTAGTAATATATTTTTATGTAATATAATTGTTTTGTATTGTTTTATTATGTTTATGCTAAACGACCGCAAAATAATGAAATACCTACGGTCTTCATATTTCTTTAATTGCTGCTTATAACGTGTCTGGTCCACTGTAATATTCCGGTTCTCGTTTCTGATTCTGTCTTCAGCCACATCCCAATTAATCTATTTGATTAATAAACATTCAGAAGATAGTTGATTTCAAGTAAATACATATTTTACGCAGATGAAGAGCTTAATTATTTTCTGCAATTGCGGATATTTTTAGTCTTTTTTATGAATTAAAAAAAGAAATAATATACCTATAAATAACCACAAAATATATATTAGTAACAATAACAATATGCATGAGTTTTTAATAAGCTGCAAATTCTAAAATTTAATTATCAAAATATCAAAAGTGTGCAACGAGAAATGTATAAATTATAAATGCTGATAGGTATAACTTAAAGACAGTGTTGTCAAATTGATGGACGCACAATCATCGACAGCATTGTTAAAATATACTTCTTCAAAATATACGGCTGCAGAGAAACTGTACCCTAACGGACAAAGATTGAACTGAATTTGTATATATTTTTTACATTTATCAACTTTGCTGCGTCCTTAACAGTCTATGATATCTCTTATTTCCTTTACTCTAAATTATCCAACTTCACTTCCGCTATATATATATATATGTCTGCCTAACACTGTGAGGACAAGCCTTCAACCATACATTGTGAGGTCAGGCAGACGCAGTGAAGCTGCAAAGTGTACATTATCAGTATAGGCGCTAACTTGTTTGGTAAACTAAAGGAACACAAATTTACACATTAATATGAATTTATGCGGAAGTTTCATTTTTCAAATATATATCTGCAAAGTGAGGACAGTTGGCCTTTGTATTAAAATGAGGACAGTATAATATATTCTTATATAACGTACATTATGAGGATGCTGATATACGGCAGCAACCACTAATAGATATTATTAAAATTTTAGGTTTTGGCCCTTTTGACACTAAATATGAAAGCGAGATACTACTAACAAACTTTATTATGCGTTATAAATGCTTCGTACAATAAGACTGGCGAACGTGGAGCACGCACTTAGTTTTATACTATTTGTGTGCTTCCGTTGCATTTTTCCTAGATAAGATTAAAAAAATATATATAACTTATATTACATAATAAATATTTAAAATAAACAAAAATAAAATAAAGACGCTATTGTAGATTTAATATAATTCCTTCCCTCTCAGACGGAAGATCATATTCATTAACATGGTAGATCGGAATTAAAATTTCCATATATATTACTGAGCTTGATACGTAATGTTTCATATGAAATAAAGCAAATATCGAGTTTTGATCTAAAGAAGGTAATTCCGCAGGATCATATAAAGTGTATAGAATTTTAAAAATTTCGGTAATAGTTGTAGTTGAAATTACATCGGAATGTATAATACTCATATGAGTAAATAATAAACCATCCTCATTTTGGTCTAGAATCTCCAAAGTGATTAAACAATCGTTAATTAAGGTTTGAATTTCAAAAAAATCGTTTGTGGTTTTCGAAAAGTTGTTAATCTTTTTCATAGCATTTTGTATTTCACTTGTAAATGATTCCAGAACGGAAAGCTTAATGTTTAGCTGATCATTTATATTTTTCTGATTACGAAATACAATCTCTAGTTTTTGTTCCAAAAGCTCCTTATCATCAGCACTCATTAAACGAAATAATTCTGAATAGATATTCCCGATAAAATTAAAAATACCGCGTTTCTCGCGTTTTACAGTGGCAGAAGAAATGATTTCGAATTTTTGTTTAATACGCTCTGTGAGATAATGTAACTGAATATGCCAGAATTGTTTTTCTTTAATTGTATTTTCTGAGGATACAAGAAGTCTATTTACATGTTCTCCTTTTTCCGTTAAATTAAGGACGTGTACAAAACAATGGTAAAAGGATATAGTTTTAAGGGGACCCAAATTTACAGGGAGGATAGGCTTACTCAGTCTCTCTATTTTTATTGTCATAGTCATGTTCTTCGTCAATATCGTCAACGTTATTATTGTAAGAAATGGAGGCAGGGTCTTCATTATTCTGTAACAAAGGAGAACCTTTAGTCTGTCTTTTCTTTTTAACTTTGCGTTTGTGGTATTTTCCTTTCTTAGTCTTTACAGTTATATCTAAATCTTGTAGGACTTTAACTTTTTCAAAAGGATTTTGAATTTTACGAGACCAGAGGGTTTTTGTTTTTAAATAAATTTCATCATTAGAGTGTAGGACTTCAGGTTCATCACGATTTTGATTTAACTTTTCATTGTGCGTCTGCTTACTTTGATTCAATTTAGTTTTTATTTGTTCATTAAGTTTTTCCGATTATTTCCGAGTATTTTCTACAAAGTCTTGGGTATTTCAACTTTATTAAGAATAGGTGAAGTATCGTTATAGATGGATGGGAACAGTATCGAAAAAGGGGTTTGTTGAGTAGCAGAATGGATAGAATTATTATAAGAAGTTATTGCTAACCTCATCAAGTAGTCTAGAGGCTTATGGGGGTCTTCCATTTTTAATATACGGATAGATTCTAGCAATGTCGAGTGGAATCTTTCTACAGGGCTATTACTTTGGGAATTTTGTGTTGAGGTTACATGAATTTTGATATTATGCAACTGACAGAATTGTTTAAAAAGGGTATTAACAAATTCCTTGCCAGGATCATGAATTATATATCTATGGGTTCCAAAGAAAGACGTAAAAGTAGTTAGTCCTTGAATAGTATCAAGAGCATTCAATTTTGATCGCTTGTCCGAATTTTGAAAATGGGTCAAATAGGGTTAGAAAAATATTTTTATCGATAAAGAAAAGATTTATGTGAAGTCTCTAATGGTTTGGATGGAGTTGGCGTATTTTGAATGTTGACTTTTTGTGGATTTCTGTCGTATTTGGCTAAGTTACACGGTTCACATTTAGTTATGTAATCATGAACACGAGTTGACAAATTCGGCCAATAAAATTTTTTAGAAAGTCGTTTGATAGTTTCATTAATTCCTCTGTGTGTGGTTTTTGTTTCATGAAAGAATTTAATTTGGTCCATTTGTTCATATTTTGAAATTAGATCTTTCAATAATCTGTGTATCTTAGTTTCAGGGACAAAATTATTAGTCAATTCTCTCAATACTTTTTCTTTAATTTTATCGGAATGAAAATAAAGACAGGTTGTTTCATTTATATTTAGATACCTTTTTAGTATGTTAGTAAGTTCATCGTCAGATATAGAAGTATGACAAACTAGAGTGGTTCTTATTTTATCAGGAAATGGTTTCGATGTATGAATTCCAAAACGACTAGGCATATTTTGAGTTTCGTGTATAAATAATTCTTTTGTATCCATTAATACTTTTTTCTGTAATTGGTGGATAACAGATAGGATTTTATTGGGCGGTATGTTGAGTCTGGATATCGGATAGGTTATCTAATCGATCTAAAAGTCCTCTTTGTTTTTCGGGAATTTCAGTATCTTCAGGTATATCTAAGGTACTGGCTAGTTCTTCATTAAGGGAATCAATAAGTTGATTTATATTCTCGTCAGGAGGGTTATTAAGCATAGAGTCTAGGTCGTCAATTTCGTTGGCGTTAAGTTCGTCATTTTTATTCGGGATAGTGCATCCGCCACTCTATTTTCCGTTCCCTTTTTATATTGTACTCTGTAATCATATTCTTCTAATTTAATACGCCATCTCATTAATTTAGAAGAAGGGTCTTTTAAATTAAAGAGTCATTGAAGTGGACGATGCTCCGTAAATATTTTAAACTTCCGACCGAATAGGTATGGTCTAAATGTTTGTGTGGCCCATACTATGGCAAGTAGTTCTTTTTCAATAGTAGAATATTGTATCTCTGAAGTGTTTAGAGTTCGAGAAGCGTTAGAAATGGGTCGACCGTTTTGCGATAGGACGGCGCCTAGTGCGAAATTGGAGGCGTCTGTAGTGACCTCGAATGGAATTTCGAAATTCGGGAATGCTAAAATAGGACTATTAGTGATTAGCGTTTTACATTTTTCAATTGCTTCAAAAAATTCTTGATCATGAATAATCTTTTTGCCTTTCTTCAAACATAAAGTCAAGGGGTTTGTATTTTTGCAAAGTTATCTATAAAACGTCGATAGTAACCGACAAGGCCTAAAAGTGATTTGATTTCTCGAGGCGTCTTGGGTGTAGGGAACTTCTGTATAGCTCGTATTTTATCAGGCTTGACCAAGGACTTTGAGATGGCCTAATAATTTCATTATCTAAAAGATTTTGTATCTGATTTTGTACTTCTTGTCGTTGGGTATAAGGTAGTCGGTATTGTTTAGGATAGATCGGGTCTTCTGTTTTAGTTTTAATTTCATGTTTTACCTCATTCGTAAAGGATAAGAGTTGTTCTTCTGAATAAAAAACATGATTAAAATTAGAAATTAACTGGAAAATTTCTTTTTTTTCTTCATCATTCATATGTTCAGTTCATTTTACGTCAGTTTTCAAGGTTTTATTTTCAAATGGTTGGATAATAGGTTTAACAGGATCGTAGTTATCTAAGGATGTCACTTGAATAGGATAATCGAAATATTCAGTAGATGGTTCGTTAGTGTAGTTATGGATTTCTACATAGGCTAATCTGTTTTCTGCGTATGATATAGATTGAGGTATGATCATATGATCACTCTCGATTTTGGGAATTCAAATCTCACCATTCTCTACTGAAACTGGAATTTGTGTTCTGAAAATTTCGGAGGCATTGACAGTAACTCTCTTAGAAGTTTCTAGTGGGTTTCGAACATATAAAGGAATTGAGATATTCTCAATAAAAACCGTCGCATTTTTGTAATCAAATAGTAATCCAAACTGGGTTACTATATCTAAGCCTATTAGTCCGTCATAAATATCGTAAAAGTCATATAATAAAATATCAATATCATCGTTACTATGAAATTCATTAAAAGCGGGAATAGATGCACAGAATTTTGTTTTCTTTTGGCCCATGCATGTTTTTAGAACATTGGATGATTGGTATATACATTCAGGGTAATATTTTTCAATGATGTCTGAGCGAATCATGGTTTTAGAAGAGCCGGAATCTATGAGCAATTTCAAAGGTGGATTTTCAATTTTGATATACGATAGGGGTGAAGCTAAAATGGAATTATTTTCAAAGATCATTTCCCTAGGTTTTGGTTCGAGGCTATTTTCTGAAAATGTTCGAGTTCAGTATCAGGAATAGTTTGTTGAAAATCTTCGGGTTGTTCTGGATAATCAGGTTCTACTGAGTAATTTGGATATACATATTCTTGGAAATCATAGTCTTCGGTTTGTATTTCGTATTCATGACAATGATGTGGAAAATTACGAGAGACATTCTGAAATTTGGTTAGTGTGGTGCTGCTAGTATCCATTGGTTCGGGTTCGAACTGTTTTCTATTATTTGTAGAACGGGGTTGTTGATTTATAGTCTGTCTGGGGGATAAGAAGGGTTTAGGTTGGTTATAAGGAGGCCTTATTGGTGGTTGAGTTTGTCTTGGAGCAGGATGAGATGTCTTGGTAAAAAGTTATGTTGCTGATTTGGATAATATTGAGGTTTATAATTATAGCTCGGTTTAGGAGGTAGATTTTGTCTAATAGGTAGTGTAGGTGGTCTTTGTGGTTGCGTTTGGGGTAAACGACGATTCATGTTTTTATATTCGAAATAAGTTTCAAGTTCAAGTGTAGCCTGAACTACTGATTCTATGTCATTTAAATCAGGTCTAGATAATATAATAGTTTCGAAATTTTGTAGAAGATTACTTTTTAATTTATTTAAAAGCAAAGAAGTATAAACTAGCTGAAGAGAAATTATTTCTTGCGGCTCTGTATATAATAATTGTATTTTCTGGACAATTTTTGAACGCATGCACAGAATCTTATTACAAAAGGTACGTAAGGGTTCGCGAATATCACGTTGTAATAGACAAATTTCGTTCTGCCATGTTTGAAGTGATTTATGATCACTATAATTTTGAATTAAAAGATTCCTAATTTCTTGCCAGGTAGTTATCTCAGGTCTACCATTTTTGCTTGTCCTTTCAATTTACTTTTGATTATATTTATAACCAAACATGATTGTATATCAGTTGGATGTGGTAAATCTAAAGAGATTATAAATGTTTCCACTGATTCTAAAAATTGTGTCAATTCAATTTCTGAACCATCAAAAGGTTGTATTGTGGAACATAAAAAATTTAATTTTTGTGGATCTAATGTTTTACTTTGTGAAGCAGCTGGGCTTGCGCTTACGTTTGATTGCGGGTTTGAAATTGTATTATTTTCACGTTTCTTTATGCAGATAAGTTAAGTAGGTTGTAAACGACTCAGTTAAACACGGCTCACTATCAGTTTCCGGTAAACGTCCTTGCAAGTCCAACGAGAACTTGATATGGCAACAGATACGCGACTTATGCGTATGTCGAGATCAACAAATTTTCAAGGTAAACTTGATTATCTTCTTTAATAAACTTTCTTATTGTTAAAATGATTCTAATTCTAACCTCCCACTGTCAATATGCGTTTGAAAGAGATAGGGAGTCGAGTACTAGCACTTTGGTACTCACCAGGTAACTACGGTTCCAGGAAATTTCCTTATGGATGCAGCAGAGATAGATTTGGTGATAATCCAAAACACAATAATCCAAAACACAAGCGATGGGACGGACCTACTCAATTCAGCACTTCACTATGCGATATACACACGAACGAACCTACCCAATTCAGCCCGTTAACTATTTTCCCGGTTATATTTGTCTGTAGTTCTGACTTCCTTTTAGGTCAAAATTACCAACGTAAAGTTCGAGTATTTCTGACCAAAAGATCTCCTACCTTCACTTTGACTCACAATTGAAGGAGTTAACTGATATCCTACCGACTGCGCCAATTTTAGGTTTTGGCCCTTTTGACACTAAATAAGTAAGCGAGATACTACTAACAAACTTTATTATGCGTTATAAATGCTTCGTACAATAAGACTGGCGAACGTGGAGCACGCATTTAGTTTTATACTATTTATCTGCTTCCGTTGCATTTTTCCTAGATAAGATTATAAAAAAATATATAACTTATATTACATAATAAATATTTAAAATAAACAAAAATAAAATAAAGACACTATTGTAGAGTTCATATAATTTGAAGGTCCGTGCGATGATGCCAAATCCAGTTGTTTGGAGTTTTATTACTGATATCACAGACTGCAAAAATATGATTTAATGTCGCCTAAACTTACTAAAGCTTATTCACGGCTATATTCAATTTCGCTTCGTCTTCAAATAAAGAGCTTATAAAATCAAGTTTTTTATTACAATCCTATTTTTAATATGTTTGAAATACGGATTCTGTAACATTATCAATTTTGTGTAATGAAAAAATTAACATTAACATGAAGAAATTTCAAAATGAATTTATAATAAAACTTCTTTATGTAATTGTATAAAGAAAAAAGAACTTCACTTGCACATATAAGTCAAAGATTAAAAATAAGTTTAACATAATGTAATCAATTGACTTCTAAATGGAATATCTTTAAGTTTATTTCAATTTTAGATTTTACGGCAGAAAATGTTGGTAGGTATGTGTTAAAGCTTGAATTTAATCAAATATTGCTAATTTAGGCGACAATGAAATATTACATGGTATTCTATTTAAATTTATTGAGAAATGCTTACTCCGAGTTTTGGGATACCCTATATACTATTATACGGGAATTCAAAAAAATATTACGTATGTTAAAAGGTTTTACTATAAAACGAGTATAACATTCATACTAAAAGAGATACAATATGTTGAAAATACCTCTGATTTTGCAAAAGAGTCGCTGTAAATTATGAACAACTCGGTATACATAGACCCCAACAATCCCATATTAGGAGAATGATCAAAATAAAGGCAATCAAATAATGATTTCTATGAATGATAGGAAACAACTACTAGGCGGACTAATGTTCACAGCTTTTATTAGAAAAAGTTTCTAACATCCTATATTCACTACTTATACAGGGTGTTCAGTACTTTGATATAAGTTCCTGGTGTCTTTGGTATTAAGTCTACCTAAAAATGTTGGTTATAAAACTAGTTTATTGAATGGCAATGTATCATCTAAAGGTATTGGGAACCACACATGATGTTTCAATTTTGTCTCAACATATATCAACTTCGTTATTTTAAATGAGAACCCATATATTATTACATTTTTAGATTCTACTTCTAATTCTAAATTAAATTCGTATAAGGTTTAATTTAACTGTTTTTGAGATATTTGAGATTTTAGTGAAAAAATGACAATTGTACTATAATAGTTCAAGCATAATATAGAAAGAATAGATATTGTTTGCAACTTTGGTACAACGGATTCCGACGAGAAAAAGTGGCAAGAACATTTTGGCAAACTCTCGGATTTGTCATTTTCAATTTGAAAACATGATTCAGACATAGTTAAAATACCATCATCCAATAAAATTAAGGTGCCGAATCATCACCTAAAAAATTCGGTATTTTATACTTACCTATCTTTTTTAGATTTTATCATGTATTAATTCACCCAAAATCACAGACAGCAGATCTGGTGTTTATGGCGGTGGTCCAATGGCGGAAATACAGGCTATCGGTGGCATACTTTTCTAAGTAAAATAATATGCTACTGTTTCATTGCAACGAGCGTAATATTTTCGGATTCGTTCTTCAATTTTCTACAAGTTACTACTCCTCCATATTTTCAAAAAAAGCGTGATTTTCGAATTAAACTTAAAAAACGAACTGAAAATGCATTTTGATATTCGAATAAAAATGCGGTTTAAAATTTCATAGTTAGCTGTGCTCGTGCAAATCGACATATTTTTGAGCAAACACTCAAACAAATTGTTAGCATGATTATCTTTATTCGAGGAAATAGCCGAACTTAAAAAAATATTTTAATTTTTTTAAAATATTTTAAAAAGCAAAATAATTTGGAATTAGACACATTGAATTGACTCTATAATAATAATCAGTACAATTTCTCCACGAGTGACAGTCAAGATAAGATGCTTTTCAGCAAGAGTTCCTTAAGCTCAACGTTGTTTATTCATCAGAAGAGGCCATTATATTTTTTTCAGTTATAAAATTCCTTCGGATTCTCTAATAAATTCATTGCCGTACAAAATATTTTAAAAGGGTGAGGTACATTTTTTCCGCGCTCCACTGGTGATTGAAGCTGCACACAAATATATGCTTTTTATTGCACCTTAAATACATACAATGTGTGCCCAATTTCAATTTGATATCGCCTGTAGGTTCTGAGATATTAATCGAAAACAGTTCCAAAATGAAAATTTCAACATCCTGAATATTTTTATTAAGCATTTCCGGGCGTTTGTTTCTCTAAACTATTATCTTAAAATTAAGTCTATCTATCCCCTGTTTCACTATAGCAGTCGAATTACGGGACACCTCGTCTATAAGAGTTGACTGTATTTAATACAAAATGAATTAAAACTTTTGCAGGCAAACAACTTAAAAACTATTAACTTTAAACACTCTTAAAAAGTACATTTTTTAACTAAAAAGCGCGACTACGATTCTTTGATTAGTAATTGCATATAGGGTTGCACAAACATATTAGGATTGGTTTACAAAGAGAACACTGTAAAAGTTTAATAAAAATTATAGGTAGATTTTTATTTCTTAGATAAAATATTCAATAATCGTAATTAGAATTGTAACTTTGATACCCTGTGTCATTTTACTTATCCATACTTAGCACTTAAGGCTAACGGTGAAACACGTGATCAAGTTTTGTTAAAACCAGATATATCGCTGCGCAGAGTAAGACTATGTTGACGTGTTGTGGCAAAACGCTAAAATATGTGCTGCCTAGAGGCTAATGCATTTGGGATGGAGACAAAACGAAAGATACACTGAAATAAAGGTATCACAACTCTATTAGTGGAGTAAAATCGGTTCTCAATTATGCCGTTCTTTTTTTAATAAAGATATAACTAAATTAAACATTTACCATCTTTTCGAGGGACAATTTCGACATCTGAAATGGACTTTTACAACTTTTTTCAGTAGGGTCTAACTTTATAAATTCAAATTGTCGGTGCTTCGGACGTTATTTGTCAATTATGTTTTACGAAACATATATCGCGTTTGCAAATCAACGATTCAAGTTATGTTCATAATTTTTTCACAACATGTATAAAAAACTACAGCGCTTCTAATAGTACATACCAATTTTTAATAACTTAAAGCCTTTTCGAAAAAAATTGTTCCAAAGTCAATGCCAGTAAATTTGTGCATTAAAAACTTTACTATGCGGAGAGCTACATTAATTATTGAAAATAGAACTATAGTTATATCGAGACAAATGTAGTCGATAGTATGAAAAATTTTTTTAAAAAAAGTTTACTTCGCTACGTGTTACGGTTTTCAAGAAATTGAATTTTACATATGCTCGTGTTTCGTGTGTAAGCTAAGTTTACTTGCGGTGCAGTATACGTTTTCAGAATAGGACAATGCATTCATTCGGAAAGACAGAAATATCTATATTTTCCATAATTTATATGTCGAATAAAATTAAATTTTAGTTTTTTTTGCTCGTATTTTTTTAAAAAAGAGAAC
This sequence comes from Monochamus alternatus, assembly GCA_037114965.1. Taxonomy (NCBI): domain Eukaryota; kingdom Metazoa; phylum Arthropoda; class Insecta; order Coleoptera; family Cerambycidae; genus Monochamus; species Monochamus alternatus. The sequence goes on from CM073428.1 coordinate 39,364,776, forward strand.
TTATCGCAGATCATACAAAATACATAAGAGATATTAACATAAATGTATATTTATTTATGTCCAAAATGTAAAATATAAAGACTATGTATGGATTATTGAAGAGAAATATGAGAAATTAAAGTGTAAATAGGCCAATTAGATTGGATCAAATATTGAAAACATATACCTTTGTTTAATTAACATTTGTGCGTTCCAAAATACATATGTGGCGTACAATGTTCTTAATTATAAAGATATAACACTGGCTTAAAATTGACGTATTCTTGAAACAATGTCTTCTACAGACATACAATTTTAAATATTTAATAATTGGATAATGTAGGTGTTAGCAAATAATAGGAATGACACCTGGGTATTTTCAAAGACACCGAAGTAAAACAAACAAACAGCTGCAAAAAGCTGTCTAAAACTTTAGATGCATAGATCTACCAAAATACTTACTTATTTTAATTATATCTGTAGCTATAAATATTCCTATAATAAAAATTTACTTGATAATAAAAATTGTTCAATATTTATAATGAAGTGTATGAAAATAATGGTTAAATGTGGGGTTAGGATAGCTACAAATGCGCTTTTCAAAATTATTATTTTATTTGAGTAAAATTTAAACAGTAATTGTGAATAAACACAACGTCAATAAGTTACCTTTGTTGTATATGTTATATTTTTTGAGATTTCAATAGTTAAAAACACAATTTTCACTACGAGAAATACGGCGATGTAAGTAAGCGGTTCTTAATTTTTATTTCTGTTAAAAACTTTTTTCATAAAGTTGTGTGAAAATCGTAGTACTACTTAAACATGTAGTTTCAAAGGAACAAACAAAATCCATTTTTAATTGTTATGCTACTTTTCCCATAAATACTCAAGTAGTTAATTTATATTTACAATGTTATCAAGTATACTATAGAAATTAATAAAATCTTAAAATAATGCATTGCATGTTTTTACTGAAAAAATATATTTTTTGTGCTATTTATTTTATTAAACTGTTTTGTACTTTTCGAAAAATAATAGTAGGTAATGATATTTTGGTACATAAGGAATTTCACACATATTTTTATTGTTGATTTTTTTGGAAAACATAATTCCTGATAGTTAATTTTATTTATAAAAATTCATAAAATAGAAAAATGAACAGAATGCTTTGTATATGCTTGTAAACAGTGATTTTTTATTTTTCTTCGGTTTTAGGATAACTATGTTGATTGACATTTTTCACAAAAAAATAAAGATGAAAAATTTTAACATTGTTTACTTGCGAACACCATATTTTATCATAAGTTGGACTACAGTTTGTAATATCTCAAGACAAGCAACATTTTTCTTAAATCAAGAATGATCGTTTATTAAATAATCGACATTAAAATAGTTGACCAGAATGCGTTACCCCATCTGGAACGGCACTTTCTAACAAAAAAATATCACTTTTAACGGTAGGATCCAAAATAGTTCCACTAATTGCGATGCTTATTTTTTTGTTTGTTCCTTTAATACTAAAATATAAATACTTTCACTTGACATAGGGCTCAACTTAAATCAGAAAATATGGAATAAAGAGATAATTTCATTTGTAGAATAAAATGCTTTTGACACATTTTTTCTTTCTATGTGTATTTCTACTAAGTTTGGGTTTGCAACAAATAGTATATTATTATTTATTGAAGTGCTGAGAAGCAAACCATCGATGCCATGTAAAAAAATACTATGCGACAAAAATAAAATTAGATAAACAAAACCATATTTCAATAACATTTTTATATATTCCATAAATCTCAACTACTCATTTGCATTCCCCATTTTTTTAATATTTATTAAAAATATTAATTATATTTTAATGAATACGTCTATTTAGCAATGTCTTAGTTGGTGTCTATTATTCAGTAGGCAGACACAGAATATTATATTAAAAATAATCTATATTTCTGTATTTGAAAAACATTATATTTTTAGTTACAAGTAACAAATTCGTAATTATAATAAAGCTATTAAACTACAATACGTAATCATTTCTCTTAAGTCTTTTATAAAATCTGTCCTTTTATTTTAGTTTTTCGGTTTTCGTTCGGTAACTATATATATAGTAAAATATGTTATTCTATTTTTTATATACTACAAATATTATTTTACATCGAGTGAAAAATTTTAAATAAAAAAAAATTTACATTACTCAACATTTTAAAAAACAGCATTGATGTAAAATAATATTTGTAGTCTATTAAAAAAAAGCCGCCTATTTTTATCATTTTCCGTTGAGCAGTTATTGAGCGAAAACGTGGCGAAAACTATATTCCGTATGATAGAGCATTTACCGTTAGCCTGAATCACTTCTCTCAGTGTTGGACATTTAGAATCTAATGTGATCGTCTCTTTTATCAATGCCACCGCAAGGGGGTAGCATTTTATTGCTAAGAAATATTTTTTTAGTTTTCGCTCAGTAGCTCCTCAGGGGATAAAGTTAAAAATATGCGGTTTTTTTTAATAGACTACAAATATTAATTTACATCGACGCTCTGTTTTGAAATTTCGGAAAAGAGCAAAATTCATTTTAAAAAAATAATTTTACAGTTTTTCAAAATTTCAAAACACAGCGTCGATGTAAAATAATATTTGTAGTCTATTAAAAAAAACCGCATATTTTTATCTTTATCCCTTGAGGAGTTATTGAGCGAAAACTTTATATCGTCTTATAGAACGCTCACCGTAAGCCTTAAGTGATGTTTGACTCAATCGCCGACATATATTGGTCTCTAATATTTTCAGTTGCGAGATTCCGTCAACGTTTTGAAGACACCCTATATACTTACTTTTCTCTAAAGATGCGACTAATTCATATTTTGTATTTGGATAAATTTGTGTGCAAACGGAAGTAAAATTGGTACCAGTATCATTTTATAATTGTACATTTATCATATTATAACAAGCGAATAATTATATCTAACAATTTGCAACGAATTCAATTTTGTTTATTTTGTTATTGATGTGATAGCCCGCTAACATTCGATATTTGACCTTCTTTAGCGTCGAGTAACGTTGCCGCGTTCATGGTCCTCACTTAACTCGCGGCAAAGTAACCGTGGTGCATGAGCAAATAGTGGGAATATACGTCTTTAAAATATACGCACGAAGCCAGCGCCTGTAGCGGAAAAAGGCGGAACTATAATATACGTTTTCAGACGTACCAAATACCAAATAAGGACCACATTTTTTTTGCATCATTCAAATCTACTGAATGATTACGTAACTGACAAAGTGTTTCTCTACATTGTCAAAGTGAGGTCCGTATATTGGACCTCACAATGTACCGGACCTCACTTCAAACGTAAATTTCCTTCGAACGGTCCTCATTTTATAATCTAGCAGAATATATATATGTATATATATATATACAAATCGAAGATTGCATCAACATTTTTCAGTAACTTGATAAGGATATTTTAATAATGTATTTCCTTTAAAATTACTAAATCAGCAGATACAGGAATTTGATATTTTATTTTCTGTTAAATATAATCAACAAAGTAATGTATTATCTGACTTGCTTTAGAATCAATGCCAGAAACAACTGCACTCAGTATTTAAAATATTACATCAGAACCTTTGAATTATAGAAGACTGTTAATGAAGCACATGTATAAGGTAATTTAATACGAAAAGATGTTAAGCTATAACCTAATTTGAGTCAGAAAACACCTACAAATTTTTGCAAATTTAATTGTAATTTAAGTCCAAACTAATCATTGCAATAAAAATCTATACCATGAGCCCCCACTCCAAGATGTACAATTCTGTTGATATAAATATTTGTCTTAAACTTCCAAGAGACAGAAAAATTTACTACTACGACAGAAGCAGCATCCTGATAACAAAAACACAATTATAGCAGTTCTTTTGATTCCGCCCAATGCAGTGAACAATGGTCACCTTCTGAAAACTGTGATATATAATATAATTGCTTCAATTTTATTATGTGTTATTATAACTTTAATTACAAGAACAAACGTCTTACCTGTAGGCAGTTCGTTCTGAATTATAATTAATTAATTATTTTATTTAATGTTTAAGTAAAAAGTTATTGTTGATCGTTCATTATTACTATTACTAATTGAGACTATTATTTTTTGGTTGATAAGAGAACTGTATTACAGATTTTAATGCGTATTCCTCATTTTATAACATTTAGAATTATCCATTTTGTTTTAAATAGCAAATATTCATTTAGTAAGTATTACGATTTGCTAAGTTGCCAAGGTATTGTAATGATAGGTATATCTACAAAATTTTAGTTTCACTTAAAATGATAGTGAATTATAGATTTATGGGCACTACAAATTGCCATTTTTATCCAGAACGGAGCATTTAAACAAAAAAATACAAAAGAGATAAAATGATCAGAAGAAAATTCTACGTTTGATATTTCAAGAAAAAGTTGCATAGGCGTACTAAGAAATAATTGTAGGGGATAAAGGGTACTGCATCCCTCAGTTACCTCCATTCGCCGTTTGATTTTTTTCACCAAAATTACATGATAAGTATGCCGGAATAAGATAAAAGTACGTGCAAAATTTCAAGTCTGTATCTTACAAGACAATGGAATTATTAACAAAAATAGTTTTTTAAAATGCAACTTTAACACTCTGTATATTGAAACAGGGACGTCCAAATAAAAAATTGCATAAGGAAAGTCTCATTATTTTTATCCAAAGAATATGTGGTTAATGGTATTGTTAGGAATTTATTTTGCTTTTTTAAAACTATAGATGGCATGACGAGTGAGTCGACTGAAAGACGGACAGTATATTACAGTCCTTTAAAGAGAACGCATCTCTATATCATTTGTTAAGTTTATGTTATTATAGTTTGTATAATAAAACAAATACCAGCCTCAAATTTCAAGTGTTATTAATCAAAAACATAATTTGGTCCAGCGAGCCACATTATTGGCAAAATCAAAACAAGTTTGCAATTTGCAAAGAAAACAGAGCATCAAAGACAAAGAGCCGAAAGGATTGTGCCGGCCGGCTAGAAGCAACGAGTAGCAACACACGTGCACATAAGCAACTGGAGCGGAGCAGCTGCAGTGAAGATCGCCGGAACATCAAGGTTTCGCAGCGAATCAACAGGGCAACTATATCAGCACAACGAACAGTGAGTCCATTCCATTACTTACCTAAAAAAAAAAAAAAAACATTTACAGTACTTGGCTGTAGCAATCTGAAGGGCTATTTTGTAATAGTAATACCTAATATCACGCAATTTCAATATCGTTTATTGCATATCACTCAAAAATAGTAAATTCATTTTTACAAAAATGACTGAGGAGTTTCAAACATTAGTCAGAAAAAGGGCTTCCCTTAAATCAAAATTAACTCATTTTACTAATTACATAAAATCTTTAAATGACAAAGCTAAAACAGGGGAAAATCCCGACGATTTAGATCTTATTCAGTTAAATGAAAGGTTAAATAAAATCACAGAAACATTGTTGTCAGATTTCGATGAAATACAAACAATTCTAGAAAATGCGGCGGAAAACATGGAGGAACAATTTTCCGAGCGCGATGTATTTGAAACTAATTACTATAACCAAATTTCACTAGCGAAACAATTGCTCAAAAAGTACGCAGATGATGACGAATCTGAAAAATCTGTTTCATCAAAAAGTTCTTCTAACAAAAACGTAAAACGTTATGAAGTAAATGGCATTAGATTGCCACAGGTAGATATCCCAAAATTTAATGGCGAACATATTCATTGGTTGGAGTTCCGTGACACATTTCGGTCTTTAATTCATGAAAATGAAAGCGTCAAGCCAATTCAAAAGTTCCATTATTTAAGGGCTTCGATGGTAGGCAAAGCCGCAGAATTTTTAATGTCCGAGGAATTCTCAGAAGCAAATTACGAGGGTGCTTGGCAGGCCGTGGTAGAGCGATTTGACAACAAGCGTCTTTTAATAGACAAACATATCAAAGCATTGTTCGATTTAGAGCCTCTTCAAAAGGAATCTTCAGAAAAAATTCGGAGTGTAATACATACTGTCTGGCGGCACTTACGGGACTTAGAAAAATTAGAGCAATCGACAACAAACTGGGACGCGTTAATTATTCATTTAGTTATCACAAAAATAGACATAACAAGCTCGCGTAAATGGGAAAGTCGTAAAACAAAAACGTCTCCTACGTTAGACGAATTAAAAATCTTTTTAAAAGAGCGTGCCGAATATTTAGAATCTCTCGAAGCAAAGAAGCCAGAACAAGTGGATAAAAAGCCAAAACAAAATTCATCAAACATTAGAGGCTTTGTTTCTAGCACGCCCACGTGCGCATATTGTAAACAAGATCATCTTATTTATTCATGTAGCGAATTCACAAATCTTCCAGTTCTAGAACGAATAAAAAGGGCACAAAAGGCTAAGTTATGCCTAAATTGTTTGAAATTTGGGCATAGTAGTCAAGTATGTCGGTTTGGCAATTGTAGGCAGTGCAATCTTAAACATAATACGCTGTTACACATTGAGCGCGAAAAACCCAAAGCCAACGAGTCGCAAGCAGGTGTCCCAGCTGTATCGGCGATGCCGGCGGACCCGGGCGGTTCAAAGGAAAGCGATACGATTTCACACAACGTCTCTTTATCATCCTATTCATCAATGAGGCAAGTTTTGCTGTCCACGGCATGCGTCGAAATATATGATAATAACGGAAAGTCTCATAAAGTTAGGGCTTTATTAGATTCAGGGTCTATGTCTAGCTTTATAACGGCGGATCTTTGCAATAAATTAAAATTAGAAACAACTAAGGTTGACTGCGCGGTAGCAGGTTTAAATCAAGCGTATTCAAAGATAAACAAAAAATGCTATGTCACATTAAAATCTCTAAATTGTGCATATACAGCAAATATTTGGTGTTTAGTTTTGCAAAACATTACCGGTAATCTTCCTAGTATTAAATTAGATACAAAACAATTCGGCATTCCGGGAAACATAAAATTAGCGGATCCTTTGTTTTGTGAGCCCAATCAAATAGATTTATTAATAGGAGCTGATTTATTCTGGAATTTGTTATGCGTTGGTCAAATTTGCACAGGTACTGACAAAGCGGTACTACAAAAAACAAAGTTAGGATGGATAGTGTCCGGCCCTGTAAATATCCAAATGCCCACGAAAATTCAGTGTAATTTTTCAGAAAATATTGACATACAACAACAGCTGTCTCGTTTCTGGGAAATCGAAGAAATTTCTGCGAATAAATCCTTCTCCGAGGAAGAAACTGCATGCGAGGTTTATTTTCAAAAGACAACAAAGCGAGATTCAAGCGGTAGATTTATCGTATCTATTCCTTTCAGGGATTCTATTCATAAATTAGGTGATTCGCGAGAGCAAGCGATCAAACGTTTCATGTCATTGGAAAAAAGGTTGCAAGGAAATCACAAATTAAGAGAACAATACGTCCAGTTCATGACCGAATATGCAGAATTAGGTCACATGTCAAAGGTGACCGATCGTAGCGATTTGAGTGGCGATTCTATTTCATGTTTTTTACCGCATCAAGGTGTCTTGCGAGAGGACAGTCTCACGACAAAATTGCGCATCGTATTTGACGCGTCGGCTGTGACATCATCGGGATATTCATTAAACAGCTTACAAATGATCGGTCCTACAATTCAGCAAGACCTTCTGTCAATTTTGTTGCGCTTTAGGAAACACGCATATGTTATTTCGGGCGACATTGCTAAAATGTACCGCCAGGTTCTGATCGAAAAATCTCAACGACCTCTGCAGCGAATATTTTGGCGGGAAAACCCAGATTCCGATCTAACAACATACGAGCTAAACACGGTTACCTATGGCATGGCCGCGGCCGCGTTTTTGGCAATACGGTGTCTTAATCAATTGGCTCTTGATATCGAAGAAAGCAAACCGAATATAGCAAAAATCATCAAGCGTGACTTTTACGTGGACGATTTGCTCTCTGGAGCAGATGCAGTTCATGAAGCCTCACAAATATGCAAAGAAGTATCTGATGTATTGTTAACCGGCGGTTTCGAACTGCGTAAATTTTATTCAAATAATCCAGACGTGCTAAAACATATACAGAGTGACAACTCCGCATTCAAAAGTATACAACTCGGATCAAACGAAAACGCAAAAACATTAGGCCTTATTTGGCATTGTCAAACGGACAATTTAACGTACACTATAAGCGATTGCGCGGATAATCAAACGGTCACAAAACGCACAATTTTGTCTAACATCTCCCAAGTATTTGACCCGTTAGGCATACTGAGTCCGTGTATTATAACAGCAAAAATTATTTTGCAAAAGCTGTGGCTATTGAAAGCAACGTGGGACGAATCATTGCCCGCGGATTTACATACAAGTTGGTCTAAGTTTCGGAGTCAACTTCCTCAGCTATGCGATTTAAGAATTAAACGTCATGTTATATGTAAACACGCAACAAATATCGAGCTTCATTGTTTTTCTGATGCCTCCGAAAGTGCATATGGAGGTGCCATTTATGTTCGATCAACAAATCAACAAGGCGACGTTTCGGTGCATCTTTTGTGTGCAAAAACAAGGGTCGCTCCATTGAAAACAATGACCTTACCTCGTTTGGAGTTGTGCGGGGCTCTCATTGTTGCAAGGTTGTCTAAAAAAGTGTTGTCAGCATGGGAAATAAAGTTTCACAAAATTATATACTGGACAGACTCCACCATTGTTTTAGGTTAAAACCCTTTATAAGCAGTAGAGCGGTTGAAATACAAGAAATCACTAATCAATATGAATGGCGTCATGTAACAAGCAAAGATAATCCAGCAGATTTGCTAACTAGGGGTGTTAATCCTGGCCAATTGAAAGCATTACGCATGTGGTGGCACGGGCCTAATTGGCTAGCAAGAAGTGAAGCAAACTGGCCGAATTCAAAGTTAAAGGTCGTAGATTTGCCAGACATTAGAGTGAGTAAGGGCGTGTGCCTCTCGTCGCGAGAAATAAGCGAATTTCCGTTCCAAAAGTTCTCAAATATTCACAGGCTCAAAAGAGTCGTCGCTTATTTAATCAGGTTTAGAAACAACTGTAAACAACAAAAAAACTTGCGCAAATATGGCCCACTTTCAGTGCAAGAAATTGATTACGCATTTAAATGTCTAATAAAAATCTCACAGCAACAATCATTTCCCATAGAATATAATAATCTGATAAATCAAAAAGAGATTAGTAATAACAGCAGGCTATTAAGCTTGAGTCCGTTCGTGGATTCCGAAGGTGTCATGCGTGTAGGGGGGCGAATTCAAAGGTCAAAATTTACATTTCAAAAGAAGCATCCTATACTAATGTGCTCCAAACATCACTTAACTAAAATGCTTTTTACAAGTGAACATCTTAGGTTACTCCACGCGGGACCTCAATTGATTTTAGCGTCTTTAAGAGAAAAATTTTGGCCAATTTTGGGTCGTAACCTAGCCAAGAAGACAGTACGTCAATGTGTGACCTGCTGTCGCTTTAACTCTCAAACTGTACAACCAAAGATGGGACCACTCCCACAAGAACGTTTAATACCGGGTCCTCCATTTGACAAAAGCGGTGTTGATTACGCCGGGCCATTCTTGATTAAAGATAGAAAGGGACGCGGAACTAAGCAGAGCAAGTGTTATGTCTGCCTATTCGTATGCTTTGCTACCAAAGCCGTACACTTGGAACTTGTAACTGAGCTAAGTAAGGACGCTTTTATTCTGGCTTTGAAGCGGTTTGTGTCACGGAGAGGCCGACCAACGCAAATTTTTTCGGACAACGGTACGAATTTCGTGTCTGCTGCGTCAGAATTAAAAATTTTAGGCAAGTTTTTAGTTAAACATGAAAACGCTATAACCGAATTTGCATCACTAGAAAATATAGATTGGAAATTTATTCCTCCTCATTCCCCGCATTTCGGTGGCCTGTGGGAAGCAGGTATCAAATCTAGCAAACAACATCTGAAACGAGTATTGGGCAAAATATGTCTGACGTTCGAAGAGTTTTATACTCTGCTCATTCAGGTTGAAGCAGTCTTGAACTCAAGACCTCTGTTTCCAATGTCGACCGATCCAAATGACTTGCATCCCATCACTCCGGCTCACTTTCTCATAAGCAGACCATGTACCATGTTGCCTGAACCTGACTTCAGTGAAGTTCCCATCAACAGATTAAGTCGATTCCAATTAATAAGCAAACTGCGAAGAGATTTCTGGGTCCGTTGGCAAAAGGAATATGTCAGCGAATTGCAGCAGCGTACCCGTTGGAAAAAAAGCTATGGCAGTCTACGTTGTGGTTCGTTAGTGCTCATCAAAGACGATAACTCGCCTCCGCAAAGGTGGAAACTTGGGCGTATTGTGGCGTTGCATCCCGGATCAGACGGTATAGCCAGGGTTGCGAGTATTCACACATCCAGTGGGGATCTCAAAAGAAGCTTCTCAAAAATCTGCCCTCTACCTGTTAGTGAGTGACTAAAAGTGCTAAAAGTTTGTGGCATTTACTGTTGAAAGTATGCACTTTCAAGGGGCGGGTGTATGTTAGGAATTTATTTTGCTTTTTTAAAACTATAGATGGCATGACGAGTGAGTCGACTGAAAGACGGACAGTATATTACAGTCCTTTAAAGAGAACGCATCTTTATATCATTTGTTAAGTTTATGTTATTATAGTTTGTATAATAAAACAAATACCAGCCTCAAATTTCAAGTGTTATTAATCAAAAACAGGTATGGCCTTCTATTTTGGGACACCCTGTATATACTCGTCCAATTAGATAATACATGTAGTAACACAGTCGTGTTCATCACAACCAAAAAATGATTCCATAACTTCTCTTTTAACCGCTAGCCGGACATTCATTACACTGTTGAAGTTAAAACGCTAAATTGATAATTGGGAGAGCTTACAGGGTGAGACCTATCTAATTATATGAGACCCGATGTCACATATAATTCAGAACGAACTTCCTACAGGTAAGTCGTTTGTTCTTGTAATTATATTTCGATATCCTCGTCCAATTAGATGTAGATGTTTAAAGATAATCAATTTTCGTTTTGTTATTTTATTATAGCATTTTGCTTAGTTATACCATTTATTTGAAAGTCAAACTATTAGCTTAGTTTAACTTATTTAGATCATAATATATTATACAGCTAAATGTGACCCGAGTCGAATCCTACGGAGCCGTAAGTGGCAGTGAAGGGGAATGATAACGTCCCGTGCGAGACCTGTTGCTCCAAACCACGTGGAGGTTTCGAGGTTAGGTAGCAGTGAAACTTCTCTAGTAATTCTCTAAGCCACAAGCAGCGGGCATGACAAGAGGAGGCAGTAGATAAAGCAATATGGAGTGGGAGACATGCAGCACAATTTATGCCCATAAACGGAAAAAGGCCTAAAAATGAATGATTTGCTATAGCTCGGTACGAGTAAGAAGTTACCGCTTGACTATAAAAATGCAAGTACATACCTTTGCGATATTAGGCGGTCTTAAAGAGGTACAATCGAGAATTATTAGTTGCTATGAATCCCAAACTGCAGGAAATCCTTCTCGGATATCAATCAGCACAAATAATCCCAATTTTTATTACTTCTTAGATATCAAATCCACAACAGTGTGCACTCTTTCAAGACTATTCATTCAATGACAAACAGGACATTTTTTCCGTATCCAGAGCAAAAACCATAGAAGAAGGACAGAGGTTGAAATGTAAAGATAAAACAAATAACAGATTGTAAATAGGCAGAAGGCCAGAATTTTAAGGAGGAGGGAGAGGTCATGAAAAGAAATAATAATAAAGCAATTTAAAATTAAAATTCATTAGGCAATGGTATGATTTGACATATGAGAGTTGAATTCATTTTTAGTCATTTAGAAGCTCAACTACCTTAGGTTTTATTGGTTCCTCAACATGACAACACATTTAGTGAATTTTAACCTTTTCCAATTTAATAAATATCACCTGTATAGATATTATAATAATGTTTAATTAATTAGGTACAAGTTTACTGACAATTGTTTTACATATTATTAGCAATTATTTCTATACAATTAAATTTATGTCATAGATGCCTATTATATGTAAATTTTAGCAAATATTTCCGACTTCTTTGCCTACCCAGTTATTTTTTTAAATAGCTTCGACATTAATCTCTATGCCTTATAAGCTGCTGATGTACCACAGCTTAAACCAGTTAAATCATTTGATCCAAAGTCGCTGACTTTGCTTATAACTAAGATTTGAGAACATTTAAAAGTATAATATTTTTTCATAATTCATACTATACTACGTATATAGCTGTCAAAATTTGAGCAAAAGGGATTTCCAATCAAATTTTCAATAATGCCATCAAGGGCAAAGCAAACTACCTAATGTAATTATAGAAAACGTCACAAATGATTAATAACATATATAATTTGTTCCTTAAATGCATAATTTTATTTTATTATTATATTCACTATATTATATTACTATTTTAACATTCTTTACTACAGCCACATTCATATTCGCTGTTTCGCAATTCAAGAACTCCAAAGCAGGCTAAAAAAGATTAAACTACGCACAATGGAGTGGAACTGCTGGGTTACACAGCACTAATTATAGTAGTATGATATTAACTATGGCAATTTTTTGAGTATTTATTCCACTAGCTTCCATTCCATTTTCCATTTTTATTCAGCGGCTTCTACAGATTCAGATGTGATACAAAATTGCTTAAAATTCGTTGAAATTAAGTAATATTTGTTATTTCTAAAAATCGACACCTTTATTAATTATTTTAACAAGGTTTTAGCAAAACACAGTTCAGGACGTTCAATAATTCAATTGAAGTTAAATACTGGTTTACTATTTCAATATATCTGTAATATAAATTTCTATACTATATTTTCTCTCTAATAATATTATTTATATTGATTGTATTCTAAATAAGGAACCAATGAAGCTAACACAATAAAACAAACATTACTAATTTCTTAGCTCTTTTTTCTATCGCTAAATTTTAATTTAAAACTTCGCAGAAATCCCGAGTTCTATTCTTAGTAAAACTAGATTTTCATTCGAAATGCAACCTTTAGAACCGATTTGTTAATAATTCGTCGGTATTCAATATATTTAAAATTAAAGATTGAGAGAGAGTTGACTTATATGAGTTAAGTATATAGAATAAGAAATGTTATAAGCAAATGAATCTCTTAAAACGGGACAGTGGGCGTTTGCAATGTAAAGTAAATATTTTTTCTTTTGGCAAAGTAACCACTATTTCTGAATGTATAATATAGATGCAGGAGGTGCACCTTTTACAGATGCAAGAGAGTATCATTTTAAGTGACTTTGATATGATGGGATTTTGTTATATTTCAATAAAAAAGAATTGTTGACAGTTTCTAAACCACCAGCGAAAACTTCTATAACACGTATCTAGTGTTAAAAGGCGGCAAAAAGATTATTAGGCTGCACTTTTGGCTTTGTAATGCTAATCTTAAAAAGAAAACCATGCTGATTAATAGAGCTGGCCTGTTCTGAGGAATCACCAGCGCAGCCAATGAACGTACATACCTATATGATATTAAATCTTCCCCGTCGACTGATAGAGCAAATGTATTTTCCAGAAACAATGTATGGCAGTGCAGTGGCATCTTGTTGTATTTGCAAGAATACCTTAAGGCTTACGGTGAGCGCTCGATCCAAAGAGATATAGTTTTCGCTCAGTAACTCCTCAACGAAAAATGATAAAAATATACGGTTTTTTTAATAGACTACAAATATTATTTTACGTCGACGCTGTGTTTTGGAATTTTGAAAATATGCAAAATTCATTTAAAAAAAATGAATTATACACTTTTTCAAAATTTCAAAACACAGCGTCGACGTAAAATAATATTTATAGTTTATTAAAAAAATCGTATATTTTTATCATTATCCGTTAAGGAGTTACTAAGCGAAAACTATGGGTTTGTTCCAACACAGCAAGAATCGATTCCGAACCGTCCAGAATTAGTTAGTCAGTTCAGTTGTTAATGTACTCTCGGTGAATGCGACGTAAGACGGTGTTGGTCAAACATTTCTTACGGTACTGAACCAGTTCTCGACGGTTGTTGGAACAGATCTTATATATCGTTTGATAGAGCGCTCACCGTAAGCCTTAAGAGGAGGAATTCTGCCGCTACGGAAAAGGATGGCGCCACGGGTATTTATTTTGTTGGATTAATACAAAAGTATTTTAAAATTTCTCTTCACAGATATATTTTAGACATTGCAAAGTAGGTAATGACACATTTTTTATCATATATTTTTATTGTATAAGCACAATAACGCATTTTTAGTTTGAAAATGAGAGTCAAATAAAAAGTTTCTAACTTGTTTATTACAAAATGTATTACCTTTAGATCTAAGAACAGACCTTTCTGCACAACTCCTCAAAAACAAATTTCAATACCTGTAAGAGAATCTGTAAAGTTTACAAAATCGGATATTCTCATATTCTCGTAGGAATTAGAAGGTATTACAAGGTTTACATTTAGTTCAGCTTCTATGACACAGATGTCACTAACACGTTTTCATGAATAGTTTTATGGGAAGAATCAGTGGCGTCGTATTTGATTTATATTGATTGAATATAAATATAGATTAATTTGCGTAACGTACCTACCCACTTTGATTTCCAACATATGTATATTTATTTAAAAAATTATAAAATTGTTATTTAATGAGTAGTGTAAAATACAATCCTTTTCAGTAAATTGTCATTTTAAAATAAGAATAAATACCTAAGTAATTTATACATTCTTATTTTGATGTATTATCAGAGGTAACGCGGAAAGATAAATAATACTTTATGACGAGTTTGTCATTTTTTAGTCAAAAATGTACCTATATGATTCACCCAGGATCTCCGCACTTAAAAACTAAGGTAGAGTTCGAGAGATTTTGTTTTGTTGGCTGCAATTAAACAGGGTATAAAAAAGTTTTTTTTAATAAATGCTTTGTGAATACCATTCCTCTCAAAACTTCCGAACATTTTGTTATTTGATTTTTCTTTTTTGTCAATTTCAAGTAAACCCACTTGAAATTGACAAAATTCTTGAATTGAATACAAATGGGACCATAAATTAGGAATATTTTGACAAACTTCCACATTTATAATCGAATGCGCGTCACTTACATCATCTGGCTAGCCGCCACCTTATTATTTAATGCCCCCACTACGTATTATAATATGTAATTTGATTTATACCTACAGTGTCTTCATCGTATTGTAATAATATTTATTTGTAAATTTACAGCATTTTTTGTTTTAATTACTTGCTCTATATTTTTCAAAATATTTTTAGGCAATTTGTTCTACTCTTAGAAAAAAAGATCATAAAAATGTTCAGATTTTTGCTCTTTTTAAATATTGTTTTCCCGATTTTTTTGATAGGGTATTCAATTTTTAGATAATATTTAAAATTGGCTAGAATCACAGGTATTATTTCCTAAAACAGATACTACAAAATGATTTTGATATTCAGTCATTTCTCCGAACTTAACTAATATCACGTAAATATTTTAGAAAATTTATGTTCATAAAAATTCTATATCTAAAAAAAATGTGCACAGTAAGTAAAACTTACAATTATATATTAACTAACATTAAATGGATACATTTGAAGGAAAAAAGAGTTCCTATAAAAACTCTTTTTTATTTGCTTTTTGAGATACAAGGTGTTTCAATGTCACTATACGCATATGCCCAGTGATAATGGTCGACTTGATACTTGTTATAAGCATTTTTCAGAGTATTTTTCGTATTCCGTACTGTTTTTGAGTCAGTATGAATGCAGAAAAAATAATAAAAAGTGTGTAATACGTTTCATATTACAAATATTAGGGGTGTATATTTTCTGAAAAGTTAATTGAAATCATAACCCATATCTCCGTTACTGGTTGGTTAGGGGATTTGAAATTGCCGCATGATGAGTTTCTTTTGAATAAATACAATATAAATATTAATTTATCATTTTTCGTAACTTTGTAATACCCTATGTTTAAAACTGAAGTATTTTTGAAGAAATATGTAAATCACCCCATTTATAAAAGTTTTATCAGATATAAAATACTCTTATTAACTTTGTTTTGTTTTTCATTACATTATAGTTTGCGCCTCTTTGGAGTTTTTGCTTTAAGACGAGGTAGGTATATTTTCACCACTTTTCAGTAAATGAATTATACAGAGTGTAAATAAAATGTTTCGACACAATTTACAATATTTCAATGTTAGGTACGTGAAATAATGTAGTAAACGATATATTTATTTCTTTTTTCTCAACTAACCGTTATATACGCATGTGTGCTATAACTAAGTATCTATAGCTGTCTCATTCATTCCGAGAACCAAGACCATTTCACCGGAACCGTGACGTGCTTCGTTTTCAACACAACACATTTGTTTTCAATTCGTAAATCGCTACCTCGCATTCCAACTGCCAGTTTGCCTAGATTTCAGACACCATGGCAATAAGTCTGTCCACAAAAAGTTCAATTAAGCAAAAAATCAGTTGAAAAAATAGTAGGGAGCGAGAAATTGCTTGCTCCGTTTGAACATTTCACTGAGGCTGGTTCATAAGGCCTTTATGTTTACGCTTACTTACTGGTCCACTTTTTGCCTGTCTATCTACAGCATACTATTATCTTCCATCGTCCATCAGTCTATAAACACCACATACCTCTACTATATACCGCTCACTTGTAAACCAGACTGGTCTCAAACGGTGAAGGCAATTAAGAGGACTACTTAATTTTTTAAACAATTTTTTCAAATTAATTACTAAATAAGCCTTCATTAAAACTAATTTTAATGATAATATAGATAATATATATCTGTCCACATGTACATATATTTTTTTTTATTAAAACTATTATCTATTTTCTATTTTATGAGAACACATTGTAGATTTGGCAACGAGGCGAGCGTTTTCTAAAAGAACAGTAGATATTTACTAACCTAAATAAGTTTCAAATCAGTTTTTTTTTGTAAATGAATGAAACTGCATATGGAAAATACCTAATCTCAGTATAAACAAAATCTACTTTCCACATTTCATTAAAATTGACTACATTCAGGACGTAACTTTAAAATATGAAAAATTCCGAAAGAGAGAGTTGTACGAAAAATAATTATAGAACACTTATTTAGTCTTATCTTTGTTCCAACCAACCGTAAATATTCAACTCAATACAATTTATAATATCTCCCAGTTCTTCTGGGGCAGTATTTATGAAAAATAACTTGTCTAAGATCATTGGTCTTTCATTTCAATTTTATAAAACGAATGAGAGAATAGCTACAGATATCCGAAAGCTCACAATAATGAGTTAACAGATAACCCTTTAACGAGTCTAGGATCATAATGAATCAGTTACTAGTTTGAATCTGAAAGTTGCGCTTTATTATGGAGCATGGCAAATGCATCACAGCTTTTATATTCCACAAACTTTCAAGGCCAAGGTCATACACTGAAACGATACAAAGTGCGCGGTATGTGATAAAAATCAAGGGAAGCAGTAACCGTCGCAACTACCTGCGGAACGTATTATAGTCCAACTCCTTTAATGATAAGTAAAATCTAAAGAAATACTATAAATTTTGTATCATCAAGTTATTTATAGCCAGATGGAAACACTTTAAAAAAGAGTCTATGATTCTATTTGTTTTATTTTTAAATATAGAGCTTTAAAAATTCTATTATGTCACAGATAATATAAATTTATCTTTTATTATCAGAGCCTATGTATACATATTTCGTAATTTGAACAAAATTTGTTAGCAATTTTTTAAGTTTAAAATCTGACTATGCTACTGAATTCAGTATTTTTTAAAATAAATTTGTACCAAGTTTAATGAAGAAATAGGTATATTATTACTGGCAAAATTGATATAATTACTTTTTACAGATTTCATTATTCCAAACCTATTTAAATAATAAGAATTGAATATTATTTTTGAAATATTACATTTAATTTAGCAGTAATTATTAAGTTTTAATAGATATATCGTTTAATTATAATTTAAAATTACAGAAGTAATAATAAATAACAAATAAATTAACCAAGGAATACAACAACTATGTACTTACATTTTTAAAAATTATTGTATATTGTATGTATTTGGTTTTGAGTGTTCTATTTGAAATAAAAGAAAGTTATAGCTGTTTGAAGTTGTGAAAATGTAGCGGCAACAGTAAAAGGCTTGGTATACTATTTTGAAATTTGTAGATATACCTACCATAATTTGGCGTCAAAAATTTTGAAAAGGTATATTTCTGTGTTGTCACTACCAACTAGACAAGTGCGTTGCCAGTTTTGTCACGTTAAAATTTTTTCAAAATTAAAATATGAAGTGTACATATTACTTTTTACAATTGCATTTTACCGTTGATGCAGCTATAGGCGCAAATATTAATAAAGAGTGCGTTTTGTGAATAAGTATGGAACTGGGTGTATGGCAGATGGGAGGATCAACTCAGTGTTGCATATAAGATGTTTACTTTGTGCATGTCATTTTGCTGTAGAAACTGCACTATTGTAAACGGTTACCCCTGTTCTTTTGGGCTTCGGGATGCGATATACAGAGCGTTTACTGGTGATGTGGCTGACCCTGATCTCAGGGCGGCTGGTGGTTCAAAGATTCAGTCCAGAATCTTACTCGCGGAAGACTTGGTAGCGTAGCGTGGATTTGATGTTGGTTTGGGCATCAGGATGCTTGATAACACTTCCAATGATGGTCGTTGCACTACTTTTAGTCTGTGAAAAACACGGCTAATACGATGACTGCGGCGAAATAAAGCGCGCACACTGGAGGTTGTTGATTTCGTTGCGAAAGCGACGGATTTGTAGATTTGCTCGACGGAGCTGGCACTTATCGATGCAGTAATATGTTTGCCAAAGGGCAATGATGAATGGTGATGGCCAAAGGGCACTGATGAACACTGATGAAAAATGCGTAGCACAAACTGCACTCAACGGAGGCTAGTACGAACTGAGCTGTATTTTTTGTAAATATCTTGTCATTTACCAATATTAATGTGTTTGGTAGGTGAATATGTAAATCATCAACTTCTGCAGCCGCTAATGGAAATTGGTGAATGTCTTCCCCATAATTTAAATTATAACTTGCACCTATAGGAGTAATTTCCGAGGGGCGTGTAAATATAATTCTACAATATGTTCCATAGATCGGTAAAACACAGTAATGTGTGATAGTTTTATTTAAAAAATGTTTTTCAAGTATATTGATCGGCACATTGCACAGTACTGTTAATATTTCTACAAGTAAGTTTAATTTATGCGATTATTTTAGCCTCTCTTAACTCGTCGACGATCGAGACCAATTCATTTTCATGCCCAGTGTTACCAGCAGTCATTGATGCTACCAGCAAACGCAGTTTGTCTACTAATTCGTTGACATTGTCCCAATATACATAGTCGGTATTTTTCTTAAATGATTTTAAAAGGAGTTCCACCTTTTTTGTTTGTTTGTCGAGTAATTCTATATTGTGGTCTTGTGGCAGAAATTTTCTTTACATTTGTAATTCCCGCTCTTTGTAAGTATGGTCCAATTATAGTAGTATATTTTGTTGAGTTATTTCCGATTATTTGCTCGTTTGCATCATAATTTTTGTGGTATGCGTTCTTTCGTTGCAAAATATCCATATAGTTGTCTAAATCGTCCTTTTTATAACTAATGGGCTCCTTTTTAAATAGTAGCTCGTAAAGACCTGGAGTGCCAGGATATGTCATCCCTTCTACTCTAACGTCTTTTCCAATAAGATTAACAGGTTTTAGCGTTACTCCGAGATATAATTTATCTGTTTCTAAATCATGAATTATCCCATAGTGATGATCAAACTTATTTTGGGTATCCCTAACACATTCGTCTATATATTTTCTGGGTAACTCGTGAAAATCTTCCAGGTAGATTCGATAGGATGGTGTATTTACGTACTGTTCCACTGCTTGCCTAGTTTGTTCTAATATTTCAGTAATGCTTCGATCTTGCAAAGTATCTTCGTCGTAAATTCTGCTTTCTGAGATTATGTCAGTTTCTAGAAAAGATACTTCTGTAGGTAGCAAAGGAGTTTTACCCGTTCTTTGTTTTGGAGTTTTTTCTATTAGACTAGTCTGAAACGAAACAGAGAAAGGTGGGATGAGGTCTTAATGGATGTCTTAGGTCTTTTGGGTGTAGATTCATAAGGTGGTTCTTCTTCTTCTGCTTCCTCCTTTGGAATAAAATCCTCTGTTTTACCTATTGTGGTGATAAGCTGTTGCAGAGGTTGGGTAATGGGTTGATAAGTTTGTTTTAATTGAGCCTGTGTTTTAGCCACATCGGATTTTAGACTTTGAAAATTTTTCCTTTACTGCTTTTCTGGCTGTAACCAGCTGTTTAGCCAACTCTTTGTTCATTGCTATTTTGTTAAATAATGATTGAGAGTGATATATGTAGATGTATTTATAATCTTTATGGTAAAATGTATGCATCAAACCCCTTTCTATATCGTTCTTAAAGAACAATCCTTGTCGATAACAAGAAAACCGTACCCACTTTTCCAGCATATACTACACATCTCTTTAAACAGTTGGAAGATACTGTAGTCACATGATCTTCATATATATGCTTGAGGTTGGTATTGTCTTGTTTAAAAATTACAACCAGATTTGCATTGTCACGGATGAGTTGTTTCGGTATAGATGAATATGTTTGGCATATATAGAAACAATCTGTGTCTTTGTGTCGCCCGAAACAAAAATAGTCTGTCATGGGACTTTGATTACAGCATGGAATATCATCAAATACTATAACTGAGTTTGGTTTTACTTGATTGGGTGGAGTAATGTCTTCTTCTTCTCCATATTCATAATATCCGACATCCTTAAGAGAATGAAATATTTTCCTCAGGTAATCATATTTCGGTTGATAAAGAGATTTGGAATATATATAAACATTTTCAAATCTTAAACCTTTGGGATGCTCTAACAATGTAACCATAACATTAGTTTTTCCACACCTCGAGGGACCAACAATTAAACATCGTTTGGAATGACCTCCAAAAAGACCGTTGTGCTTCTGATAACTATCTTGTACCGTCTGCTCATGATTGGTAATTGGTAACGAGAAGTTTTGTTTGATTATTCTCATTGTTTGACATCTACTAAAAAAGTACTGTATGTAGAAAAACTATTTATAGGACGCTTTTGCTTTAGATAAGCAGTTTTCTTTAAATCTTAGGATAGAAGACATCTATATAAATGCTGATACACACGCCGACGATAGTCAGTCATAAGCGAAAACACATTAGAAGAAGTCAGGGTTTAGTGAACACGCTTATTGATAAATTGCCGTTTGAATTACACATACCAGGTTATAACTATTGCGGACCAGGAACTAAACTCTCTAAACGACTTGCCAGAGGTAATCCAGGTATAAACAAATTAAATCAGAGCTGCCTTGAGCACGATCGAAAGTACTCTGAGAGCAAAGATATTGAGAAGAAACATCAGGCTGATAAGGTTTTAGTAGAAAAGGCTTGGGAGCGAGTTAAATCAAAAGACGCTAGTGTTGGAGAAAGACTTGCAGCTCTAGGCATAACTGAAATAATAAAATCAAAAACTAAACTTAAAATGGGTCTTAGAAAAAGAAGTAAATTAAAAAAGGAAGGGGGATGAAAAAGCAGGAAAAACGTATTATTAAGACACCTAAACGAATTGGTGGATTCTCACCCCTTTTATTCCCTCTTTTGGGGGCTCTTGGAGCTTTAGGAGGTGGTGCGGCTGGTATAGCAAAAGCTGTCATTGATGCAAAAGCAAACAAACAGTTATTGGAAGAAACACAGCGACATAACAAAGCCATGGAAGCGAAAGGGAAAGGACTGTATTTTAAACCGTATCGGGGTCGCGGGTTATATCTTGCACCATATAAAAAAAACTTCCAATAAAGCTACCACATCACGCCTAAACAAACAAAGAACTCGTTCGGTATGTTAAACTGTTAAAAATACCGTATTTCAGAGGAGTGTTTATGCGTAATGCTTTACCCGCTAAAATACATAAAATTGAATGTGCCATTATAAATCTAGATGATGAGCAAAATGCCGGAAGTCACTGGACGTGCTACGTTAAAGAAAATTCTGAAATAATTTACTTTGATAGCTATGGAAATTTGAGACCACCAATAGAATTACTAAGATACTTTAAAAGCGATGGTAACAATAATATTGTGAAATACAACTACGAAACAAAACAAACAGATAATTCATATAATTGCGGTCACCTATCGTTTAAATTTTTGTATAACTACTTCTACCGAGAATAGTGTTGGTCAGTTTAACTAAACAGATAAAAGAGTTAACAATGACAACCACCATTGCTCTTTCTGGAAACAATTCTATTCTAAGCGCTGATTTTGATCCTCCTATTTATCTAGAAAACAATAAATATGAAATCGTATTAACAGATTTTGAGACGTTTATGACCATTCCAAATATTGAAGAAGGGGTGAATAATAAATTTTATTATGATGACGACGATAAAGAAATAACAATACCAACCGGATCGTACGAATTTGAAGATTTAGCTAAATTGTTAACAAAACAAGTAAAAGACCTAAGTGGCACGCAATTGAATTTAACAGTCGATAAGGACATATTAAAAAGCATAATTAAATGTTCACAAAAATTTTTTTTTTAAAACAAGGCACTATACGTGAAGTATTAGGATTTAATAAAACAGTTCTATCGAAAGGTCAAACACATGAGTCTGATAATATAGTGAAAATTTTAAGAGTAAATTCAATTTGTATCGATTGTAATATTTGCACAAATAGCTATTTAAATGTAAGCCTGTGCACATTATTCATCAGTTCTTTCCAAGCATTGAGAAAGGATACACGATTGTTGAATCCCCAGTTCCAATATTATATTTTCCTCTCAGTGTCCAGACGATAACCAATATTACCATAAAAGTACTGGATCAAGACGGAAGACTAATAAATTTTAGAGGTGAAACTATAACCGTTAGACTCCATTTAAAAAAAGTTTCAAATGGTGATTAGATATAATAAAGAAGTTCCAAACCAAAAGTCTTATAAAAAGAAAAAACATAGATCCAAAATTACTATGCAAAATACATTTAAAGCGTTAACATCTAAGAATCATATGTTTTTAACTAACCTTGGGTTTAAAGTACTGGTATAATGGATATTTTAAATGTAACATCAAAGCCCTATGTTGACAACTCCATCACAAATTTCGAATTACATAGTTATCAACCATCTGTGTCCTGATCATTCGAATATAATAACGAAATCAGAATTCCTATCCAAGAGGTTGATCTATTTACATTACCTTCCGAAAGTCATTTATATATTGAGGGAAAACTACCCAAAGGTGATGGAACTAAAGCTACAAAGTTAAAGTTTATTAATAATGGTGTTGCTTTCTTGTTTAGAGAAATTCATTATGAATTAAATGGAGTCACAGTCGACACCAATAGAAATGTAGGATTAACATCAACAATTAAAGCCTATCTATCTTACACCGATAAGGAAAGTGTTAGGCTTCATAACGCGGGATGGATTCAAAGAGTACATAAAATGGAAGAAAAAATTACAGATGATGGAAATTTTAACGTTTGCATCCCCCTTAACATGTTACTAGGTTTTTTTGAAGACTATAGAAAAATTATTATAAATATGAAACAAGAACTAGTTTTGATACGTTCGAATAATGATTTAGATGCTATCACTAGTAAAGATGATACTGAAAAACCCAAAATTGTAATTAATAATATTTTTTGAAGAGTTCCATACGTTTCAGTAGACATTCCTCAACAACTGGCATTAACAAAAGTTATAGAAAAAAATATTGACCTTATGCTCGGTTTTCGCTCATGGGAATTGATTGAATATCCATCTTTAAGTGAAACAACCCAACATTCCTGGTCCATAAAAACAAGTAGTAAACTTGATACTCCCAGACATGTAATCGTCGGATTTCAGAAAAACAAAAACAAAAAGTTACGAGTGACATGAGTTGGTTTGACAACATTAACTTGACCAATATTCGCGTATTTTTAAATAGTGAGAGATATCCATATCAAGATCTTTATTTAAATTTAAAGGCTAAAAAGTTTGCTTCTCTGTATGAGATGTTTTTAAATTTTCGAGCATCTTACTATGAAACAGCGAAAGAATCTGTATACACACCTGAAGAATTTTTAACTATTTGCCCTATTGTACATATAGATTACTCCCGACAGAAAGAGGCCGTTCAAAGTGGATCTGTTGTTATGCGGATTGAATTTGAAACAAGTGAAAATATGCCTAAGGACACCACTGCATACTGTTTAATTTTACGTGATAAAGTGTTCAGCTACACCCTAACTAAAATTGTTAGATAAATCTAATAGATATTTAATGAAAGCGGTTTTAAACATTTAGTCAGTTTACAATGATCTCCAGATACAGAAAGGCTTTGCAAGATTACAGAATAAAACTCAAAAATCAAGAAGGTAATTGGCCTGTATAGTGAAAGAGTGAGTGTAACAAAAAAGTTATCAAATTTAAAAATATGCCATTAGTGATAGACATTCAAGGAATTAAGGTAGCAACAACAAATTGATTGTGAAAGAATTATCGGCATATAACGATTACAAATAACCACCACTGTATAGAGTGGAATGAGGGATATACTCCGTTTCACACTTTTGCAAACATTATCCGTGGACTAACCGCATATGAAGAGGTAATATACGTAAACGGAGAAGAAAAGGCGGCCTGCATAAAAGAATACTCGTCCAACCCTGTATATGAACTGCAAGACCATCCGCCACTTCCGTTTGAAGAACCCAGATGTTTTTATCATATTAAACCCAAATGTATTTGTTCTCTGACCAATGTATATTTCCTTTATGAAAATTTTATAATGTCATGATTTTTTAACAAATAAAATATGTTACTGAATATTATGTTTTTTTATCTTGTTTGAACAAGTTGTAAATGAAACGCAGTGCCAGAGGTGATCTATTAATGAAGTAATAAAACCAGATGTGTGATCTAATTTTAGAAACGATGTGATCTATTAATATGTATGACATAACGCCAGATGTTGTTTATTAATAGGTATGACATAATGCCAGATGTGCTATCTATTTTGAAACAGAGGCAAAGGTAGGGGTAAAAGATAAAGTGCACACATGTGTAGTCAAATATCATTATAACTTCAACAATGAAGTGTGAACATTGTGAGAAGTGCTTCTCTAGAAAATTTAACTTACTGAGGCATATTAAAAATGCATGCCCAGTTCTTAAACAAAAAATTAAATCTTCGCCAAGCAAAAGCAAGTGCGTCCTGCAGCCCCCGCTCCATTCAAAAAACGAAAACGAATTGACCGACCCCTTACTATAGTGGAAGATGGTGTGAGCAAAGTCCATATTGCTTTCACCAGCAGAATATCAAGGTTTCGATTCGCAAGTCCCAGAATTCATATTGGCTATAAGGATTTTTTTGGCAAAATTCATCAAAAAGTGCTTGCTGTTATAAGTGAACATTTACGAAAATACAGGGCTCTCAAGATAAATTTTGAGGTGTTTGGATTTTACATTATCCCTGAAAAGGAGATGTCGGAGAAAAAATCATTTGATACAAAAAATAAAATTGTGACAGAAGCAACAGAGTTGCAAACAATGTTTGAAGAGTTTATAGCGGAGATGACATCTCAAACATCAGAGTTCCAGGAAAAAATTCAGGGTGGACCTTAAAAGAAATAACGTTTCTCGATGTGAACATAAACAAATATACACCACTTTCGGCATCTTCATATATTAAACTACCTCAAAATATTGCCAGAAAACAAGCTGTACTAAATGTTAAAAATAATGATAGTGCTTGTTTTGCGTGGTCCGTTATCGCAGCAATATTTCCCTCACAAGGTGATCCAACAAAAACCAGTTCGGATCCACATTATAACACTTAATTAAATTTTAATGGTTTGGAACATTGCAACATTTGAAAAATTGAATAATATATCGATCAATGTATTTGGAATAGAGTCAGAATTCAAAGATGGTAAAGTGATTACTGAAGTAGTTGGACCTTTGCATTTTACTTCAAGACGGCAACCTACACATATCAATTTACTACTTTTATCCGACACAACTACAGGTGTGAATCACTACTGTCTCATAACTGATTTATCAAGATTGGTGTCGAAACAGAAATCTAATTACAATGGGCGATTACATATCTGTGATGTATGTCTACAATCTTTTAGAAAAATGGAACAATTGAAATCACACGAGGAAAATCATTGTAACCATGTTTGTACAAAATTGCCAACTACTGATTTAAAGTTTTTATATATTTTTAAGTATTAATAATATTGTGTGAAACTAACTACTCAGTGGACAAAAGCCCTAACCTGCGTTGAATTACACCCACAATATCTACCCATATATTCCTTATTATTAGCTTTTTTTTACTGTTTTAGAAAGGTATTCTAAGCTAATATAAATCAAATCTCCTACAATTCCTATCAATGAAGTCATATGTATGTTCTCTGATACAAAACATATAGGTATGCTAATGAACAATTCCACAGACAAAGCTCTATTCAATAATTATCTAAAGAAAATAATCTAATTTACTCTCTCTATAAAAATCTAACTTCACTTTTTTGGCAGTGGGAACACGTTAAATTCAACCACAATAGATGATATCTGACCTATTTCTGCATTTTTAGGATTGCTTCTTCAGGTGGTCTCCTTTAAGTTGAATCAAATATCTAACTATAAAAATTATTATAAAAATTAAAATTATTTGAAGGTTGAAGGTGAACAAGTATGGAGAATCTATACCCGAAAATATCCTAAAATTTATGAATTTTGAGAAGCATCTGCCAGTACCGTTCGTAATTTATGCCGACTTTGAGAGTTTGTTAAAACCCATTGACCATAACGAGCCTTCTGATGACAAGTCATTCACAGCTCAAATAAGTGAACATGTACCATACTCTTTCGCTTTTTATGTGAAATGCAATTTTGATGACAAGTATTCAAGATTTGAGTCATACCGGGGACCAAACGCTGCAGAAATGTTTATTGAAAAGCTTGATAAAGTAGCTTTGGATCTGTACACAACCATTTAGGACATGTTAAAGAAATGCTGCCTCTTACTGACGAAGAGAAAATTGCTTTTGATACAGCAAAATGCTGTCATATTTGCAATAAACCATTTATGCCCTGGGATATAAAAGCTAGGGATCATTCCCATTTAAACGGACGGTTCAATTTTGCAACACATTCTGTTTGTAACTTGAACTACAAAATTCCAAATTTCATTCCAATTTTTTTCCAGAACCTCAACTACGATGCTTCGCTTTTTATTAAGAAACTGACTACCAAGAAGAAAACCATTTATGTGATTGCTCGAAACAAAGAAAACTACATATCATTTTCTAAGTCAATCCTTGTGGAGAAATCTGGCGATCCAAAAAAACCAGATACGTACCTGAGATTTAAATTTGTAGATTCTTTTCGATTTCTGTCCAAGTCCCTCGACAATCTGAGTCAAACTTTGGAATCCCATCAGTGTATCGAAACTTGAAAATATTTTCCAGATGAAGAAAAGTTCAAATTAATCAGGCGGAAAGGAGTTTTTCCTTATAGTTATGTGAACTCGTTCGAAAAATTGGAAGAAACTGAATTACCTATAAAAGAAAATTTTTATAATAATTTAACAAAGCAGGCTCTTTCTGATGATGATTATGAAAGAGCTAAAGATGTATGGAATACTTTCAACTGCAGAAAATTAGCGGAATACGCAGATCTGTATCTAAAATCAGACGTCTTGATACTAGCTGATGTGTTTGAAATTTTTTAGAAAAGTGTGTTTGGAACAATGCAAACTGGATCCGGCTCACTATTTGACGGCCCCTTCATTAAGCTGGGATGCGATGATGTCTTATTCTGGGATTAGCTTAGAGCTCCTAACAGACGTGGATGCTTTACATTTCTTTCGAAAATCAATTCGTGGAGGTGTATCCCAATGTAGTAAGAGAAAGTCTGTGTAATAAATTTTTACCTAATTATGACCCTAAGAAACCTACATCATATATAATGTATCTGGACGTCACTAATTTATATGGGGCAGCCATGAAAGAATATCTTCCAACTGGTGGCTTCAAATGGATGGAAAAACAAGAAAAACAACACATTGAAAACTTTGATTGTTCCACTATTGAGGATTATTTATCTAAAGGCTATGTTTTAGAAGTCGACTTAGAATATCCATCAGAACTCCATGATAAACACAATGATTTACCTTTTTGCCCAGAAATGATTACCCCACCAAACTGCAAACTTCCAAAACTAATTCCCAACTTATACAACTAACACAATTATGTTATCCACTACAGAAAATTGAAGCAGAGTGTTGAATTTCGAATGTGAATGAACTGTAACTATTGTAACAAAAAGAATAATTGGAAATAGGTATATCTCTAAACCAAATTAAGAGAGAGAAAAAAAAAGTAAATCACTCACCTTTCTCGTAGTGCAGACAGGCTTACGAAACCTTGTGGGAAAGGGTATTGGATGGGAAAAAGGTTCCGTACACGAGATTTATGTATGCACTACACAAGTGATTTTTAATATATTTTTTATAATATATATGAGAATGGTTACCACTATCAAAAATACTGGGCTTAACTTCCTTCACTGACTAAGTATTGATTCGTTTGGTTTTTCTATCGCGCATGAACGCCTTTACGCGGCGAAGTGGAGGTATAGGCAACTATATATACAATTTTCTATTATATTTTAAATACAGGCCTAAACATCCTGGGCGGGGGGCGAATTGAATCAAAGATTCAATAATTAAACACGAAAGAATAAATTTATTTAAACAAAATGAGAACTAATCTAAATAACTATAACTAGGGGAAATTACTGAGTAGGCAAGGGACATAATTTAATAACTGGTCTAATATACGTGCCAAACTTGGTTTTGATTGTTGCAACACGTATTATACCATCTTTGCCCGGATGTAACTTTTCAATAACAGCTAAAGGCCATTTTAGAGGTGGAACATTTTCCTGAATGACAACCACGATAAGACCAATTTTAACAGGGTTTGAATTAGTGATCCACTTTAATCGTGCTTGCAAAGTATGTAAATATTCGACATGCCATCTTTTCCAGTAATGTTGCACAATGGCATCCAGAAGTTTGTATCTGTCTAAGCGACTAAGTGGTTCAAGAGAGTTATCTTCGGAAGGAAACGAAGTAAGAGGAGCACCATATAAAAAATGGGCGGGAGTAAGAGCCGATGGATCGTTTGGATCGCTACTGAGGCTGCACAAAGGTCGAGAATTCAAAAGTGCTTCGATTTGCGCAAGCACCGTCGTGAATTCTTCATAGGTTAGAATTTGTCCATTGGTGACACGGGTTAAATGTGTTTTTACACTTTTTATATTGGCTTCCCAAATGCCTCCAAAATGAGGAGACGAAGGGGGATTAAATTTCCAGTTGATTCTATGGCGAAAAAGTTCACGTTGAAAAGCTTCCCGATATTGACGGGAATTAACTAGGTCATAAATTTCGTCAAGTTTTCTTTTGGCACCAATAAAATTAGTACCGTTATCGGAAAATAATGTTGCGCAAGTACCACGTCTGGAGACAAATCTTTTAAAGGCAGACAAAAATGCATCTGTAGATAGATCAGAGGCAAGCTCTAAATGTACAGCCTTGGTTGTAAGGCAGATAAATAGGCAGATATATGCCTTTTGTGTTTTAACGCCTCTACGACGACTTAATGAAATTGGGAAAGCTCCGGTATAATCAACACCAGTATTCAAAAAAGCTTTCACTTGACTGATTCTTTCGGTGGGTAAATTTGACATAATTGGAAAGGTGGGTTTAGGATTCAGACGAAAACAGTAGTTGCATTTCCAAACGCGCTGACGAATTAAACTTCTAGCAGAAAGGATCCAATAGTTCTGCCTTAGCAAGGAGTGCAGTAAATATGCTCCGGGATGTGCAAATAATTTATGATAATAATCTACCAGTAAATTTAAAAAAGGATCAGACTTAGGCAACAAGATAGGATATTTTTTATCGAAACAAAGGTTACTATTTGTTAGTCGGCCTCCTACTCTAATTATACCTTCGTGAATAAAGGGGTTCAGCTTACGTAAGCATAATGGGATAGATTTATTTTCGAGTATGTTTTTATATTCACTGCAAAAATGACGCTGTTGAACTATACGAATTAAAACTAATTCTGCTTTATCGAAATCGGTTTTTGTAGGATTTCTGTGAGGCAAAACCTTAAGAAATCGTAGGACAAATATTGTAGAACGCAATAGTCTTGTCCATGATGAAAAATATTCAATTAGGTTATATAAACTTGAACTCTCTGGTGTGGTAATACTTAAAGTTAAAATTTCAGTACTGCTCTCATCGACATTGTGATCATCATGGATTGGTTTGATAGGCCAATCGGAAAAGGGTAACTTTAACCAAGCTGGGCCGGATATCCAACTTGGATGGTTTAGGAAACAACTAGGTGTTAGGCCTCGGCTAGCACAATCAGAAATATTTTCTTGAGTAGGTATAAAAAACCAGTTAGATGGTGCTAATAAATTCCGTATTTTGGATACTCGATTCGAGATAAAAGGTTTCCACCTACGCGAAGTAGAATGAATCCAATGAAGGGTTATCATAGAATCGCAAAATGCTAATATTTCATTGATAGGTTTACGAGTTTTATAAGTATCCTTAACATGGGCTAAAAGCTGCGCTAGAAGGGCAGCAGCGCACAACTCTAAACGAGGCAGTGAAATTTTGGCAGCAGGACAAACTTTTGCTTGTGAACAAAGTAGGTTTACATTTACATTACCAAATTCGTCAACTGTACGAACATATACTGAACATGCATATGCATTCATACTGGCATCTGAAAATCCAATTAGGCTAAAGGAAACATTTTCAAATATAAATATGTGGCGGGGTATTTTTAATTCATTTAAACAAGGCAATTCGTTTTGAAACTTTGCCCAAGATTTAGAGACTTCTGCAGGGGCTAATTGGTCCCAGTCATAACCAAGGGTCCACAATTTTTTTATTAATAATTTTATAAACAAGGTTAGGGGTGCTAAGAAACCTAAAGGATCGAAAATTCTGGCAACGCATGATAACAAATTTCTTTTTGTGCAATTGGTGATTTTTAAATCTAATTTGAACATGAATAGGTCAGGATGAGGATTCCACTGAAGGCCGAGTATTTTAATGTTAGTTTGATCAAATTCAATAATTTTAGGGGATTTTAAATGATCAGGTATTTTGGACAAAAAATCTTGAGAATTTGAAGCCCATTTTAGAAGTTGAAATCCGCCTGATTGTAATAAATTAAACAATTGTAGATATGTTTTATGGGCAGTGTCGGGGTCCGACTGACTTGAGATAATGTCATCCATGTACATATCTCGCTCTATGCATTCAACTGCATCCGGATAGAATTTATACTGGGACTCTGCTAATAATCGTAAGGCTCTTAGACATAAATACGGACTAGAACGAACACCAAATGCGACCGTATTTAGTTCGTAAATTGAAACAGGATCGGTTTTATCGAATCTCCATAATATTCTCTGGAATTTTCTATGAGGTTCGATAATACGAATTTGCCTATAAAATTGTTTGATATCGGCATTTATTGCTATGGGGTGAAAACGAAAGTTTAATAGGATAGTAAATATATTATTTTGTAACTTGGGACCTGTATAAAGAATATCATTTAATGATAGATTAGTAGTGGTTTGCATACTTGCATCAAATACAATTCTACAAGGGGTGGAGGTACTTTCGGGTTTATATACGCAATGGTGAGGAATATAGTATGAAGGTGTACAACTGATTTTATCGTTTGGAACTAATGACATATGTCCTTGATCTAAATAATCTTTAAATATTGACCTATACATCTCTTGGCGATCAGGATATTTTTCTAGTTGTCTTTCTAAAGCAAAGAATCTTTTCTCTGCTAAAGAAAATGAATCACCTAAACTAGATGGGTCGGTACTAAAAGGTAGTGCTACGGTGAGTCTACCCAGGCTATCACGACTAACGGTTTCAAGAAATATTTGTTCACAAATATCATCTTTATTACTTGCAACGGGAGGATTGTAAGATTCAACTTCAAACATTTGCTCGACTAGAGAATCCAGAGTTAGGAGAGTACAAAATGACTGGTTTGTTTCAGGGACAGCATTGCAATCAACTGGGCCTAATACTAGATAACCCAAGGTAGTCTGAATAGCGGTTGGACTATTTTTTGTTCCAGTTACTTTATGAGTACCTAATATTTCCGCAAATAAGGAGGCTCCAAGAAGTCCGTCGACATTACTAGGGATATTAAAAGTTGAATCAGCTAAGGGTAAATAATCTAAATGGGTGAAAGAGCTTACATCTAAGGTAGTATGAGGCAATTTTCCACTAATTTTATCAATTATTAGTGTCTCAAATGAGTATTTATAATTTGGGTTTAAATTAGAGGTAATAGTTATCGTAGTGCGACCTTTAATGGGTTTTTCCAGTTCGCCTATGGTTACAGCGTGCGTATTTAATTTAGTGTATGTTAGGCCTAATTTTTTGCAACAATCCGTGGTTAAAAAGTTTGACATCGATCCATTATCGACAATTACTCTAATATTTTGTGATTTATTCCATTTGTCGATGATTTTAACTATGGCAGTACTTAACAAAACAGTTTTCGACCTATTTTGCGAAATTAAAACATTGGTTGGGGCCGGCGTTAAGGTATTTTCTAATGAGTTATTACTGGAACTAGCGTGCACCGTTGAATCGGAAGATTGACTTACAATCGTATTCGAATTATTATGGGGTCGATGTAGCAACGTATGGTGTTTTAATTTACAAATGGTACAACTAAATTTCGATGGACAATTCGAAACCATATGTTTAGCCGAGAAGCAATTAATACATAAATGGTTAGCTTTAATTTTTCTGAACCTTTCTTCTACAGAGTCATTCTTAAAACCACTGCAGTCTTTTAATAAATGAACACCTCGATTACATGCAATGCAATTTTTTGTCATAGGCTGATTTTGATTATTAACAAAGAAAACTTTATTCTTATTGCCATTACTATTTCCGGTGGCGGAAGTATTGAATCGAAATCTATCATTTTTTGAAATAATTTTGCTCTGTTGACGAACAAACTCAATTAATTCATCGTATGTGGGTATTTCTTGGTTTTTGTTACGAACTAATTCAAACGAATTTATTGTTTCTTGGGACAATTTGGAAGATGCAATATAGTATAACATAAAATCGGATAAATCTGGCAATTTTAATTTTTTAAGAGCATTAACGTTGGTATCAAATTTTTCTATGAAAGATTGCAAAGTACTGGAGTTGTGATTAGGGACACTGCGGAAGTTTAATATTCTATCTAAATAAGTACAGGATAAAATTTTCTTGTCTTGGAATGTTTTTTCTAACGTATTCCATATAATCGGATAATTATTTGGTATGGTCTCTATATTGCTACAAATTTTTAATGCTTTCCCGGAAATGCTACCTAATAGATATTGTAATTTTTCTGCATTACAAAAGTCTGTGCGACTATGAATCAGCTGTTTAAAATTTTCATAGAACACGGGCCATAACATTATATCAGATCCATCGAATTTAATAAGTTCAATTTTCGGCATATGAATACGGGTCTGGTTAGTTCTCGGAGTACTATCGACATTTAATGAATTGCAAGAAGGTTTAATAAATTTGGCAGCCATATATTCAATACGATCGGTTAAATCTTCGAATGCTTCTAAAACACTATAAGATGGAATTTCATCCGGTTTTATTTTTTGTTTTAAGACAATAATTTCCTCAATAAGGTTTTTATATTCTAAAACGGTATTAGAAAATGTACTATGACGAATTTTAAATTCTTCTAACCTTTGTGCATTTTCCGGATCAATTTTTAAGGCTTCCCCCGCATCATAACATTGCTGAACTCTCCTAAACAACCGCTCTCGCTTAGACCGGAAACGATCTAATTTTAATTCATCAGGTGACTTCGACATTTTATGTTAATTTTCCAATAAATTTAGAGGTATCTAGCTAATCCTTTACAATAAAATGAAGGACAAATACTGTTGTCCGCAAAAACACAAAGAAAGCAAAAACGAATGGAAATTTGCTATTTGTTAAACACGTTCCAAAAAAAAACCAAGAATGGCAGGTATTAAAGTATACTAATAGGATTATTTAATCAAAAATGAATATGGGTAAATTTTTCAATTAATTATCTAAATATTAATCAGGTAAACCAAACTAAGCAGTACTTTTCAAATGAATATAAAAGTTCGAAATTGATTGCTTGACAAAGCAATACGGCTCGAAGGTACCAAAAAATGTTGAATTTCGAATGTGAATGAACTGTAACTATTGTAACAAAAAGAATAATTGGAAATAGGTATATCTCTAAACCAAATTAAGAGAGAGAAAAAAAAAGTAAATCACTCACCTTTCTCGTAGTGCAGACAGGCTTACGAAACCTTGTGGGAAAGGGTATTGGATGGGAAAAAGGTTCCGTACACGAGATTTATGTATGCACTACACAAGTGATTTTTAATATATTTTTTATAATATATATGAGAATGGTTACCACTATCAAAAATACTGGGCTTAACTTCCTTCACTGACTAAGTATTGATTCGTTTGGTTTTTCTATCGCGCATGAACGCCTTTACGCGGCGAAGTGGAGGTATAGGCAACTATATATACAATTTTCTATTATATTTTAAATACAGGCCTAAACACAGAGTTTAAGATATGGACCGAAATTGAGAAAAATACATAGAATCTTGGAATTTTCTCAATCACCGTGGTTAGCGCCTTACATCGATTTAAATACTAGACTCCGAAATTCTGGTAAAGAAGAATTTGAGAAAGATTTCTTTAAATTGATGGTTAATTCAATATTTGGAAAGACTATGGAAAATGTCGATAAAAGACAAAACATTAAGTTCTGTTCATGCTGGGAGAACAGAAGAGGTCAGTTAGGTGCAAGAGCGTTAATAGCATTTCCACATTTCAAAACGTGCACCATATTTGATGAGAATTTAGTAGCAGTACAGCTAGGAAAATTAAAAGTCGTATATGATAAACCTCTATACGTTGGCTTCTCAATTTTGGATATTTCCAAGTCCATCATTTACGAATTTCTATATGGCTACGTCAAACTTAAATATGGTGAGAACGCTATCGTCTTGTATACCGATACGGATTCCCTGATTTTGGAACTGTTCTGCGACAACCCATACGATGACATCAAAAACAACATTCAATATTTTGACACCTCTAACTATACTGTAGACAATATCCATAATATACCCAAGACGGAGTCAATAGTAGGCAGATTTAAAGATGAATATGCTGGAAGGCCTATAGACAGTTTTTATGGTACAGGTGCCAAAGTATATTGTGTTAAAGCCGACGATGTAACGAAGAAGGCAAAGGGTATATTAAAAAGTGTTGTCAAAAAAGACATACATTTTTCTGATTATGTAGAAATCGTTGAAAAGGGTGGTAAAATATTCCGCGAAATGTATATATTTAAATTTACATTACACACCATGTACACTGAACTGAAGAACAAAGTTGCCCTTTCTTCAGATGATGACAAGAGGTATGTTGAATCTAACGGAATAACAACCCGATCCTGGGGACATTACCTCCTTAATGAGGATGCCAATAGAAATTTAAAACTTCTCATACAAGAAGCTGAAAAAATATTAGATGCTCAAGACGATGAAATGGAATGGGATTTCGATTTAAATTTATTGAATTTGTAAAGTGATTGATAATAAAATCTTAAAAAAGAATTTTTGTTTATTTGTTACATCAACCAGATTGGCCGAGTGGTCTAAGGCGCCTGGTTTAAGTCTTAGTTTTATAAAGGAATGTGGGTTAGAATTCCACAACTGACATTTTTTAAAATCAAAGTACATTTAGAATTATTTATACTTTTTTTTATTATTTGTCTTAGTTTTTTTTTTTTGTAAAATAAGAAAACTTAAATATAATTTAAGTTCTTTATTTATCAGTTATATAAGTGATTTACAAAAAATTTGTTTACATTTTTGTAGAGCCCATTTACACAAATGACACCTGGACTGTGAAGATGGTCCACTATTTACGTGTGAGGACCAGTCAGGGCGGTTATGATGCACAAACATGGTAGCTGTATTTGAACGTTAAACTCCTCTCTGTAGTGTGCTGGTATATCGGGCCATGCATGTGAAAGTTCTAAGGGGCTAACATTTTCTATCAGATACTGTAGTGGAAAATTTGTAAGCTCTGCTTCAGTAAAGGTATACAATGATTTACCTTTTTGATGCAGTGTTATTACTTCCACTTCTTTACACTTTAAACAGCACAAACCTTAAGCCGTAGTTCTCGAACACAAGTGACTATTAAGATTATGGAACAGGAAATTGCAATATACCACTGGAGAAATTCATTTAAACTATATCCCTCATCAGCATCACTATTTATCATATTATTATTAGTAGAGGGGTGTTCTCTGTAAAACTTCATCCAACCAGAATCCTGCACGACACCATTACTCCTTCTTACTCGTAATTTGTAGCTTGTGGTATTGGTTGGTATACAAGCTTTGAACATTTCTTGATAATCATATTTATAAGATTTCATTCTTTTCCAATTAAAGGGCCAGCTATCATTACGTGTCCCATTATAATCAAAGCAAATAAACACCTCTTTAGAGTTATGAGGTCGCTGTATAATTAGCGAACTTTTTAAAATGGCTTGTAGAACTAAAAACTGCGAAGCGTTCATTGTTGTTTCTACAGATAAACTGACTAATTTTATGGTAATATATATTTTATATGGAATAATAAAACAATTTTATGATAATAGCATTTATTATATAATGATATTAACAAAGGATTCCGACTACGTCATTTCCTCGTCGCTTCCTTCTTCAGGTTCTGGCATTTTATTAGATAAATTGCTGTCCAGAAAAGGTTTAATTTTATAAAGCAAATATTTCCTACCTGAACTAATAACTCCATCAACAAAATCACTTACTGTGCAATGCCCTTGTAAGTATTCGTCACATAATGTTACCAATTTTTTATATTCCTCAGCTAACTTGTTGCAGTAGTCTGAAGGAAAATATTTACCCACACCATAAATGGATTGGTGTAGTGCGTCAAACTCTAAATTTGAGAACGTCTGACGTAAATTGAGAACACCACTTTCAAGGTCTTTTATTATTTCTTCTACACACCACATTTTTTAAATTATTTGCAGCACTTAATCTAAAAAGGCGAACGGGTCTGGTCTGCATACACTTTTTATTATAATAACCAATTATAAACCTAGGTTTAAATAACCACAAATCACAATATTGTTTGTTGATTATCTTACGACAAACGCAGCACTGAAGAATTTACACATTAGCACTCATATTTCAGCAAATAATAATCTCAGAGGATCAAAATCATTAATTCACTTCTAATATTTGTTATTCTTTTACAACTTTGTAAGCAAAACTTTTGATTTATTTTGTATCTATCCAGCCACCTTTTACTTTTAGATTAATATCGTATTGCAATAATACTATTACACTCCAAACATGTTAGAATTTCGACAACACCAGACAAATTTCCTTCGACTTCAATCTATATGTCTTCCATAATTGACTGAAAATTGCTCTGTTAAATGCTTTTAATAGAGTAATTTTCCCCCTACTCACTAACGTACACATATCTATACCAGATCTTCTATTTTTAACACGCTTATATTAGCTTCACCTGTATGTATGTATGTATGTATGTATGTAACGGAATCTTTCAGCGTAATTTTCACCAATTTCAAGAAGTCTGATCAGCTTGAAAATTTGCACAGGGGTCAAGGACTGATGACAATACAATTATTTAATAACTTTGTTCTAATGTCCTGACTAGGATCATCAGAATAAAAACTATTTAGATTACTTTGCAGGTTAAGTGTATACAATCCATCAGTGTTGTTTCCAAGCAGGCAAGGCAGGGGCAGGGGACTGTAATAGATTCGTGCTCTTGCTTTTCACGTATAGATGGCGACCTGATAGAATTAGTTTTCGGTTTTCGCCTAATTTTAAATTAAAATTTTTTATAAATAAATAAAAATTTGATAATTTATAACAAAATTCAAATAAACATTTTGATTTAAAAAATTTCGAAAATATACAGAATTCAAAATTAAAAAAAAAAATTCTAAATATAAAATTTTGGAGTTTAAAAAAGTTTTGAAATACAAAATTTTGTAAATAATTTTGGATTGTGGAATTACATGATAAAATCAAATTTAAAAAATTTTAGAAATAAATAAAAATTTTATAATTTATAAAAAAATTCAAATAAAAATTTTTGGAAAAAATTTTCAATTGAAAAATTTTAAAATCCAAAAATTTAGAAAAAATTTCTAAAAAGACATTGAATTTTAAAATTTTGAAGAGCGTAAATTTTCATATTCAAAGAAATTTTGATTTGAAAATTTTGGCAAGAATTTTGAAGAAAGTTTTGAATCTAAAATTTTGTAAAATTAGAAAGAAAAAAAAAAGATTTTGATACGAGAACGTTGACAAAAATTTTAATTTGCATATTTTATAGAAACAAACAAAAATGAAAAATGAAACTATAACACAAAGAAAGAGGAGACTGGAGAAAAAAAAATTTATAGAAAAACTATATGAAATGGAAAGGTTACGTAAACATGAATGAAATGAATTTAGATTTATTGTCAAATATAAGATATTTTAAAAATTAAGGCTCTTAATTATAATTACTTTTGTTATTGTTTTGAGACTAAAAATTAAGAAAATAAATTATAGTTTAAAAAAACTAAAAAAACACGCTTTAATAGTAAACCGAACTAAAAAGTAGAAAATAATTTTGAAGTATCAAGAGTTTGTTACAGCAATAGAAAATTCCGACAATCAATTACGACTAATTAATTGGGAATAAGATTAAATTAGAAATTAAATTATTAATAAAATAATTCAATTATAGTAAAAAAAAGCGTGGGGTGCTTGATATTAAATGTAGTGCAGCTATTTATAAAAATAAAGTCATTATGAAAATATAGTAAATTGCACCCCACGCTTTTTTTTACTATAATTGAATTATTTTATTAATAATTTAATTTCTAATTTAATCTTATTCCCAATTAATTAGTCGTAATTGATTGTCGGAATTTTCTATTGCTGTAACAAACTCTTGATACTTCAAAATTATTTTCTACTTTTTAGTTCGGTTTACTATTAAAGCGTGTTTTTTTAGTTTTTTTAAACTATAATTTATTAGAAATGACTTAATGCCAGATGTGGTGATGTAATATTCTATTTTTTGAAGTGATGTAATACTCTAATTTTAGAAATGACCTAATGCCAGATGTGGTGATGTAATATTCTATTTTTTAGAAGTGATGTAATACTCTAATTTTAGAAATGACAGATGCTTTCCAGAGCTTTTTAGAATCTTTGGAAGAAAATGTGTTATTTTTTATGAGAAACAAGTTTTATATTAAGGCGTTCAAATTTTATGAAAGTACTTGTTTCTCATACGAAGTTGAGTAAACTTCATAAAAATGAGTGATGAAATTTGTGTTGACAGTGAATTGAAAATTCAAAAACAATACTTTGTAGATAGTTTAGAAATTACTGCAAACTCAGACACAAATATGATTTGTGTATCAAATAATTTTTTCACTATCGATATATTGGAAGATAAAGAAATGAAGCTCTGTACTTTCTGCCTGTAAGATGTCGTGAAGGTTTTGACATCAATATACACTGCAAGCAAATCACCCTACACGCAACAGTACCTGCTTCTAATTTTGTGGGTCAAATTTTTTATTTTATATCTATGTATATTTTTTTTGCACACTTTATATGATTTGCAAATCTTATATTAAAACATTTGTACACATATATGTGGAAATATATATTTTTTTACACTCTTTATTTTTATTTGAATTGCACTTCCCTAATTACACCTTAATTTAAAAAGTAAGTCATAAAATAGAATGCAGTTAAATAATATCTGCACATGTTTATGTGCATAAACAATTAGCTCTTTAAGCACTATTAAAATTTGTCCTATATTAAACGCTTCAGAATACATATATGATGTAATCCCATCTGGCTTACATGCATTAATTACTTTTAATATACAAACTAAACTGGAGTCTTATCGCATAACACATGACATATTTCTCCTAAGGGGGGACACATGTTACAATATCTCATATGAAATTTATCTAATATTAAAGACAAGATAGGTGATGTAATATACAGTGCGATGTCCAGAAATAATGCCGACCGATGAAAATAATGTAATACAGTATGTTTGTTACATCTGTACATATACTGTATGGTTCCCATGCCTTATATATGCTATTTACATTTTATTTTAAATTTTAAAAAATTAAAAAAAAAATTTTTTAGATTTTTTTTAAGTAGGTCATTGATTACTCCTCTCGTATAGTTATTTACTCCGTGCTCCTTGATTTTGCCCTCTTATACTTCCCCTACTCTCCTGAGGAGGAAAAAATCTCTTAGCAAATATCGCCAGTCATAGACTTGGCTGATTAACTTCAGAGGCTTAATAATTTTAGATGATTTTTATTCAAATAGGTTTACAGTTTTACCTATGAATAACTTTTAGTAAGTTTTTCATATCTAGGTTTACCTAGGAATAATTCTGAAGTTTATGTGAACTTCATTAATAATTTCCTACTTTTTGAATCGTTAATTATCGTTTTTATTAGTAACTCTACTTCATTCTGACTAACTTCACAGCTTCAACGGCATTTGCACTTTTCACACACATGAACTCAAACCGTGTTATCTCGACAAAGCACAACAGTGTAATGAATGTCC
Organism: Monochamus alternatus; assembly: GCA_037114965.1. Taxonomy (NCBI): domain Eukaryota; kingdom Metazoa; phylum Arthropoda; class Insecta; order Coleoptera; family Cerambycidae; genus Monochamus; species Monochamus alternatus. The sequence continues at coordinate 39,405,792 of CM073428.1, forward strand.
GGCTAGCGGTTAAAAGAGAAGTTATTAAATCATTTTTTGGTTGTGATGATTCATTTTTTAAATGTGCTCGACAAAGAACACGACTGTGTTACTACATGTGTTATCTAATTGGACGAGGATATCGAAATATAATAAAAAAATTTTGTTAGAAAATATTTCTTTTATTCATCTGTCTATAAGTATAAAAAACATTGCTATCGATATTTTTAATACTGAATGTATTCATAAAACCAAGCAGTAACCTTGAACTTGACAACAGATGATGATATCATAGATTTCTATTTATAGAATGAAGTGAATAACTTTAAACAGATGGTAACCTTGAACCTGTTACTGGATGCTGTCTAGGTGACTAAGACTAAGGTCAATAACCTGTAACAGACGGTGACCTTGAATATAACACCGGATGCTGTCCAGACATCACGTGGTTTCTATTTTTAAACATGATCAACGACACCGGGTGCTAACATCAGCGGTTTTAATTTATAGATTAAGGTCAATAACCTGTAACAGACGGTGACCTTGAACTTGATACCGGATGCTAGTATCAGCGATTTTTATTTATAGATTAAGGTCAATAACCTGTAACAGGCGATGACCTTGAATATGACACCGAATGCTGTCCAGACATAACGTGGTTTTTATTTTTAAACATGATCAACGACACCGGGTGCTAGCATCAGCGGTTTTTATTTATAGATTGAGGTCAATAACCTGTAACAGCGATTTCTATTTATAGAACAGGTCAATGACCTGGAGCAGCTTATCTACTCAGGTTCACAGCTAGAAATTACACACTTTTATCAGCCTTGTTACTCTTGTAATGTATCGTTCGTAACATCAACTCATTTTTATGTATAATCGTTTGCAATAATAATGACACACTTTAAAATTAATTTTGCGATTTCTTTTAAACTACTAACGTATTTGTAATGAAATTTCAATTTTTAACATTAGTTAGTTAGCTGTTTCAGTCACCAATAGAGATTTAATTAAATTTCTATTCAGAATTTCCAGAAGTTCAAAAATTGTTTTGATGGAGTATCATCATTATTGCAAAAGCATGTACATATTAGTTAACTTGTATATAAATTGTAATGTGTAGATCATTATTTTTCTAATTACAAAGTTTTCTTTATTAAGTAACCATTGAAAATCAAAAAGTGTCAAACAAAACCTTGTTGGGGTTACTTAAATTAATAAAAATGGGCTGTACTTTACTTTGCACTATTTATTTTAAGACGACAATACCCACATCTTAAACGATACCTGCATTGTAATATGTATCTAATATGTAGTATATTAAGCATTTTCATGTAACCTCACATGATCGAATATTATATTTTAATAGTACATATTTATATAACACATTGTAAGAGTTGTTACACCTAATAGTTATTTATGCAACAAGTACAAAAAGTAAGTGTTTACTACAAGGGACGTGAACATGGCAACACGTCGAGTTTTATTGAAATGACACTAGGTGTAGGAAAATATGACGTCGATTTGAACGTTTATGTTTGTCATGATGACAAAACGCTGTAGTAGAATATCAGATGAATGCAATAAAAATTGTAATGCACTAGTGCAATAATAAACCACTTTTTCCACTAAATATAGTTCAATAAAATTTTGTTTTTTGCATGAACGTAGAAAAAATATTATTTTTAACTATTAGAAATGTTAGTATTTGTCAGAACCTGTGACTATTAGACCCAGTTACATGAACGTTGGTTAACTATTGATTAGAGGTTAACCATGGAATTGTCTGCTGTACAAAGAGTAATCAGGAGAAATTATAGTTAAACCGAAGTTTAACTAAGCGGTAACAGAACCATCGAAATTGATTATTTTGCTCGAAGTTCATGTGATTATCCTCACAGAATAATCTACAAATTTTTTGAAAATAAAATAAGCGGCACATAATTTCAAACTAATTGTTTGAATAACAAAAAAAATGTACGATTTAACAGATGACGAGGATTTTTTGGAATTAATAGATATCGTAGTCAAAGGTATTATCCTACATGGCATATATTTTTTATTATATATTTATTTAAACTGTGATCAGGACAAAGAAGAAATCCACGAGTATTGTGCATTGTGGAAATAATGTGTTAGATGCAGACAGTGGGTATGCTGTAAAGCTATATTTATTTACACCATTATTAAATCCTGAACTCAGGCTGAACAGTTATTTAACGAATTCCAGATGAAAACAAGAAACCCTATTGAAAAAGTCTTTGAAGTTTGGAGGCGCCGTTTTCCTATACTAGCTCAAGGAATACGAATACAGGCACAGCCTGTTGAAGCAATAGTCATAAAAACAGCAGTACTACATAATATTCTTATAACAATGCAGATCCAGTACCCCATATTCTTGAGAAAGTGTTAGAAAACTGTTTTGAATTGCAAAAATTTTACTTTATTTATTGAAAATAGAAATATAACTAGTAACACTTTTATTTTTGAATTGTTATCATTTGCATGAAATTTGTTTTATGGTGAATATACAACATATCTTATGTGACTGTTAACTCCAGTAATTTTATGCTATATGTGGAATAGTTTACCAAAAAATAAATAAGACAACAACAAAATTTTATCCTTCATTTTCCAATTGTTTCTTTAAAATATCCAATAGTAATTTATGTTGTTCTTGGGCCATAGTCAAATTCATAATTAATAGATTTGTAGGTTGTTGAAACATAACACTATATTTGCCTATTTAACTGCAATCCTAGTAATTCTTGTATTTACTGAATCGTGCCAACAATGGTTACAATGTTAGTATGCTTGTAAATAGCAAACCGAAGTGTTGAATTTACTGTCTATATTAGCAAGACGAATTCTGAATTTACTCTCTTGTCGCTCTAGTGGTCAGCTGAGCTTTTATACCGTTTATTATCAGCTGGCAACTAATTGGGTGACTTCCTTTTAGTCATAACAGGATAAGTGATGCAGTGAATCATAAAATATATATAGAGGATGTGCTGATAACACCTCCCTTCTTAAAAAGGGCTTCCTTGGGGTTGGAGTCTTGGTATGGTCCAGTGATAGTGGTCATTGAGGCGAACTCTGGATGGAAGGCTTTAAACTTCTTTGGATAGATTGAAGATATGTTGACTGTGAACTTGGAGTAGTTATGAAATTGACTTCATAATATGAGGTTCTAAATCAGTTCTTGTTAAGGGATAGATTGTTCGTATAATGAGGTTCATCTAGGTATTCCTCTTTTTCTTATACTATAGAATATTGTATATCTCTTTCAGTAAGAGGATTATTGGATAAGAAGAAAAAGATATTGGGGTTGAACTATATTGGTTATATATTGGGCGAGACACATGTAACAGCAGTGAATTTTACTGTAAATATATGGTCTTGTGCACTTGGTCCTTTCCTAAAACCGCTTTGTGATTCATCTAGAGAGTTCTCTACTGTGTCTCTTAATCTTTAATCCAGTAATTTTAAAAAAAAATTTATTGCTACACACAACAGAGTTATCCCTCTATAAATTCTCGCACGGTTTTTTTGTCCCCCTTCTTGTATATAGGCACTATTAATGCTGTTGAAATTTGTTCCGTTTCCCATACTTTCTTATAAACTTCTAGAAATAATTCTGTTCGTTGTTCCCCCATATATTTTTTTTCATTTCCACTGATATATTATCAAAACTTGGAGCTCTTCCATTTTTTTGTTCTTTTATTATTTTTTGTAATTCCTTCATTAATTTCATCTTGTTCCTCGTACCTATTGTCCTACATTTCATCCTCCGTTCCTAACAGTTCTTCCCATCTGTTCATTATTTCTTGGTCATCAATTAATATCTCCCCTCTTTTGTTTTTAATGTTTTTTGTATTACATATTTTTTCTTTTCTCATTGATTTTAATGCGCCATAAAATAGTTTTTGGTTTCTTTTGCTATCTTCTATTTTTTCTCCGAACTGTTTCCACTGTTGTTTCTTGGCCTTAAATACTAGTTCCTTCGTTAATTTCCTCTCATTCTTATACATTTCATAATTTTCTGATGTTCGTTCGTTGAGATATTTTTGCCATTGCTTCTTTTTCTTTCTTATTTGTTTTTTTATTTCTTGAGACCACCAAGCTGTTTGCATTTTGTTATTATTTTTCCAAGTGACTCCACAAATTAACTTAGCTTCCTCTTTCACAGTATTTTTAAAGAATTCCCATAATTCATCCACTCCCATCTGTGCTATATTCTCGTTGTATGTTGTTATTTTTTGTGCCACAGCTAGACTATATTTCATTGATACTTCTTTATGTTTCAACTTATATGATTTTATTATTTCGTTTTGTATCCTTCTTTCTTTTTTATTACTTATGTTATCTGCCTTATCCCTAATTCTTGTGACAAGTAAAAAGTGATCACTGTCTATCTCTGGTCCCCTTCTTACTTTCGTGTCTATTACTTGTTTCTGTTACGATTTTCTATCAGTACATAATCTATTATTGATTTTTCGCCTCTACTTTTAACTTCTCTTGTGTATTTGTGTATATCTTTATGTTGGTAGAATGTGTTGATTATTAATATTATTTAACAAAAAATCGAGCATCCTCTTTCCATTTCTTATATCTTCTCCGTGGTTTCCTATTGCTGCCTTATATGCGTCATCTCTTTTTCCAACCCTGCTATTAAAGTCTCCTACTATGATAATCTGTTCTTTAGCTTCTTCTGTTAATTCTTCCCAAAATGCATCTTTGTTTTTTGCTGCTTCATCTTCGTTTGGTCCATAAATAACAATATCTGTTTTTTTCTCTTCCCCTTATGCCTTTCATTTGTACTGATAATATTCGTTCTGACTCCGCTTTCCAGTCTACTATTTGTTTCGCAATTATTTTATTAACCATGCATCCTACTCCCGCTGCTACCCTCTTATTCCTATCAACTCCGCTATATATTAGAACGTGACCATTTGTTGTTTTTCAATCCTTTGCCTTTCCTTTTAGTTTCTGTTAATGCCATGATATCTACTTCTGCTTTCTGGAATTCTTTTTCTAATTCTATTTTTTTTTGTTAGCCCCCGTATATTCCATGTCCCTATTTTTCATGTCAAATTACTTTCTAGTTTTATTTCTTTCCTTGTCTCTTGTCCTTTTCCTCGTCTCGTCAACGCATTAATCTCCCTGTTTATTGTGTTTCTCAGTTTTCTTCTAGGTCATTTAATTCTTCGTTCCATTTCCAAACATTGTTATCAATGGTTAATTTTTGAAAAGCAATTTTAACATTCCTTCTCTTTCTTTCTTAGCAATTTTTGTAATTTTTCCTTGTATTTCTCTTTCTCTATTTGTCATATCATCATTAATATATATTTTCTGATTCTCACTCATTTTTAGTTTGTTTTTATTTTTCGTCTATTGATTCAAATTGTATGAGACTTGATTCTCTTCCTATCTTCATAACCATTTTTATTTTTATTTCTATATCTACTTCTTTTTCAATCAAATCGTTTATGTTTTCTTTTAACTTCTGACCATCATCGCTATTTTCTGTAATTCCATGTATTACAGCATTTTTTCTTCGTTTTTCCCTTTCTATCTTCTCAATTTTACTATCGTTTATCTTTATTTTCTGTTTTAATTCTTCTATTTCCTCCACAATTTTATCGTTTGTATTTTTTATTTTCTCTACTTCTTCTCTTAGTTCCTTTATTTGTAATATATATTTTCCTGGTCCTTCTCTTAATTCTTTAATTTCCTTTTGTAGTGTCTTTATATCTTCTGTTTGTTTTTGTTGTTCTTCTTTTATTCCCTTCACGTCCGTTACCAGTGTTTTCATTAAGTCCATCATCTTTGACATCATTCCTCCTTCTGATTCTTCTCTGCCTTCTTTTTGTGGTGACCTTATAGTTTTTCTCGATCTCTTAAAGACATTTCCGCTAGTTTCCGTCATTTCCCTTTCTTTTTTCCCTCGTCTGTTGATGTACTATCTGTTTCCATTTTTCCTTTTTCTATTGTGTTTGGAAACGTATCTTAGTTCGACCCTGTACTTTTTATAATGCTTCAGACCGGCTGTACCGCGCAAAAAAGACAGTCCCAGTCAACCCGAAGAAAACTAACTTTTTATCGGCGCACCGTCTTATCTATTTATAAACTAGGTACTTAGTACTTACTTTCTTGTTTAACTATGCTGTGGCCCTTAATTTTAGTTGCATACAGACCTCAGTACACTTTCAACTTATTTCACACTGTGATTAATGACTATGACCAGTCGTGCTGAGTAGACGTACATTTGTAGTGTGCCGCGGTCTTAAATAAAACTAATTATAATGCCCATATATCTATTCTCGATAATGCCGACTGATAGAGAAACTAGAACAGCGAAAAACAAACTAGCTAAAGTTGTTGAGCAATCAAAAATACCTGAGATTATGATGCTGTTTTACTTGCATTGAATTCACATGAGAGAGTGACGTCTGTAGTCATGAAAAGCGTAAATACTATGATGAAGGATGCTACCACAGCCTCTGCTAGAAGTTGCTTATAACACAGGGCAAAAATTTGGTAGCAAAAAAAAGTTTAATATAAAAGACACAGTTCTCACTAAGGTCGGCCCAAGCGGCCTAGTGCGAGGTCTAGTTCGATGACGTATTTCTCAGGGTCGTTCAGTGGCGGTGGTCTGCCAAATTGCTTAGGGAACAAGAAGTATACTGTCACACTAAAATAAGATAAAGACAAAATTAGAGCTCGAGAACTCTTACAAGAATATTCCTTCTTTAATACGGTGGTGCAATAAAACTGCAAAACTTCAAAATAATACTCAGTATATTTGCTGGTTGGAAACGTTGACAATACAAAAGTGTTAAGTAATGTTTGAGCTGATAACAAAGTGCTAGATAAAAAAAATAATGGCTGATAGCGTATTGGCAATATGGTGCAATGTAATACCAGTCTGCTAGACTGGGTGATAGGCTGAAGGCCAAAATAGGTCTTAATTTTCTATTAAGTATAATGTATGTGCCACTGAGAGTGTGCACAGAACCCAATTGTAGCTACAAGTAGTTAACAGTAAATTTCAACGCTGCGCCTTAAATCTAAGTAAGTGTCCTCAACAACAGTTATATCTAAACAAAAGCATTTATACCTAAGTAAAAGGTTTCCAGGAACGTTATAACTGACACAGAAATATACTGAACGTGTGACTAATTCGCAGTCAAGAAAACAGGTGAAGCCTGAACCGTAAGCTAATAACTTTTACTTGTAAATCTATAAATATACAGTATACACTTTATATGTATTATCCAAATATAATACGTTACACTCGCATATGCGAAAAGAACAGAGCACAAAATAGTGAACAGCTAAGCTATGATACTTATCGGTTTCACAGGAGGTTAGCAGATGTCTACGCTGTACTGTGGCAGCGATACGCTCTGGCTTCAACGGCAAGACAAGGAGTACTCGCAGCTACGATGAAATGGACCTCTACAGGCTCCTACTCACAGGACAGCATTCGTGTACTGGATGACGGGTCACCTGGTTTGGAGGACTCGCAGGATGCCAGGGATGATTGGAACTCCCCAAGAAAATGGGCACGCCTCTGGAGACGAGGTACTCGCTCGTGAACTCGTGAGCCAAGTAATGGGACAGCCGGTATCATGACGACAACAGTCGTAACAGAGGAACTAAAATACCGAACAAAAATCTAGTTACCAAGGGTTTCTTTTCCAAGCACAGAAGCGAACAGGAGAAGCCTCTGGTTGAAGCGGAATCATAGTTTCCCTTAACAGAAGCCAACAACAAGCACACAGGGACTTGATGTTCAAAAGCCAACGTGGTCGGTTACATTTGTTGCACAATTCCACAAGCTGTTAAGTTTCTCCATAAACGTACAAAATACTATAACTAAATAACTCCACAATAATGAGGAATCTACACACTCAACGTTGATGATAAATCCCTTTACGGATGCTTTAGAATTAAAGCGGCATTTTCTTTTTTCCAACGTTGAATACAACAAAACTTTCAAGCGTGCATTAAAAGTTGAAGAATGACAGAGACAGTCGTTGTCTTTTTAAAAACCAGTGATCAATCGAATCCAGAAAACCCATAGAACACAGTATAACAGAAGATCTTTGAACAACAACCCGCAAAGGATGTGTTCCACGGTCAAACTAGAAATAAGTATATCTGGTTGCATACGGATGACAACGGTAATAAATGGATATTAATGACAAGTGTTTAATAAGGATTAAAGTAAACAAATAGTGGTGTTTGACATATGCAAACGTTAGGTGATAATGGTACGATGTACATATAATAACCGAAAAATAACTTAGAGTGGTAGCAAAGAATTAACCGTAATGAGCACATATCCATATACGAGGTGAACCAATAAAATGATGACAGAATTTATACTAATTTAAGGTAACTGTTAAAGACATCAAAATGAAACCGTAACAAGGAATTTATTTCTCTCGTCTGGATAAAATTGAACAAAGTATGCTCAATAATAACGTTCGTATTTTTGGCGTTCCTGAGGAGAAAAAAAGTACACAAAATGTGCTGGATGTATTAAACACACATCTAGATGCCTAGGCCTAGGCACTAACTTGAAGACCGGCAATATTGAATCCTGCTACAGGGTAGATTGTGAAACCCGCAATAATAAACCAAGAAGCATCGTAATTAAATTCTACGACCATGAACAGAAGAAATTATTATTTAATCTTAAATCAAAGCTCAAATCTACTAATATTTATATCAAAGAAGATCTAACTCCCTTACGGCTAAAGTTGTATCTAGAAGCATGCGAGAAGTTTAATTATCGCAACATTTGGACCAGAGATGGAATGGTTTACGCTAAAGTTCAAAACAATGTCATAAAATATTCAGATACTAATGTAATGGATAATTTTCAAACTGCAAATCTAAACATTTATGAAGGTACCTACTTAATATTATTACTTTGTTATTAGTTTCTCATTCTGTCATCTTTCTTTTTTGTTAGTGTTTTTTGTATGAGTACAAATTATCAATTAATTTCTTACCCGCGCATACGTCTGTACTGATATAGATTTTATTTTTTACACTTTTTTTCTTTTCTTTAAATTACAAATCCATAATAAATTATAATTTGAGTATACTTAATATATATTCTAATAAAATATTATACATTTGTGTTCTATTTTCAGTTTGATAATGAGTGATAGGTATATCATAGGAGGACATTTAAATGTTTGTTCTTTGATTCCCAAATTAAATTTTGTTAGGCAGCTTATACACGATAAAAAAATTGATGTTTTTGCTTTGACCAAAACTTGGCTTAATGATTCAATAAACAACGCGTCTCTTAATGTTAATGGCTATTCTGTAATACGCAAAGATCGGCAAACCAGAGGTGGAGGAGTGGCCCTTTATCTAAATAATACTTTTAAATTTACTTTAATTAATACCAGTGACAAAATAGAGCAGTTGTGGATATCAGCTGCAATTCACGGTCAACACTTTGTATTCGGAGTCTGTTACAGACCTCCGAAGACGAATATTAAATTATTTGTTGATGAGTTGGAGGATCGCTTTCAATTTCTATCCAATATAGTGAAAATATTTACTGTTTTGGAGACATAAATATAGATTTTTATGAAGTTGAGTCACTTGCAAAACAATATATCTCATCAATGCTAGATTCGGTTGGTTTTATTCAGCTAGTAAATGAGGCAACTCATTATACTCGCACCTCCTCTTTCCTAATAGATGTGATCTTATGCAATGGCAGTAACCCTGCTTATTCTATAGAGGTCATAGGTAATGATATTTCTAATCATGAATTCTGCTCTGTAAAATAAAAACAGTAAAGCATGAGTTTCAGTCAATGTATTGTACTTACCGTGATTTCAAAAATTTTGACGATATTTAATTTAACTTAGACTTACAAAATTTATCACTTGATGAGATTTTCTATTTAAATAATGTTGATGGAAAAATTAATTGCTTTAATAAAAATTTAAAAATCTCTTCAATAAGCATATACCATTAAAGACAGCTAGAATAAGCAAAAGCAAAGCTCCATGGCTTACTGATAATGTTAAATTGCTTATGTCTTTGAGAGACAAAGCAAAGTCTAATTTTAAGAAATCTCCATCCGAAGGCAAGTGGAATTATTATAAAAAAAATGAGAAATCTAACAAATCAGGCTGTAAAGTCAGAAAAAGGGCATATTTTAACTGGATTTCACGTAATAAAAATATAAAAAATATCTAGACTGAGCTTAAACAACTTGATATAACTATTTCTTATTAAATAATTATTCTATAGATGCTATTCCTATAAATGATAATGTAGATAATAGAAATATAATTAGATACTATGAACAGAATACCATATCTAATACTCATTTTGAATTTTCGATGGTTTCTGTAGAAGAAGTAACTAGTGTTATAGTAAATTTAAAGAATTCAGCTTGTGGTTCTGACGGTATCGGGATTAATTTTATTAAATTGTGCTGCCCTTATGTAGTAAAATATATCGTGCATATTATAAACACTATGTTTATAGAAAAAAAATCTCAACATTATGGAAACATGCAATAATAATACCGTTACCCAAAATTAGTGATCCTAAAACATATTCCGACTTAAGACCTATTAGTATTTTGCCTGGTTTCTCCAAAATAGCTGAAAAACTAATGGAAATACAATTAAGGAAATATTTGCACGTTCATTCCATACTCCCCCATACCCAATCAGGTTTCAGGTCGGGTTTTAGTTTTGTAACAGCTTTGATGCATATTATAGATGATGTTATACAAGCAATTGATGATGGTAAAATTACAGCTATGATATTACTTGCCTTCAGCAAAGCTTTCGACACCATAAATCATGAGATTTTGATTGCCATACTCAAGCCATGTGGAGTAAGTAATGAAGCTACCTTATTACTACAGTCATATATTGAAAATAGCATGCAAAGTGTTAGAATATCTAATAATTTTGCCCAGTCTAGAGCACTTCATTGCGGAGTTCCACAGGGATCAATCTTAAGCCCCTTATTATTCACAATATATACGAGCCAGTTCGTCAAATTTGTTCGCCATTGCACCATGCATATGTACGCTGACGATACGCAGATTTACTTTTCATTTTTAACTAATAACTATGAAGCCAATCATAAAATTGTTACTGACTTAAATAATATATGTGAAATGCCTTTGCAGCATTCATTGGTTATTAATCCAAATAAATCTGCTGCAATTTTATTTGGAAATAAATCTAAGGTTATTGTCTTAAAAAATATCACTGAATATTGAATTGCTGGGGTCACGCTTGCAAATATTAGACAGTGTAAAAAATCTTGGTTTGGTTCTTGATAACACATCGCTGTACTAGAATGATACTAGGATATCTTGAAAAACTTAAATTAGAGAAAATCCTGGTTTAAGTTTCTTTGACCCATTACTTAAGTATATTCAAATATTGTATTGACAATAAATAATAAATAACTAGTAATTAATGGTTTCAATATAGATTTTAATATTATGTTCATTATATTATTAAGAAAGTGACATTTGTAAGATATCCTTCTATATGTCCAGATTTTTGTTGCGCAATGGAACTTGTCTTTTTTTCCCATTAGTTTAACCTACTATTGTACCAATTTTGTTACGATTTTTTGTTACATATCTTTTTTTATTCTCAAATGTCCTACTGTTTGACTAGATTTATGTTTGATTATCTTGTATATCTTAACTTGACCTACTATTATACCAATTTTGTACTATTGTTTCTTTTACATAACTTTTTTTATTTACAAATGTCTCCGTGTTTTACTAGATTTATATTTAATTGTTTTGTATATCTGATATTTTTGTCAATAAAAGATTGAAAGAAATAAAAAAAAGAAGTATTTATTTAAATAACAAAATAAACAAAAGTACTAAATAACATTAGTATTCTAAATACAAGAAGCAAACATTAAATAGGTAAACATGAGGAATTATTAATCAGAATTTTCGTTATTGTCACCCTTTTTTGTGCATTTTAAGTTTCTATAGAAGGGATGGTACTCTTCTGGTATATGCCTTAGTAAAGACAGCAATGCTTCTTTTTTCTTATAGGGGATTTTTGGTTTTTCCCTATAGACTTTTTTAATTTCAGTTGGCTTTTCATTACCAAGCTTTAACTTTATTGCTTGAAATGCTTCTTGTTGATAACTGGTTTTATAGTAAGCATTTGGTAAACTAGTGTTATCACTCTTCTCCACCCGTATTATTTTTATACAGTTCCAATATACTTTGTCTCCGCTTGTATTTACATCCATATTTCCATAAGAACTTGACACAGATTTCCAGTCTAATACATCGCCATGTTTAATTTCATGTACAACATAAGGCTTTCCGGTTTTCTTAGCCAACTTTATGATCATTGAAATTTGGTCGGAGATATAAATGGGACCACTGCGTAAAACTCTTTTTTTTCGAAGATTCTATACATGCGTGCATAGAATCACCTTCGTTTTGGGTGTGTCCTACGATCAGGAAGTTAATTTCTATGGATTTAATATCGCAATGTTCAACTGCATATAAGAACATTGAAATCATAAATTTATTTTTATTTTGTCCGCAACAATTATCTGCGTAAAAAATAACATTTTTTCCTTTGCAATTTTTAGTCAAGTGAAAGTAAACGCAAGTGGCGATTTCATTTGCGCCCCTTTTGGCTTCGCCTTCATGCCACAAATACGAAAAACCTTCTTTCTCGGAAATATCGTAAATAGTAAAATTAATGACATTAAGTTTACTTTTATAATAAAAAATGGATACATCTCCACAAGGCAATGGCATGACTGCCTGTAAATCGAAACAGTATATGGCTGAATTTTCACTAGTCTTAACCAATTCAATATCAGCTTTCTTTTTCTTTCTGGCTAAATCTTTCTCTAGTAAATGTTCATTATATTCATTTTGTAGCAAATGCTTGGTATTCGAATTTTTATATTTATCGCAAAATGTACAGTAATCCTTTTTAGGTCGGAAAAAGCCAATGTTGAATTTAGTATTAAAAATGTGCGAGTACATGGATAATTTCACTGTTGGTTGAGCAGATTTTTCATGTTTCTTTCGATACAATCTATACATACTAGCTATATTCAATCCACCATCTATAAACTCTCTTTGGTTATCAGCCCTACAATAGTGGGACTCTATTCTTGCAAATGAGTTAATGTGATCGATGACACCCTGCTCCAAATTCTCACTTATTTTTTTATGATTGGCATGTCTGCCGCGATTATCTGCAGATACTACACCTACTGAACTCTTTTTCTTAATAACTGTACTTATTGTGGTGTTTGTTACGTCTAGAGTAGACTTGAAAAATTGTTTACATACGTAAACTTTTTTATTTTCAAATTTAAAAAAGTAAGCATAATTTAAGATCCTTTTGGCATTTGGATTCCGATACTTTCTTGCTGGTTTTTGTTCCATACAAGCATTAATAAAATTTCTTTGATGATTTTTGTCTCCTAAGGCGTAAAACTCAGTGAAAATTTGTTGTCTTATTGTTTCGTCCACATTTGTGGTGCATTTTAATTTACATTTTTCGTCACAACCTGGTTGCACAGTTTTCCTTCTTTTTACAGTTCCACTTTTTGTAGTGTATGATTCTCCATGATTAAGTTTCGCTTTCTTTACATTCTGTTTCCATTCCATCGGCCTTCTAATTTTTTTCTTAGCTTTTTTTGGAATACTAGTACTAGGAGAAGTATTTTCTAAATTTAAGGATTCTGGATCACTAGAAGGACAATAATCTTTATCTAAGACACTGTCGTCAAACGGGCTGGGAGTATTTAAAATTTTCTTGAATTTGACGTTCACACAAGTTTTCAAGTACGGACTGTTTGAATGCATCTAACTGTACCGACGTATGCTCTTTGTTGCTAACAAAAAATGTAGAAGTTTCATATTTAATGTTAGGGAATAATTCCAAATCATCGATAGCAAATCGAACCTGAAAAAATAAGTATTTAAGTTAAATCAGTTTTAGATAACTATTTATAATTTTACCTGAGTATGGATATTATTATCAGTTCGGTCTACATTTTGTATATTTTCTGTGATTTTCGTAATATCAGCCAATGCCTCATTTACCATTTTACACGTTCTAGATTTATATGCCATTTCTCCAAGAGATAATTCAAGCACAACGTATCTAAAGGACGGTTCAAGTTCGACTAAGCGCGCGCGATGCGCGAGTTGAAACAGGCTAGCTTGCATATTGGAAAGAACGCATGCGCGTTTTTCAAAAGATAACAGTCGGACAACTTAAAAATCAGAGATATTTTAACATGTCTGTTATAATTTTTTGTTGAAAACTCGGATATTGTAAAATGTCTCACTATATGATTACTATCATGTAAGAAATGAATGACTAAGAAAGGGGATAATTTTTAATGTCTCAGTGTTTCACTACACTGTTGCTTGAAATGAAAAATTCATATAGTAAGTTATTCGCCTTGGGTCCATAACGGTATGGTTTGGCAGATATCCGAGTATACCACCGGAAAGATAGAAAAAATGCGTAAACACTGAGGTAGATATCTAAAAATCGTCTATTTTCAAGATATCCGAGTATTATTCTAGCACAGCGACATTATGGTTTAGACATCAAGTAACCAAACTCATTCAGAAAGCCTATGCCTCTTTAAGATTGTACCCACATCGCGGTTATTTAAATTATGACACAAAAAAATGCTTTGTGACATTCTTGTTCTAAGTCAGTTCAGTTATTGTGACTCAGTATATGGACCATGTCTAGATCAAAGTTTTGTAAAGCGCATCCAACGAGTTCAACACTCTATATGGGATAAGTAAATATGATCACGTTACGCACAAACTGTCTGAATTCCGTTGGCTGAATATGCACAACCGTAGAAAGCTGCACTCGCTATGTATGTTTCATAAAATTATAACTACCAAAACTCCACCTTATCTATATAATAAGCTTACATTTAGGACTGATATACATAATCTAAATGTAAAATTTAAAGGCTTACTTACTCCTCCACATCATAAAACATCATTGTATGAAACGAGTTAAAAATTAATTATTAGTAAATTTTTCAACAAAATTCTTCAACATATTCATTTATTCAACGATGCCAAGTTTAAAATCTTTGTAAAAAAATTATTGTTTGAGAACAGTATATAAAATTTAAAAAATATGGTTTTAAAAATAAATTACTTGTCTTGGTGTTAACAGTCCTTCTCGTTCTAGCCTGTCACTCTATTTACTAATTATTAAGTTGTATAATTATTATTATTATTATTATTTTATTATTTTTATTTTTAATCAGAAACTTGTTACTTCTATTATTGATTGTATTAAACTTGCATATTTATATTATTTATTTATAATTTAAAAATACCTTAAACTTGTCTGCTCAATTATTATTATTATTTTTTTTTCCTAACACCTTCCAAAGCTCCGACACATTCGGAGATGTTCTGAAGAGTCAACCAATGACCACTCTCCACTCCGTGGAGTCAGTAATCATTGCGCCCGTAAATCATGCGTTCTGAGTAGACGTAGCGAACCAAGGACGATTGCCTTCTGCATTCTGCCGGCTAAGATCTCTGCCGAATTTCGGCAAGCCGGTATGATCTTTAAGTCAGAAAGCAACGTATGTCTCATTCCACCCAGGACGCCTATAATGAGCACCACAATCTTAACAGAGTGGTCTGGATACAGCCTGCGGAGCTCGGAGAGAAGATCTCGATACTTCCTCCGTTTCTCCTTCATGGTCTTGGACCATGCAGAGAAGGGGATCCGAGCTCCTGATGATTTTACAGGCTTCCTCCAAAACCACTCTGCCCTGGAGACACTCCAAACTCAAGAGTCCACGGCCTCCCCGATTTCTTGGGAAGTATAACCGCGAAACGGACGATCTTGGATGCAAACTCTGATGGAGATGCATCATTTTGCGGGTCCCTACATCGAGTTGCCTCAGCTCTTCTTGTGTCCATTTCACTACTCCAAAGGAGTAGAGAAGGATCGGAACGGCAAGCATATTTGTGGCACTCACCTTGTTCTTACCCGACAGCTCCGAAGACCAGATTTGTCGGAGGCGGTGCCGATACCTGCCGCGGAGAGCGTTTTTCACCGTTGCCACCTCATGAGTGCCCCGCTGTGGGACACCCAAATAGGTGTACGACTCTCCGGCATCTAGATGGTGGAAGATGCTTCCGTCTATGAGCTGGGCGTCCTCTCCGTATGCACCGCATCGTCCTCTCTTGAGATGAACCAGTGCACATTTGTCCAGCCCGAACTCCATCCCAACCGCCTGCGTGTACTCCTGTACCACTCTGAGGGACTGATTTAAATCCCTCTCTCCGGAGATTATTATTATTATTATTATTATTATTATTATTATTATTATTATTATTATTATTATTATTATTATTATTATTATTATTATTATTATTATTTTTTTTTTTTTTTTCCAGTAACACCTTCCGAAGCTCCGACACATTCGGAGATGTTCTGAAGAGTCAAGCAATGACCACTCTCCACTCCGTGGAGTCAGTAATCATTGCGCCCGTAAATCGTGCGTTCTGAGTAGACGTAGCGAACCAAGGACGATTGCCTTCTGCATTCTGCCGGCTAAGATCTCTGCCGAATTTCGGCAAGCCGGTATGATCTTTAACTCAGAAAGCAACGTATGTCTCATTCCACCCAGGACGCCTATAATGAGCACCACAATCTTAACAGAGTGGTCTGGATACAGCCTGCGGAGCTCGGAGAGAAGATCTCGATACTTCCTCCGTTTTTCCTCCTCCAGGCTTATTGGCTTGAATTTGCCTGAGGGTGGGGAATGAATAGTTCCAATAAATTCGGCACTTCTCATTCCCCACAACGGATTCTATATCCCCCGGAGCATAAGGCAGCACTGGCGTCTCGTCTATCTCATACGAGTGTCGTAAATGATAATACAACACCCGTAAGGCTGAATCGTGTCTTTGGATATACGCTGTGGCCGCATATACCGGACAGGCCGACAGGAGATGCATAAGCGTCTCTGGCGCCTGGCGGCAGGCCCTGCATCTGGTATCAGGAACCTCGATACCCAAGACACGACTACGATAGACGAGAGTATTAATTACACCATCTTGGCAAGCCATTATGAACCCCTCGGTCTCAGAGTTCAGCCCCGCTGACCTCAAAAAAGCGAAGGTCAGCTTTTCAGATAAGCCAAGCCCCTCTAGATGACGGTAGAAGAGACCATGCATTGGCTTATCCTTATGTAGCTGCAGAAGATGACGCGTCTCTGCAGCTTTAATTTGGGCTTTTAACTGAGCAGGGTCCCACTCGGTGACAGAGTCTGGATTTTCCCGCTCAGTATCGAACACGAGACCAAGTTCATTGGCTGCTCTTCTCGCTGCCTTATATACAAATGCTCCTATCCCTGCTGCTTCATGGTCTTGGACCATGCAGAGAAGGGGATCCGAGCTCCTGATGATTTTACAGGCTTCCTCCAAAACCACTCTGCCCTGGAGACACTCCAAACTCAAGAGTCCACGGCCTCCCCGATTTCTTGGGAAGTATAACCGCGAAACGGACGATCTTGGATGCAAACTTTGATGGAGATGCATCATTTTGCGGGTCCCTACATCGAGTTGCCTCAGCTCTTCTTGTGTCCATTTCACTACTCCAAAGGAGTAGAGAAGGATCGGAACGGCAAGCATATTAGTGGCACTCACCTTGTTTTTACCCGACAGCTCCGAAGACCAGATTTGTCGGAGGCGGTGCCGATACCTGCCGCGGAGAGCGTTTTTCACCATTGCCACCTCATGAGTGCCCCGCTGTGGGACACCCAAATAGGTGTACGACTCTCCGGCATCTAGGTGGTGGAAGATGCTTCCGTCTATTAGCTGGGCGTCCTCTCCGTATGCACCGCATCGTCCTCTCTTGAGATGAACCAGTGCACATTTGTCCAGCCCGAACTCCATCCCAACTGCCTGCGTGTACTCCTGTACCACTCTGAGGGACTGATTTAAATCCCTCTCACCGGAGGCATAGAGTTTAAGGTCATCCATGTAGAACAAATGGGTGACCTTATGCCTCCGGTCTCCTGGGGTACCGCAGTTATAACCCCGGGTACGACGAAGTGCAACGGATAATGGCAGCAGTGAGATGCAAAACAAGAGGGGACTCAGGGAATCTCCCTGGAACACTCCCCTCCTGAACAAAACCGGCTCTGTCTGGACCCTAGCATTAGCCGATGTTATGGTAAAGCGGGTCCTCCAGAGCGGCATGAGTTGTTCAATACATCTCACTATGGGGTCGGCCACCGCAAGGCATTGGAGCAAGTGGATTATTAGCTCATGCGATGTCATATCAAATGCCTTGCGGTAATCTATCCAGGCCATTGAGAGATTTCGCTTGTACTGCACGGAGTCCTGCGTAATACATCTGTCGATGAGCAGGTTCTCCTTACAGCCAGCTACACCCCTCTTGGACCCTCGCTGCTCGTACATCCGTTGATAAACCGGGTTCACTGCGTGGAGCACACGCGCGTACAAGATGCGAGTAAACACCTTGTAACACGCATTCAGGCAGGTTATTGGGCGGTAGTTCTTTGGCTGGGACAAATCTCCGCTCTTAGGGATAAGCACGGTTCTCCCCTCGACAAACCACGCCGGAATTTGCTGCTCTCCATTTAGCCAGGACGTGAATATTCTGGCCAAATGACGGTGGACACTGGTGAATTTTTTCCACCAGAAGTTGCTGATCCCATCGGGACCAGGAGCAGCGAAGTTCTTCGATCTAATAAATGATCTCCGAACTTCATCCGGGGTTATCGGTGGGCACACCTCTTGTGGCTCTCGAATCCTTTGACAAAAGGCCTCGAAGTGTGCCAGGGCTGGAGTGTCTCTATCAAGTGGAATCCTGCGGCCATAAAGATCTCTCCAGAAGGCTTCTACCCGATCTACAGTCGGCGGATTGTCCGCAACACGCTGAGGCTGTTCAAAAAGTCGAGAAGGCCTTACACGGAACAAATTATTTTGCTCCAACCTTCTCGACCGCCTCACTAGTGACTTTTTCGCAGCCACTAGCATCCGTATCCTGTCGAGAGAATGCTGCTTGATGGTAAGCAGCACCACCCGATTCAGGGTATGATGGACCCGCCTAAGGGAAGTAGCGATGCGTCTCACCTTAGGTGTGAAAGCCCTATTGGCTTCCACGTAGTCCATCACACATTGGATACGGGACGCGTGTTGCCTCGCCGACCGGATCTTAGCCTCCATCTTGTGCACTCGCCGCCGTGCTCCCTCTAGTGGAGAAACGGCATTTTCACGCCCTCTCTCCACCCGAGTCAGCAGTTCAGCGGCTTCGTACACAGCGCAATTGACGCGCCAGATGTCAGCCTCTTCTGGGAGATCCTCACGGAGCGCAGTATCCACTCGGGCCAGATCTGCGGGCTTCGGGGGTTTTATGAAAGGCAACCCCCGACGGGTGCTCAGGCCGTCCTGTTCTCGGGGAATGAAGCGCGGCGCCTCTGCGGGATCATTCCGTGGCTCTTCAGCCACTTCGTTCACCCTTAGATGAGGACGCCTCTCATAGCCTCTGCGACGAAGGTAGGATACATAATCCCGCAGATTTTGTGCGGTGAGGGCGCTGCCTTCGGGGTGCATATCACACCACCGTGCATACATCCGCGCCATGTATCCTCTTCGCCCGGGCTCGCTGCTTTCATAACAGACCAGAAGATCGTCCCTTAGTTCATCGGTCCACTCAAAACTTCCATTTTCATGGCCTTGGTCATCAACGGGCAATCCGTCCGGCTGGGCCCCACCACCTTGCCCATGACCCCCATCCGAATGGGGTCGATTGTGGGGGCCCTCTCTCCTGGCATCTGGAACCGGAGGTTTCAGTGTGTCAGGTGGTTGGCCTGACACATCGACGGCCGGCACCAGAGGGAAAAAAAAAATGTAGCTCATCCCTCCCGGGTGCGCAGTGCTGCCGGTCCGATTTTACACCCCTCCAGCTAGAGTAAGTGGTGTCGCTACTCACCAAAGGTCGTAGATGATGGGTGACCCCTCCTGCTTATTTATTATTATTATTATTATTATTATTATTATTATTATTATTATTATTATTATTATTATTATTATTATTATTATTATTATTATTATTATTATTATTATTATTATTATTATTATTATTATTATTATTATTATTATTATTATTATTATTATTATTATTATTATTATTATTATTATTATTATTATTATTATTATTATTATTATTATTATTATTATTATTATTATTATTATTATTATTATTATTATTATTATTATTATTATTATTATTATTATTATTATTATTATTATTATTATTATTATTATTATTATTATTATTATTATTATTATTATTATTATTATTATTATTATTATTATTATTATTATTATTATTATTATTATTATTATTATTATTATTATTATTATTATTATTATTATTATTATTATTATTATTATTATTATTATTATTATTATTATTATTATTATTATTATTATTATTATTATTATTATTATTATTATTATTATTATTATTATTATTATTATTATTATTATTATTATTATTATTATTATTATTATTATTATTATTATTATTATTATTATTATTATTATTATTATTATTATTATTATTATTATTATTATTATTATTATTATTATTATTATTATTATTATTATTATTATTATTATTATTATTATTATTATTATTATTATTATTATTATTATTATTATTATTATTATTATTATTATTATTATTATTATTATTATTATTATTATTATTATTATTATTATTATTATTATTATTATTATTATTATTATTATTATTATTATTATTATTATTATTATTATTATTATTATTATTATTATTATTATTATTATTATTATTATTATTATTATTATTATTATTATTATTATTATTATTATTATTATTATTATTATTATTATTATTATTATTATTATTATTATTATTATTATTATTATTATTATTATTATTATTATTATTATTATTATTATTATTATTATTATTATTATTATTATTATTATTATTATTATTATTATTATTATTATTATTATTATTATTATTATTATTATTATTATTATTATTATTATTATTATTATTATTATTATTATTATTATTATTATTATTATTATTATTATTATTATTATTATTATTATTATTATTATTATTATTATTATTATTATTATTATTATTATTATTATTATTATTATTATTATTATTATTATTATTATTATTATTATTATTATTATTATTATTATTATTATTATTATTATTATTATTATTATTATTATTATTATTATTATTATTATTATTATTATTATTATTATTATTATTATTATTATTATTATTATTATTATTATTATTATTATTATTATTATTATTATTATTATTATTATTATTATTATTATTATTATTATTATTATTATTATTATTATTATTATTATTATTATTATTATTATTATTATTATTATTATTATTATTATTATTATTATTATTATTATTATTATTATTATTATTATTATTATTATTATTATTATTATTATTATTATTATTATTATTATTATTATTATTATTATTATTATTATTATTATTACAAAGATGCACGTAAAGCTTACAAACGTGCACTTAGAGATGAAAAAAAAAGAGTTTATTCTGAGGCCATCTCAACCTCTTCCAACGCTGCTAAAACTTGTTGGAAAATTGTAAACTCTGAGCGTGTTGAAAAATCTAAAAAATTTTCTCCTCCTATTCATGCGGATGTCTTCAATAACTTTTTTGTAAATATCTCTCAATCTATCATTAATTCTTTAGAGGTAGAGGCCAATGATGCTACTTTTTATATTCGCAATGTCCCTAAACCTTCTTTTTCATTTTTCATGTCGCCTGTTCTCGAGACAGACGTGCAAAGAGCCATAGCCAATCTTAAGGATACGCCCTCATTAGACTATTATAACATGAATAGTAAGATAGTAAAATCTATAGCTTCTGTCCTAATCCGTCCTTTGACTATGTTATATAACAAATGTATCTCTGAAGGTTGCTGGCCTGATTATTTCAAAGTTACCAAAGTTATACCGGTCTACAAAAAGGGCGACATTAATGATACTAATAACTACAGGCCCATTGCAATAGTGCCTATTTTGTCTAAAATTTTGGAGGCTATTATTAAAGAAAAATTAATTTGTTATCTTGAGTCTAAGCAGCTGCTGTCGGTTGCTCAATATGGTTTTCGTAGCAACAGATCTACAATAAATGCTATTACTGATTTTCTGGATGTTGTAGTTGACGGTTTGGATAGGGGTTGCTCATCTCAGGCAGTAATGTGTGATCTGACGAAAGCTTTTGACTGCGTGTCAGGTGAGATTCTACTGCAAAAACTTGAGCATTATGGTATAAGGTCAAAGGAGTTGAGTCTGTTTACCTCTTACCTTGCGAATAGGATGCAGTACGTCAGTTGCGATGGCATTAACTCTGCGCTTACTTTAGTATCTAATGGAGTGCCCCAAGGATCTATATTAGGACCTATCCTATTTTTAATTTATATTAATGATCTCCCCTACGCGGTTGACGATCACTGTGTCCTGTTCGCGGATGACACAACAATTTTGTCAGCAGGTGGCTCCCAACTGCATGACGGAATGGCGCAGGCACGTAACTGGTTCTCGGCGAACAAGCTTAAGTTAAATGATGATAAAACTCAATATATTTGCTTCAGTTCTGATAAATGGGCCATAGATTCATCTCCCGCGAAATTACTGGGCTTAACATTCGATACGCACCTCACATGGAAGCCACATGTAGACCAGCTGTGTAATAGACTCTCTTCACAATTATTTTTACTACGTCAATTGAAACATTGTATAACTTCGAATGTCCTTAGAACGATTTATTATTCTTTGATTGACAGTCATATAAATTATGGGGTTACACTCTGGGGTAACTCTACGAAATCCTGTAGAGTCTTCAGTTTACAGAAAATGGCTATACGCATAATTAGTAATGTCCCTCCTGGCACCCATTGCCAAAGACTATTTAAAAATTTAAAAATTCTTCCACTACCCTGTATTTTTATCCTGCAGACTTTGTTGTACATCCACCGCAATAAAAACTCTTTTCGTCTAAATAGTGACATCCATACATACAATACGAGACATGCAAAAGATTTTGTGCTATTACCTGCTAGGATCAAAACTACAAAAGTTAATAAGTCAGACTTAGGGCTCTACAATGCTTTAAATAACCGATTTGTCAACAACAACTTAAACAATATGAGTATTTATAAATTTAAGAGGTTTGTCAAAAACTATCTGTTAGAACACTGTTTTTACAGTATTTCTGATTTTCTTAAAGATTGTTCTTCTATTGTGACTTAATAAATACGTTTGTATATAAATGGTCAATAAACAGTATGAGTATGAGTATGAGTATTATTATTATTATTATTATTATTATTATTATTATTATTATTATTATTATTATTATTATTATTATTATGATTATCATTATCATTATCATTATCATTATTATTATTATTAAACTCTTAGTTGGGTCTTTTTCACCAACACCCTGGAGTCCTTTGTCAGGGTGTGGCGCGGACTGCTGTTAATCCTTTGTAGTAGTTAAGTTTAGGTTGGAATCGTTACTTTCACCTAATGCAATCCATGCATTTAAGGTAAGGTAAGTGTAAATGTAGAGGGTAGTATTTTCTCATTTCAGGTTTACGACAATACCTTCCGGAGTATGTGAACAGTGCCTAATATTGCAGTGTGCTGGATCTGCTCTGGGCGATGGTCTCCAGGGAGTTGCTCGACGCATATTTTACATTCTTGGCTAACATATCCCGTAGCCCCAATTATGACAGGTACTATAATTACCTTAGTCCGCCCCATTCGCTGGATTTCGATTGCTAAACTCTTATATTTAATTCTTTTTTCAGCTTCTTTTTTGATAACATTAGAATCTGCGGGGATGGCTACATCTATTAGGTAAGTTACTTTTTCAGCTCTTATAACAATGTCTGGTCTGTTTGCACCTCCTCCTTCGTTAGTTCCTGTCACTGTCTGGTCTGTTCTAATGGGGTGATCATATAAAATTGTGACTTTTCCGTTGTTAGTGGTTACATTTTCAGGCTTGTGTTGATACCATTTCTGTACTGACAAGTGACAGTTATAGTTGCGACATACCTCATAATGGATTAGAGAGCACACGCGGTTATGGCGATCTATATATTCGCGCTGTGCTAAAATGGGACATGCAGTCATGATGTGAGTGACTGTTTCAGACTTCTCTTTGCACATTCTACACCTTTCATCCTCTCTGGTTTTCATAACACGGTGTTCAATGTATCTTGTTTTGAGGGCCTGGGCTTGTGCAGCAATCAACAAACTCTCAGTCACAGGTTTTAGATGACCATTTTTCAGCCATGCATAGGAAATGTTTCTATCTATATTCAGATTTTCAATGTCTCTTATTAGCTTACCATGCATTGGCTTTTCCTTCCACTTAGCTATCATCTGACTTCCGATTTTTTGGATTATTATTTTTGGGAGAGGTAAATCATCTATTACAGGTTCAGGCTCCTCATCATTTCTTAACTCTTTTGCTGTTTTTAGAGCTTTTTTTGATAATGAATATGCTATTTGTTTAGTATCACATTGCATAGCAGCTTGAAGCAGGTAATCTTTATGAGAGTTATGTGTCATGTAATAAGCTAAGCTATAAATTTCTCTACGTGCTGTTGCCTCTATTTGTTTTAGTCCTCTCCCTCCCTGTTTTCTTGGCACGTACAGTCGTGAGACATCAGCTTTTGGATGCAATGCTCCATGCATTGTTAATAATTTGCGCGTTTTTATGTCTAGCTGTTTAATTTCCTCTTGTCTCCAGTTTATTATACCTATGCTATAGTGTATCACGGGAACAGCCAGAGCTCCTATTGCTGCAAATTTATTTCGGGCGTTTAACTCAGTTCTTAGTATTTTTCGGATTCTACGCGTGTACTCTCGTTTCAGACTATCTTTAGTTCCTTCATGGTCAACTCCATCACCCTCTTTCACACCTAAGTGTTTATAAAACGCTCTCTGTTCCAACGCTTCAATTTGGCATTGATCGTCTAGAATGACATTTTCCATATCTTCAATAACCCCTTTCTTAAATGATACCACGGCACACTTTTCCAAGCCAAATTCCATTCTTATGTCTTCACTAAAGCTCTTGGTAACTGCAAGAAGCCTTTTTAGTTGAGCTTTACTTGATGCTATTAATTTCAAATCGTCCATATATAATAAATGGTTGATGGTCTCATTTGAGTTATTTACTTTATATCCGGTATGTGTATTTTTTAGACGTTTAGTAAGCGGTATCAGTGCAATACAAAATAGCAGAGGTGACAATGAGTCACCTTGATATATTCCTCTGTTGATTGTTATTGTGCTTGTTGTAATCGTAGCACCTTTAGTTATTAAACACATCTTGGTTCTTCAGGTTTTTATTATTGCTCGGAAAAAATCTAAAATGGTATCATTTACTCCTATTAACTCGGCTGATTTAAATAGCCAACCACGAGGGACACTATCAAAGGCTTTTTTATAGTCAATCCACCCCATGGCTAGGGATTTCTTGAAGTTCTTACAATCTTCCATTATTAATTTTGATAGTATAAGATGATCCTTACATCCCCTTGATCCTCGACAGCAGTATTTATTATTAGTGTCGTAAATGATAATACAACACCCGTAAGGCTGAATCGTGTCTTTGGATATACGCTGTGGCCGCATATACCGGACAGGCCGACAGGAGATGCATAAGCGTCTCCGGCGCCTGGCGGCAGGCCCTGCATCTGGTATCAGGAACCTCGATACCCAAGACACGACTACGATAGACGAGAGTATTAATTACACCATCTTGGCAAGCCATTATGAACCCCTCGGTCTCAGAGTTCAGTCCCGCTGACCTCAAAAAAGCGAAGGTCAGCTTTTCAGATAAGCCAAGCCCCTCTAGATGATGGTAGAAGAGACCATGCATTGGCTTATCCTTATGTAGCTGCAGAAGGTGACGCGTCTCTGCAGCTTTAATTTGGGCTTTTAACTGAGCAGGGTCCCACTCGGTGACAGAGTCTGGATTTTCCCGCTCAGTATCGAACACGAGACCAAGTTCATTGGCTGCTCTTCTCGCTGCCTTATATACAAACGCTCCTATCCCTGCTGCTTCATAGTCTTGGACCATGCAGAGAAGGGGATCCGAGCTCCTGATGATTTTACAGGCTTCCTCCAAAACCACTCTGCCCTGGAGACACTCCAAACTCAAGAGTCCACGGCCTCCCCGATTTCTTGGGAAGTATAACCGCGAAACGGACGATCTTGGATGCAAACTCTGATGGAGATGCATCATTTTGCGGGTCCCTACATCGAGTTGCCTCAGCTCTTCTTGTGTCCATTTCACTACTCCAAAGGAGTAGAGAAGGATCGGAACGGCAAGCATATTTGTGGCACACCTTGTTCTTACCCGACAGCTCCGAAGACCAGATTTGTCGGAGGCGGTGCCGATACCTGCCGCGGAGAGCGTTTTTCACCGTTGCCACCTCATGAGTGCCCCGCTGTGGGACACCCAAATAGGTGTACGACTCTCCGGTATCTAGATGGTGGAAGATGCTTCCGTCTATGAGCTGGGCGTCCTCTCCGTATGCACCGCATCGTCCTCTCTTGAGATGAACCAGTGCACATTTGTCCAGCCCGAACTCCATTCCAACCGCCTGCGTGTACTCCTGTACCACTCTGAGGGACTGATTTAAATCCCTCTCACCGGAGGCATAGAGTTTAAGGTCATCCATGTAGAACAAATGGGTGACCTTATGCCTCCGGTCTCCTGGGGTACCGCAGTTGTAACCCCGGGTACGACGAAGTGCAACGGATAATGGCAGCAGTGAGATGCAAAACAAGAGGGGACTCAGGGAATCTCCCTGGAACACTCCCCTCCTGAACAAAACCGGCTCTGTCTGGACCCTAGCATTAGCCGATGTTATGGTAAAGCGGGTCCTCCAGAGCGGCATGAGTTGTTCAATACACCTCACTATGGGGTCGGCCACCGCAAGGCATTGGAGCAAGTGGATTATTAGCTCATGTGATGTCATATCAAATGCCTTGCGGTAATCTATCCAGGCCATTGAGAGGTTCCGCTTGTACTGCACGGAGTAATACATCTGTCGATGAGCAGGTTCTCCTTACAGCCAGCCACACCCCTCTTGGCTCGCTGCTCGTACATCCGTTGATAAACCGGGTTCACTGCGTGGAGCACACGCGCGTACAAGATGCGAGTAAACACCTTGTAACACGCATTCAGGCAGGTTATTGGACGGTAGTTCTTTGGCTGGGACAAATCTCCGCTCTTAGGGATAAGCACGGTTCTCCCCTCGACAAACCACGCCGGAATTTGCTGCTCTCCATTTAGCCAGAACGTGAATATTCTGGCCAAATGGCGGTGGACACTGGTGAATTTTTTCCACCAGAAGTTGCTGATCTCATCGGGACCAGGAGCAGCGAAGTTCTTCGATCTAATAAATGATCTCCGAACTTCATCCGGGGTTATCGGTGGGCACACCTCTTGTGGCTCTCGAAGCCTTTGACAAAAGGCCTCGAAGTGTGCCAGGGCTGGAGTGTCTCTATCAAGTGGAATCCTGCGGCCATAAAGATCTCTCCAGAAGGCTTCTACCCGATTTACAGTCGGCGGATTGTCCGCAACACGCTGAGGCTGTTCAAAAAGTCGAGAAGGCCTTACACGGAACAAATTATTTTGCTCCAACCTTCTCGACCGCCTCACTAGTGACTTTTTCGCAGCCACTAGCATCCGTATCCTGTCGAGAGAATGCTGCTTGATGGTGAGCAGCACCACCCGATTTAGGGTATGATGGACCCGCCTAAGGGAAGTAGCGATGCGTCTCACCTTAGGTGTGAAAGCCCTATTGGCTTCCACATAGTCCATCACACATTGGATACGGGACGCGTGTTGCCTCGCCGACCGGATCTTAGCCTCCATCTTGTGCACTCGCCGCCGTGCTCTCTCCAGTGGAGAAACGGCATTTTCACGCCCTCTCTCCACCCGAGTCAGCAGTTCAGCGGCTTCGTACACAGCGCAATTGACGCGCCAGATGTCAGCCTCTTCTGGGAGATCCTCACGGAGCGCAGTATCCACTCGGACCAGATCTGCGGGCCTCGGGGGTTTTATAAAAGGCAACCCCCGACGGGTGCTCAGGCCGTCCTGTTCTCGGGGAATGAAGCGCGGCGCCTCTGCGGGATCATTCCGTGGCTCTTCAGCCACTTCGTTCACCCTTAGATGAGGACGCCTCTCATAGCCTCTGCGACGAAGGTAGGATACATAATCCCGCAGATTTTGTGCGGTGAGGGCGCGGCCTTCGGGGTGCATGTCGCACCACCGAGCATACATCCGCGCCATGTATCCTCTTCGCCCGGGCTCGCTGCTTTCATAACAGACCAGAAGATCGTCCCTTAGCTCATCGGTCCACTCAAAACTTCCATTTTCATGGCCTTGGTCGTCAACGGGCAATCCGTCCGGTTGGACCCCCATCCGAATGAGGTCGATTGTGGAGGCCCTCTCTCCTGGCATTTGGAACCGGAGGTTTCAGTGTGTCAGGTGGTTGGCCTGACACATCGACGGCCGGCACCAGAGGAAAAAACTAGCTCATCCCTCCCGGGTGCGCAGTGCTGCCGGTCCGATTTTTTTTGTTATTATTATTATTATTATTATTATTATTATTATTATTATTATTATTTTTTTTTTTTTTTTTTGTTCCAATAACACCTTCCGAAGCTCCGACACATTCGGAGATGTTCTGAAGAGTCAAGCAATGAACACTCTCCAACGTATGTCTCATTCCACCCAGGACGCCTATAATGAGCACCACAATCTTAACAGAGTGGTCTGGATATAGCCTGCGGAGCTCGGAGAGAAGATCTCGATACTTCCTCCGTTTTTCCTCCTTTTTTAGGACGATGTTGTTCTCTGCGGGAGCCGAGAACTCAATCACAAACATCGTCCTAAGTTGGTGGTCGAGGAGGACTACATCAGGCTTATTGGCTTGAATTTGCCTGAGGGTGGGGAATGAATAGTTCCAATAAATTCGGCACTTCTCATTCCCCACAACGGATTCTATATCCCCCGGAGCATAAGGCAGCACTGGCGTCTCGTCTATCTCATACGAGTATCGTAAATGATAATACAACACCCGTAAGACTGAATCGTGTCTTTGGATATATTGTTATTGTTATTGTTATTGTTATTGTTATCGTTATCGTTATCGTTATCGTTATCGTTATCGTTATCGTTATCGTTATCGTTATCGTTATCGTTATCGTTGCCGTTGCCGTTGCCGTTGCCGTTGCCGTTGCCGTTGCCGTTGCCGTTGCCGTTGCCGTTGCCGTTGCCGTTGCCGTTGCCGTTGCCGTTGCCGTTGCCGTTGCCGTTGCCGTTGCCGTTGCCGTTGCCGTTGCCGTTACCGTTACCGTTACCGTTACCGTTACCGTTACCGTTACCGTTACCGTTACCGTTACCGTTACCGTTACCGCTACGGCTACTGCTACTGCTACTGCTACTGCTACTGCTACTGCTACTGCTACTGCTACTGCTACTGCTACCGCTACCGCTACCGCTACCGCTATCGGTATCGGTATCGGTATCGGTATCGGTATCGGTATCGGTATCGTTATCGTTATCGTTATCGTTATCGTTATCGTTATCGTTATCGTTATGGTTATCGTTATGGTTATCGTTATCGTTATCATTATCATTATTATTATTATAATTTATTATAATTGTAATTATTATCGTCATCATCGTCATCATCTTATCTATCTAAAAAAAGTACTATTGAGAAAATTCATTAAGAAGCTTGGTTATCTATTTCTAATCAAGGTTATTACAAAAATGTAGTAGGCATTGCTTATTTCTAAGTTTGTAATAGTATTGACAGATGTTATGTCAAATCGATTTGTTTGTTGTGCGGCTAGAGTATGTTAAAATTATATTGGTTAAAAATGATCTACGAGGAAAGAAGGATAAGTCGACTTGGTCCAATTACTTGGCCAGCTTGATAGCTGGATTTGAATTCACTAGATTTTTTATTTAGGACTCTTTAAAGGAAAAAGTTTATGCAGCTTTGGTGTATATTAGAGAAAATCTATTACCTACATCGTATTCGAAGAGCTACCGCTACCGCTACCGCTACCGCTATCGCTACCGCTATCGCTACCGCTATCGCTACCGCTATCGCTATCGCTATCGCTATCGCTATCGCTATCGCTATCGCTATCGCTATCGCTATCGCTATCGCTATCGGTATCGGTATCGGTATCGGTATCGGTATCGGTATCGGTATCGGTATCGGTATCGGTATCGGTATCGGTATCGGTATCGGTATCGGTATCGGTATCGGTATCGTTATCGTTATCGTTATCGTTATCGTTATAGTTATCGTTATCGTTATCGTTATCGTTATCGTTATCGTTATCGTTATCGTTATCGTTATCGTTATCGTTATCGTTATCGTTATCGTTATCGTTATCGTTATCGTTATCGTTATCGTTATCGTTATCGTTATCGTTATCGTTATCGTTATCGTTATCGTTATCGTTATCATTATTATAATTTATTATAATTGTAATTATTATCGTCATCATCGTCATCATTTTATCTATCTAAAAAAGGTACTATTGAGAAAATTCATTAAGAAGCTTGGTTTTTCATATCTATTTCTAATCAAGGTTATTACAAAAATGTAGTAGGCATTGCTTATTTCTAAGTTTGTAATAGTATTGACAGATGTTATGTCAAATCGATTTGTTTGTTGTGCGGCTAGAGTATGTTAAAATTATATTGGTTAAAAATGATCTACGAGGAAAGAAGGATAAGTCGACGTGGTCCAATTACTTGGCCAGCTTGATAGCTGGATTTGAATCCACTAGATTTTTTCTTTAGGACTCTTTAAAGGAAAAAGTTTATGCAGCTTTGGTGTATATTAGAGAAAATCTATTACCTACATCGTATTCGAAGAGCTTGGGATGAAATAAATAATGCTAATTCGAACAAAACGTTCCTAAGAAATTGATACTATTGTCGCATTGCCTGAAGTGGAGCACCAAATAATTTTTTAATCATATTGTTTACAAACCGTTGTTTTTATTCGTTTAATCAATGATTGACTGCAATTTTTAAAATTTCATAGGATAACTCTGTTTAGAAGTCAAAATATTTAAAAAAACAAAGCTTCTCAGGGGTATATTTTCAGAATATAGAATAAAATTTTAATATTTGTACTGAAAAAATACTTTTCACCATTGATGTAGAAGTTTAGGGGGTTCAAGAGTGAACAAAACCCCATAACACCGCCACTGACTTTAGTTGGAAAAAGTTATTCACGTCCAAATGTAAACTTTTTTATAATTAATGCATACTAAGTTCGTAGAAAAACATTTATTTGTTTAGTAGATAAAAAAGAAAATAAAATATTTTTTTAAAGTTGAACAGAAAATGGAGCGTCATAGAGAAAATAGTTATAGAAAAGACTTCTATTATTTTGCCATGCTCTATTATTTCCCAAATAAAGAAAAATCACCCTGTATAGAAATATTTTTGCTGATTTAAGTCAATCTATCCCGTATTAAAAAAGCTAATGGTAGTTAATTATCTTAACACTACGTATATTCGACAAAGCAACCAAAATTATTTTTTAATATAACCTTCAATTTAATAATACACTTTCATCAGTTGGCTTTGTTTTATAGTTTGTCATATAAATCATACTCTCCATTCCTATTTGGGGCGCTGAGAAAAATATAGCACTATATCCAAACTACCCACTTCTTAAAAACGAAAAATAATGGAGCTTGCTGCAGGCTAGCTTCATGGCGGCCCCGAACGAAGTTAGGATCGCTCTTCAAATATATTATCCAACTAGGTACATGGGTCGCTGCTAGCTCTTTCCCTCTTTTCCGAATTTATGAGTCTGTCATAATTCGCAACTTGCAAGCCGGTAATTCTTGGATAGAAATTTATTACGCTGCTGTCTCGCTTGCCCCATTAATCCTGCCTGTTAGCTGGCTGACACCGCCACCGGTTTGCTGTGGCCATGCTTTGCTAGAAATTAAATTGTTAGACTCCCATTTTTATTTCAGAAATTCTTCAAATTTATATGTGTCAAACATTTAGAAAATTCACAAGAATTGTAATTACTTTTACAATACATACATATATACAGGGTGTTAAAAAAAGAGTGTAAAATATTTCAGGAGGTAATAGTATGAACCAAAATAAGCAGAAAAGTCTTAATAAGCATGGGTCCGCAAAGTAACGGTTGCGGAGATATAGACCACTATTCGTTTTTCAAACATTTTATTTTATTAGGAATAAACCAACAAAGGAAACTTTTAACAAACAAAAAACAAAGTTACAGAAGATGTTCAAAGTGCCCTCCGTCTATTTCCAAGCAGGCACGACATCTTCGTCTCAACGATAATCGAACTCTTTCGAAAACTCCCTCCTTGGTTTGGATTTCTTGACACTTTTGATTAATCCGTAGCTGCAGCTCTTCCAGGCTATTTACAGAAGTACCATACACTAATGTCTTCAAATATCCTTAAACAAAGAAATCTAGAGGGTTCAGATCAGGCGATCTTGGAGGCCATAAAACAGGTCCGGCGATCTTGGAGGCCATAAAACAGGTCCGGCCCTTCCTACCATCTATGTGGCACGTTTTTCATTAAACATTTGGATGGGTATTGTAGGTGACAGGTTTCTAGGTCCTGTTGTTTTACCAAATCGTTGAGACGATGTCGTTTCTGCTTGGAAATGGACGCAGGGCACTTTGAACATCTTCTGTAACTTTGTTTTTTGTTTGTTAAAAGCTTCCTTTGTCGGTTTATTCCTAATAAAATAAAATGTTTGAATAACGAATAGTGGTCCATATCTCCGCAACCGTTACTTTGCGGACCCATGTTTATTAAGACGTTTCTGCTTTTTTTTGGTTCATACTATTACCTCCTGAAATATTTTACACTCTTAACACCCTGTATACATAATGTGTAAAATTAGGACTACTGGCTAGTTAAGAACCAAAATTTTAATGCAATTGGATGGAGTAGTGAAGTCAAGAAAAAAGAACACTCTTTACTCTGTTCAAGTTTTCGAACTTTATTAGTTCTTCATCAGGAACTCTACATTATACTAATTATAAAAACATTGATAACGTATTATGAGATTTTAAAGAAACCAACTATTAGAGAAAATGACATTATCACAATATAGCACATATACGACAGGAATAAAATCAGTAGAAAAATTTCTCTTGTACATATAAACAAAACATTTTTGCAGTTTTGATCAAAACAATAAAAAAATTACTTAAACATTATACTAGGTGAGAGGCTGGCCAAGCAATAAAAGGCGTTAAGAAAGGACATTTGTCCGCGGACTGTGAAAGACGATATACTTTTTGCTGTTAAGAAAATGAAATACATTATTAATGATTATTCCTATATACAGGGTGTCTGTGAAAGGTTGGGAAATCTCGGAACTGGAGATACTGGTGACCAAAAAAAGTCGATTGAGCTAAATATGCCTTATCCGAATGTTGCTGGTTTCAAAAATACAGAGCGTTCAATGCTATAATTTTATTTTGAAATATCTCAATTTTGACTGATTTACCCGAATTACAAATTCTTTAATTACCCGAATTACAAATTCTTTTATTTATATATATATATATATATATATATATATATATATATATATATATATATATATATATATATATATATATATATATATATATAAGGTAATTAAAGAATTTGTAATTCGGGTAAATCAGTCAAAATTGAGATATTTCAAAATATATATATATATATATATATATATATATATGTATATATATATATATATTTGTTTGGGTTGGGTTTTTCTGCTCAAATATTTTTAAATTTAATTAACAAAGTATTAGATTTATTTTGAATTCCAAATTGTTTAATAACATTGTTAAATTTGTGGTTGTTTTAATAATCATTAATAATTTATTTTATTTTCTTAACATTCTACAAAGCAGTTTTTTAGCTGTTTTTTATACGAACACAAACAGTATATCGCGTTTCACGGTCCGCGGACAATGTCCTTTCTGGACGCCTTTTCATTGCCTGGCCAGCCTTTCACCTATTATAATGTCTAAATAATGTTTAATTGTTTTGATCAAAACTGCAAAAATGTTTTGTTTATATGTACAAGAGAAATGTTTCTGCTGATTTTATTCTTGTCGTATATGTGCTATATTGTAATAATGTTATTTTCTCTAATGGTTGGTTTCTTTACAATCTCATAATTCATAAGTAAGTTTATCAATGTTTTTATAATTAGTATAACTAATGTTATTGTAGAGTTTCTGATGAAGAACTAATAAAGTTCGAAAGCTTAAACAGAAAAAAGAGTGTTCCTTTTTCGTGACTTCACTACTCCACCCAATTGCATTAACATTTGGTTATATATACATATATACACCAGGTGTTCCCTTTCAGTGCTTAAATCTCAGAAACTATAATAGGCAGTGCAACCAAATTTGGTATAGGTACAGGCACCAGATTGCACATAGAATCTGATGATAACATCAATTATTATACAGGGTGTTCAATTTTTCAGGAAACCCATTTAATTTTGATGTTTTGGTAGTCAACCCCGCTAAGACATGAACATATATGATAAAAAAAAACATTGAAAAATTTAACATATAAAACTCTTTCAAAAAATGCCCATATTTCATTGCTCTGTCATGTGTATAGTGTATCAAAATGTGTATAGCCTTGAGCCAGACTTGCACAGAAGAAACTAACATCGGTAAACGTCAAAGCTATGAATTGTCATTGAATTGTAAAATTAATTGCATAAAGTATTTTATTGCACATAAATAGCGCTAAATAATGTATTTAATGCAATTTAAGTATGTATAATGGTGTTATTAGAACTTGTCGATAAAAACTTAAACTTGAGATGAGGCTTTTGGAGCACTGAGGATTTCAAAAAGAGACGATCACAGTAGATGCGGAATGTCCAACACTGAGAGAAGTGATTAAGGCTTACGGTGAGCGCTCGATCAAAAGGGATATAGTTTTCGCTCAGTAACTCAACGAAAATTGATAAAAATATGCGGTTTTTTTAAATAGATTACAAATATTATTTTACGTCGACGCTGTTTTTTGAAATTTTGAAAAAGGGTAAAATTTATTTTTTTAAATGAATTTTGCTCTTTTCCAAAATTTCAAAAAACAGCGTCGATGTAAAATAATATTTATAATACAAAAAAAAACGCATATTTTTATCATTTTCCGTTAAGAATAGTTACTGAGCGAAAACTAAAAAAATATTTCTTAGCAATAAAATGCTGCCACCATGTGGTGGCCAGAGTTAATTAATAATTAATTATCAGGAATTATGTTTTCCAAAAAAATCAACAATAAAAATATATCTGAAATGCATTATGTACCAAAATACCATTCATTACCTACTTTTATTAAATTTTTCGAGGACTACAAAAGCAGGGAGTTAATAAAATACCACAAAAAATATATTTTTTCAGTAAAAACATGCAATGCATTATTTTAACAGTTTATTAATTTCTATAGTATACTTCTATAATTATTAATTTCTATGTCTCTCGGCAAATCGGTTGAGTCTTTGCTGTTCCAGTCACCTCTAAATGCAGGATACTTAGGACTAGTTGGGGTATCTAAGTCTCCATCGCCTCCAAAACCACTGACACTTTGAGCAAAACATTCTTTTGCTTTTAATGCTCTTGCACATTCATTTTTCAATCTCTCATAATCTTTCAACAAGTTTACCAGTTGTTTTGCTTTTTCTCTTACATTCTGTCCTTGATCCTTTCCTTCCTCTAAATACTGAGAGTCTTTTAAAGTTTGTACATTGTAAATATAAATGAACTATTTAAATATTTATGGGAAAAGTAGTATGACAATTAAAAATGGATTTTGTTTGTTACTTTGAAACTACATGTTTAAGTAGTAAGTACTTCGATTTTCACACAACTTTATGAAAAAAGTTTTTAACAGAAATAAAAATTAAGAACCGCTTGCTTACATCGCCGTATTTCCCGCAGTGAAAATTTATGGTGCTTTTAACTATCGAAATCTCGAAAAATATAACATATACAACAGAGGTAACAGCAAAACTAACATTGTTGACGTTGTGTTTATTCACAGTTACTGTTTAAATTTTACTCAAATAAAATAATTTTTAAGACACGTATTTGTAGCTATCCTAACTCCACATTTAACAATTATTTTCAAACACTTAAATATAAATAGTGAACAATTTTTATTATTAAGAAAATTTATTTATAAGAATATTTATATCTACACATATATTAAAAATGAGTAAGTGTTTTGGTAGATCTATGTATCTAAAATCTGAGACAGTTTTTTGCAGTTGTTTGTTTTACTTCGGTGTCTTTAAAAATTCCCAGGTATCAAGAGAAAACATTCTTATTATTTGCTAATACCTATATTATCCTGTTATTACATATTTAAAATTATATATATGTCTGTAGAAGACATTGTTCCAAGAATACGTTACGAATACGTATGTTAAGCCAGTTGCTTATGGCATTTCGATATAAGCAAAACTTTATATCAAGTACGCCACATATGTATTTTGTACAAATGTTAACAAAACAGAGGTATATGTTTCATTATTTGATCTAATCTAATTGGCCTGTTTATACTTTAATTTATCATACTTCTCTTCAATAATCCATACATAGTCTTTATATTTTACATTTTGAACATAAATATACATTTATATTACTATCTCTTATGAATTTTCTATGATCTACGATAAGTTTTCTGTATTAAAAAAAGATGAGCATAAAAAAACTAAAATTTAATCTTATTCGACATACTTTTTGTTTTATGTATATAAGAATTTAGGTACCTGTTTTCAAATCTTTGATTTTCTAATTTTAAGGACAGCGATATCATATGTAACATAATGATAATATATGCAATAAAAATTATGGAAAATATAGATGTTTCTGACTTTCCAAATGAATGCATTGCCCTATTCTGAAAACATATACTGCACCGCAAGTATAAACTTAGCTTGCACACGAAACACGAGCATATGTAAAATGCAATTTCTTGAAAACCGTAACACTTGGCGAAGTAAACTTTTTTAAAAAAACTTTTTCATACTTTCGACTACATTTGTCTCGATATAACTATAGTTCAATTTTCAATAATTAATGTAGCTCTCCGCATAGTAAAGTTTTTAATGCACAAATTTGCTGGTACCGACTTTGGAACAATTTTTTTCGAAAAGGCTTTAAGTTATCAAAAATTGGTGTGTACTAATAGAAGCGCTGTAGTTTTTTATATACGTTGTGAAAATATTATGAACATAACTTGAATCGCTAATTTACAAACGCGATTTATGTTTCGAAAAACATAATTATCAAATAACGTCCCAAGTACCGACAATTTGATTTTACAAAGTTAGGCCCTACTGAAAACAGTTGTAGAAGTCCATTTCAGATGCCCAAATTGTCCCTCTACGAAATGGTAAATGTTTAGTTTAGTTATATCTTTATTTAAAAAAAAAAACGGCATAATTGGGAATCGATTTTACTCTATTAATGGAGTTTTATTTCAGTGTATCTTTCGTTTTGTCACCATCCCAAATAAATTAGCATCTAGGTACCGTTGAGCAGCACATAGTTCAGCGTTTTGTCGCAACACGTCAACATAGTCTTACTCTGCGCAGCGATATATCTGGTTTTAACAAAACTTGATCACGTGTTTCACCGTTAGCCTTAATTCGAACACAACGACTCCTAATTTTTTTTGTTATAATGTAAACAGTATGAAAACATTAATCTCGTTAGAATACTTAAATAATGATGAAAGCTAAATGTTGTTACGATATATACAACGTATGTAATAAGGTATCGAACATGAAGTGGGTCTAGTAAGTTCACAGGTGATTGATTCTTCCTACCAAAAACCAGTTGCTTTATTTTAGTTCTGTAGCATATGAAATACAGAAATTGTAGTACATTCTTTACTATTTTATAAATGTAGAGTTCTTCTTAAACATGCTTTATCCATCGGAAGATCCCTTTGAAGGGCCATAAGACCTTTTTGGCTCTATTTTTACCGCCATAAATTTTGTACTAACTTTTCCAAACGCCCTATAAACAGGGTATAACAAAATAAGACAATTTAACCCTACTTACATAGATACAAAAATTGCCTCCTATAAAAGATGTAGGATGTTAAAATTGAACTTTTAAAATTATTGTTTTGGCTTTAATTTATTCAAATTTTCTTATCACTGAAATTTTATAGAGAAATTTCTTGTTATTTTAATTTTTTTCTGGGAGAAATTTTTTTATAACGTAATATAGAATTTAGTTTAGAATATGTTATTACTCTTGATAATTTTTTGTGAATCTTCATTTTCCAAATAAATTCGATTTCTGGGCATGCAACTTTAGAGACAGCCGCAGCAAAATGAATTGCACACACATTTTTAAATGTCAAATTGCAAAGGAAAAATTTGTAATGTTCTAACTTATTTTATACAGAATATGTCTGAACACAGGATTAGCCAGATGTATCATTTTTACACAAATACATGTTTTTTTATCAAGCAAATGTGTTTATTAATAAAAAACAGGGTTTTAAGAACAGAAGTTTTATACTAAAATTGAATTGAAAACTGTAATTAAATTCATAAATTCAACATTTTAATTGCACCACATGTTCGCCTGTCTCCATAATGACATTTTGAAAAATCTGTGCTTATTCAGCTAATTTAATACACAAATTACATTGGCAAAAAACATTTATTCATGTAAATATGGCACATCTAGCTAGCCCTATATTCAGAGACGCGGTAGCGGTAGTGGTAGTGGTAATGGTAATGGTAATGGTAATACTAATAGTAAAAGTAATGATGATGATGATGATGATCATAATAATAATAATAATAATAATAATAATAATAATAATAATAATAATAATAATAATAATAATAATAATAATAATAATAATAATAATAATAATAATAATAATAATAATAATAATAATAATAATAATAATAATAATAATAATAATAATAATAATAATAATAATAATAATAATAATAATAATAATAATAATAATAATAATAATAATAATAATAATAATAATAATAATAATAATAATAATAATAATAATAATAATAATAATAATAATAATAATAATAATAATAATAATAATAATAATAATAATAATAATAATAATAATAATAATAATAATAATAATAATAATAATAATAATAATAATAATAATAATAATAATAATAATAATAATAATAATAATAATAATAATAATAATAATAATAATAATAATAATAATAATAATAATAATAATAATAATAATAATAATAATAATAATAATAATAATAATAATAATAATAATAATAATAATAATAATAATAATAATAATAATAATAATAATAATAATAATAATAATAATAATAATAATAATAATAATAATAATAATAATAATAATAATAATAATAATAATAATAATAATAATAATAATAATAATAATAATAATAATAATAATAATAATAATAATAATAATAATAATAATAATAATAATAATAATAATAATAATAATAATAATAATAATAATAATAATAATAATAATAATAATAATAATAATAATAATAATAATAATAATAATAATAATAATAATAATAATAATAATAATAATAATAATAATAATAATAATAATAATAATAATAATAATAATAATAATAATAATAATAATAATAATAATAATAATAATAATAATAATAATAATAATAATAATAATAATAATAATAATAATAATAATAATAATAATAATAATAATAATAATAATAATAATAATAATAATAATAATAATAATAATAATAATAATAATAATAATAATAATAATAATAATAATAATAATAATAATAATAATAATAATAATAATAATAATAATAATAATAATAATAATAATAATAATAATAATAATAATAATAATAATAATAATAATAATAATAATAATAATAATAATAATAATAATAATAATAATAATAATAATAATAATAATAATAATAATAATAATAATAATAATAATAATAATAATAATAATAATAATAATAATAATAATAATAATAATAATAATAATAATAATAATAATAATAATAATAATAATAATAATAATAATAATAATAATAATAATAATAATAATAATAATAATAATAATAATAATAATAATAATCATAAGGATGACGATGACGATGACGATGACGATGACGATGACGATGACGATGACGATGACGATGACGATGACGATGACGATGACGATGACGATGACGATGACGATGACGATGACGATGACGATGACGATGACGATGACGATGACGATGACGATGACGATGACGATGACGATGACGATGACGATGACGATGACGATGACGATGACGATGACGATGACGATGACGATGACGATGACGATGACGATGACGATGACGATGACGATGACGATGACGATGACGATGACGATGACGATGACGATGACGATGACGATGACGATGACGATGACGATGACGATGACGATGACGATGACGATGACGATGACGATGACGATGACGATGACGATGACGATGACGATGACGATGACGATGACGATGACGATGACGATGACGATGACGATGACGATGACGATGACGATGACGATGACGATGACGATGACGATGACGATGACGATGACGATGACGATGACGATGACGATGACGATGACGATGACGATGACGATGACGATGACGATGACGATGACGATGACGATGACGATGACGATGACGATGACGATGACGATGACGATGACGATGACGATGACGATGACGATGACGATGACGATGACGATGACGATGACGATGACGATGACGATGACGATGACGATGACGATGACGATGACGATGACGATGACGATAACGATAACGATAACGATAACGATAACGATAACGATAACGATAACGATAACGATAACGATAAAGATAACGATAACGATAACGATAACGATAACGATAACGATAACGATAACGATAACGATAACGATAACAATAACAATAACAATAGTAGCAGCCAATGAACTTGGTCTCGTGTTCGATATTGAGCGGGAAAATCCAGACTCTGTCACCGAGTGGGACCCTGCTCAGTTAAAAGCTCAAATTACTGCAGAGACGCGTCATCTTCTGCAGCTACATAAGGATAAGCCAATGCATGGTCTCTTCTACCGTCATCTAGAGGGGCTTGGCTTATCTGAAGAGCTGGTCTTTGCTTTTTTGAGGTCAGCGGGGCTGAACTCTGAGACCGAGGGATTCATAATGGCTTGCCAAGATGGTGTAATTAACACACTCGTTTATCGTAGTCGTGTCTTGGGTATCGAGGTTCCTGATACCAGATGCAGGGCCTGCCGCCAGGCGCCGAAGACGCTTATACATCTCCTGTCGGCCTGTCCGGTATATACGACCACAGCGTATATCCAAAGACACGATTCAGCCTTACGGGTGTTGTATTATCATTTACGACACTCGTCTGAGATAGACGAGACGCCAGTGCTGCCTTATGCTCCGGGGGATATAGAATCCGTTGTGGGGAATGAGAAGTGCCGAATTTATTGGAACTATTCATTCCCCACCCTCAGGCAAATTCAAGCCAATAAGCCTGATGTAGTCCTCCTCGACCACCAACTTAGGACGATGTTTGTGATTGAGTTCTCGGCTCCCGCAGAGAACAACATCGTCCTAAAAGAGGAGGAAAAACGGAGGAAGTATCGAGATCTTCTCTCCGAGCTCCGCAGGCTGTATCCAGACCACTCTGTTAAGATTGTGGTGCTCATTATAGGCGTCCTGTGTGGAATGAGACATACGTTGCTCTCTGACTTAAAGATCATACCGGCTTGCCGAAATTCGGCAGAGATCTTAGCCGGCAGAATGCAGATGGCAATCGTCCTTGGTTCGCTACGTCTGCTCAGAACGCACGATTTACGGGCGCAATGATTACTGACTCCACGGAGAACATCTCCGAATGTGTCGGAGCTTCGGAAGGTGTTACTGGAAAAAAAAAATAAATAATAATAATAATAATAATAATAATAATAATAATAATAATAATAATAATAATAATAATAATAATAAAATATTATTATTAATAATAATAATTCACTTCTTGCAGACTCTTCATAATTATCCACTAACATATCCGACATCAAATACTTTATTTAGTTACTATAAAACGTTTAAAATTAGTCACTTACACGTTCTAAAATAACATAACCTAGAATACTGCATTGCTAGGTGCATACTCTCCAAACCTCAAAGAACATGCGAGCTTAGTTATATCTAAGGGTTTAAGAAATATTTTTACAGAACACTGTAAACATCTTGGGATGTTATAGTTTAAAATATTACCCACACCACAGTAAGTTCCCAAGGAAATAAATAAGTTACATGTCTAACACCTATTTTTATACAGCAAATTCAACTGCTTTTGTCGCTATTGTTATTAATTTAATGGATTTATTTGTGGTTTTACTTAGAAAAATAGTTTGACATATCTGATGTTGCAACAACATTTTGGGCCCACCTTACTCAGTAAACAAATGTTTCTGCTTCTTGTCCATTTGGAACTTGTAAATTATTAACAGCAGCTATGATAGGTTTGCGTAAATCATCAATATTATCCACTTCGGTGCAAACTTCATTTTTTAAATATCCCCACAAAAATAAGTTCAAATGATTTAAATTCAGGAGACGTGGCGGCCATGGTACCGATTCTCCTCGTCCAATCCTTTGGTATTAATGCTTGGACACGCTGTATATGGTGCGGATATAATTGAACCTCATGCCACACTGATGCAATACGCCTGGACCTCCATCTCTTCCACAATTCGTTTGTAGATTGCACTACATTTGCATTCACTGTTGTAAAACTAGCTGCATGTGGAAAATGTTTACCGGGAAACCGTTCTGCTAAAGCATTTTCATTTCACCATAAATTAAAACGATATCCATCAACTCCGAGTTGCTATAGACGTAAGCCATTTTTTGATATTTGAAAATCTAATGCAAAAAAACTTAGAACTACGATAAGCAATTGGATATTTGAAATCACCTGGATAGAGACTACAGTCACCTAGCGATATAAATGTTGAAATTACTAGAAGTTCAATAATTTTTTTCTCAAAAACTATAAGGATTTTTCAATTTTTTTTACAATATTGACTCCATTTTTCATGAGGCATCTATTTCCATTTTTTTAGATAAGTTTTGAATCACCCTGTATAATTACATATACTTACACATTTTAATATTAATATTTAATGTATGTTGTCGCATGGAATTTAGGTGATCTTTAGGGTAGAATCACCTACGTTTGTAGCTACAAACATTTTGAAGATTTAGGGGTACTGTTTATCGTTGTTGCAACGAGTTTTTTTAACATGTAACATAACATCATATAAACTAGCCTGCAAGGTTTCAAAATGTCACATTTTTTTGAGCGGTTTTTGTAGACTAGTCATTAGGGTTAGTTTTTCACCTACTAACCCCTGACTCTTTTCGTTTCTGGTACGTCGTAGTGCGTTTAGTATCATATATTAACTTGTAGGGTTTCAGAGTGTCACAAACTTTTTTGCGAGAGATGCAAACAGGCTAGAATATAGGGGTAGGTTTTCACGTTTTCAACCCCTGAAATTTCTGACATACGACAGATGAGAGACACTGCATTACAAGGTTTCAATGTGTCACAGACTGTTTTGCGTG
Source organism: Monochamus alternatus (assembly GCA_037114965.1). Classification (NCBI taxonomy): domain Eukaryota; kingdom Metazoa; phylum Arthropoda; class Insecta; order Coleoptera; family Cerambycidae; genus Monochamus; species Monochamus alternatus. The sequence goes on from CM073428.1 coordinate 39,449,738, forward strand.
ATTTATGTCGCCCTTGGTAATTTGGGGCAGTTTTTACTTGCCCAACCCCTGAATACACGGTTGTATCTTAGGACTCCATAAGCTCCCCTGCAAGGTGTCAAAATGTAAATCTTTTTATTAGATGTGTTTAAAATGAGATAAAGGCTTTATTTAAAATTCATTACTTATCGATTCATAACATCCCCTTGTACTTTTTCATATATTTTTTAAAATTTTAATTGGATATTAAGTAATTTTACCTCAAATCTGAGTTACTAATTGACCAAGCGATGGTAATTTCGACATTTAGTAATACAGTGGTTACGAAACAACATATTTTGAACTGCATGATATTTGACAGTCTTCAGAATATACCTAATGAGGGTAGTTATTGCTGCTGAATATTTTGTAATATTTTAACAAAGTTCAAACGTTTTCTAAACATATGGTTTAATAAGAATATGATTAATAAAGAAACATAAATTATCAACATTACTTACTGTAAACATGCATTTCTCGTTTCTGTTTCTGATTCTGTCTTCAAGCACATCTAAAATGATTCGTTTTACAAAAAAAAGTTAATTTTCGTATTAGAAATGCAATTTTAAGTACTCGTACAACGTGACTATATACCAATAATTCAAGAAATCATTGACATTGAGTTCTAAAATTTTAGGGGTACAAAAAACATAAAAAAATATTCAGTCAGTCAAATAGGAAGAGAATTTTCAATGGTGTCAAAGTTCTGTGTCTCCTAGTGACCTCCTAGTTGACGGATTTGGAAGTCTCATGAATTAATTTGATTAGATTAAATCATTGTTCCAAATTTCATCATCATACATCAAATAATATCAGGGATATTTGAGAAAATGTGATTTTTCTTTTATTTCAGTACTTTATATTTCCAAACCGTAGCATTCTTTCACGACCCAGACACCGCACCATGTCTTAAATACATCGTTTAAGTCCGCATTATGTCTGAATATCTAAAAATATGAAAAAGATATCTTCAAGATGTCCCTTAAGACACTTTCATCAACATCTTTAAGACGTCTTTCTAATACCTTAATATAAACGTAATTTTCCTTATAATAGTATTTGGTTTCATTAAGCCTATTTTTCATGCCATATTCACATCAATAATTACCATAATTATAATATCTATGAAATTAATTGTCCGATAATAATAAAACCTTTGCGGATTTTTTAAATAATAATTATTATATTTAATAAACCTAGGCCTAATATTGTATTATGTCTTTCTCTCTATTGTATGTTGTCTAGGCATCTTGTTGTATGCCTGCTATCTTGTTCCGTGCCTAAAGGTACAGTTTCGCTGGTGCGACTGCGGCTGCGGGTCGCGGCTGCGGCTCGCGGCTGCGACTCGTTGCCGACCAATAGGCAGTCTAAATGCTGCAGTTGATGAGAACATTCAGACTGCCTATTGGTTGGTAACGAGCCGCAGTCGCGAGTCGCAGCCGCAGTCGCACCAGTAAAACTGTACCTTAAGGGATTAAGGAAACGGTATGTTACGTGGGTGTGGTGCTCATTGTTTTTGCTATGAGACTATCTGAGTGCTCTGCTATATGCAAAATAAATAAATAAAGCGGAGGGATAATAATTTTATTTATGTATGTGCTTTTGAATTTGGTTCGATTATGGTTGATCATCACACATGTTGCTGGTTAGTATTTATAGTGTTTTACTGTGGTTTTAACCACAGCATATTATCACGTAATGGAGATTTGTTATTGGCGTAAGTATAATAGTATATTTGTCTAGTTCTATTATAACCAAAAAGCTACAGAAAATGTGTCAAGATGTGGATGAGATAGTTTTCAATGACGCTTTACGTGAGACTTAATTAGTCCAAATTAGGACTATACTGGATATTTTTTTATAATAAAATAGGCAATAGATTATATGTATATTGTATATTAAATTCATCTGTTTTATATTTTCAGATAACAATTATAACACATTAATTCATTAAAATCGTAATTTAAGAGGTCTGTTAACATGGGTTACATTGTCGCTGATGTTAAGGAGATAAAAAAACACAGGACAAGTTACAGAATCAAAGTAGTTCTGAGCATAGATTTTGACACTGATGAAGTGGTTTTAAACGTAACATATTACATAATACTGGAAAACAAGAAATTCAAAATGCTATAATTAAGTGTGAAGTTTTATTTATCTATCTATCAGCTAATAAATATATTCTTATCCTATAAAAAAAAGTTGCAACCAAACCATCACACATCAAATCGTGTCTTTGGAAAACACTAATATTATATAGAGGTTGCTTTTATTTTACTTGCTTGTGTTATAATTTCACGTTAAATAATAAATGTTCAGATTTTTTAATATAGTGTTGTTGACAACATATGCAACTCATGCATATATAGTAAAGTACATACAGGATTTTTAGAGAACTGTTTTTGAAACCATTGCGTTAAAGTAGCTACTTCTATAAATTATCATTGTTAGTTTATACATTTTTGACTGTATATACTGTTGGTAGGTAAGTAGGTACCTGCATTTGCACTCTGCATTTAATAATCTGTGGTTAATTTCAACTCAAAATACCAATTCCTTAAACCTTAAAATACCAATCATTTCATTTCGTATTTTTCCTGGGGAATGATAGTTTTTTAATTGGAAATATATTTGATACCTCGATATTTACACTACATACTGTTCACTGTTGGATATAAAAATTTCCACTAACAACGTTTAATAATTACAGGAATCCGTGGTACAATTTATTTATTGTAAGACGTTTATTATCATTTAAGTGGATATCTCATTTATCAATTTGTTAATGTATTAGGTAAACAAATGGGTTTTTAGTTTGGTGTTGAAAATTAATAAAAGAAAATTGTTTTAGAACTGTCAAACAGGCTGGCATGGGAATATCGCAAAAGCAAATGAAATGTGTCATTTAGGTTTGGCTTCAGATGACATCCGACGGGAAAGCATCCTACTTAACAAATATTTAATAAAAAATAAATATTGTCAATATTGTATTGATTTTTATTCCTCTTCCAATATGTGGAAAAGATGTTTCAAAGACGTTGTGTTTTGTAACATAAGACAACAAAATTAACTAATGACGATAATGGACGTCTATAAGATGTCTGACACATTTTGTTCAGACGTCTCTAAGACGTGTTTGTGGTGTCTGTTGATTATATTAAATGTAGTTACTAAACTATACTAAAAACTAAACATAAAATTATCAGTTTTATCATTTGATCAAATATTTCGATTAAACTCAGCACCTGCACTTGATGTCATAGCTACATTTCTGACACACAGGGCGTTGAAAACTTTTCCGATTTTCTGGATATGTCTCATAAAGAAATTGTTTTATTTTTTAAATATTTATCACAAAAATTATCTCACTACATTATTTTAGCAAAAAATATGTCCACTACTGGTTTTAAATTTCGATGTATCGTATTTTTATAACCATTACAGTGAATATTGTAGGTATTTCCTGCTTAGTCATAAATTTAGTTTGTCAAGATTTTTAACAACGCTTAGTATAAAGTAAGTTAGATATTACAAGAAAGAAGATGAGATGACATAACGAGAAACCTCGTATAGACCCACGCATACTGACAAATACACACACACACACACACACACACACACACATACACATGAAAAATAAATGTTTAAACTTTAGTAGGTACTTATAGTGTTGATGCTTGCAATTCTTAAACAGTGGCACGACATACAGCAGCCATCTTTGGTAGCTACGTCATTTCGACCGGCCCCCGACCTAAGTCTCCGCCTTCACTAGTGTTGAGATCCATCTTTATAACATACACTGTAAAAAGAGACAGAAAGTGAAATTGACTAAGAATGACTAGGTGACTGTAAACAGGCGCTGTGAAGCGGCACTCTTCAAAGACCTCGTTGACGGTTGAAAGTGCTTTCAGTAATAAATCGACGGAATCAGCGCTGCTATTCATAAAAGTTGCCGCTATCGCATTAATTATGAACCTGTTTCTCTCTCGGTTCAACTCAAGCCATTTGCATATGCGCATCATAAATATCTGTCAGTTATCTAAGACGTGTCGGTATTCTTCAGACTTCCCAACAAATAAATAAACTCGTATTCGTTACGTTTTTAAAAGAGGCATGTTAATTGCTTGAGTTACATAAAAACAATATATACTTATTTTTAAATTATTAATTATTTAAAATATATTGATACTTAACCTATGGAACTTTTTTCTCCTGTTTCAGAAATGTCTTCATTATTCGACCAATTAACATTAGACATATACAGGGTGTTCGGAATATCAATGCCTTTATTTTGCGCTTTGATAAATTGTACCAAACAAAACATATTCGACTTAAAATGATTGTTTTTCTCTAAGCAACGGTAATAGAGTTATGACAGCATAGGTCTTGAATATACACGCACACCTACCATGTTAGGTGTTTATACATAATAAACACAAATACACCTAAACATACTTTCTGTGAATGGTTTTCTTAGAGATCTTTTCATAGCACAAAATAAAATGTTAAATAGTTATGTGTTGAAAATGAATGCCGTTGCTTGCAAAAAACATTTACCGTACAAACGTCTCGTAGTCATGGCCATGATATGTATACTCACAAATATCAAGTATACTCGCGTCAAGAATTCAGACGTCTTACGTCACGGCTGACGTTACACATTTGTTTTTATTGTCAATGTAATTTAAGATATTTGGTCGCGTTAAAACAATCATTTTATGCAATATAGTGCAATATATAATGCAAACTTTTGGTGTAGTATATAGTTTTATTACTATCAGTTGCAGTTTATTAAATATTTTGATGAAAATATAATGAAATATTAATTTGTTCTAATGACGTAAGTCGTCTGAATTCTTGTCGTAAGTATACCTAAACACTAAATGCAGAAAAACGAATTGCACAAGATGCACTACTACTACTACAAATAATTTGCGGTTAATATGTGCAATGTTGTCGTACGTTACAGTTTAAAAGATTTCTTGGGAAACCTCTAAAAACTTCATTAATATTGAAAAAACAAATTACCTTACAGGAGCTTTCACTTAACCTTAGTTACCTATGCCTTAATTTGTAATTTCGTAATACAATTGTGTATTTTATTGCAGTTGTATTTTTACTTTTGAAATATATATGTAGAAAAACTATTCGTTTTAGACATGTTTTTTTATGAGAGTTTTTTGTTGCTTTTGGTCAGATATACAAGCCCCTTTAGTAAAGGCATTTATATCCTGGACACCCTCTATTAAATCGCTAGGCCAGAAATTTTCCGTTTTTTTTCTATTGAACAGAAGTTGTATTATTTTCGTTAAATAAATACCTACATTTTTGTCTAGATGTTATGTTTATTAATTTGTTACTATTAAACTATTTTATAAATATTACTAAAGTTTATGTTACGACTATACTTACATCTACATAATACTACAAGTTCGTAACATACTTTACATGATACCTAATAAATTAATGTAAGGCTAAAATTTCGATAACTTTATATTGTTTTTTCCACAACACAGCCGTTAATTAAAACTTAAGGTTTATTATAAACATTTTTGACATTGAAATTGAGATTGTTTTATTTTCACTAGTCTTAAAAATTACAAATTACTAATTTACAAATTACAAATAAGAAATAATAATTACAATTTTAATTACAAATTACAACACCGTCGTCTTTGTGAAGCTATAAACAAATCAATTTTCTCACAGAAAGTAGTTACATATGGAACAGCATAAACAAAATTGAATATTAAATTCCATAACTGAAAATGAGAATAAGGAGAGGAGACAGGCATCATAAAGCAAATAGTTTTATATTCAGATGAAGTACATATTTAACTAATATATATTGAAGCAAGCTTGATGCTATTTGATATATAGGGTGGCCAGATGAAAACAAAATAGAGGCATTTTCAGGAACTGAGTCAAGATTGTAGAAAAACGCTCAGACCCGTCGATTTTAGATTAAAGGGGGACATTTGCTGCTGGTATTTTTGATTCCGTCACTTTCACCCCTAATCAAGGGTAAGCATCACCCCAAAATATTTAAATAGTATTGGGGGTTGAGTAATATTTATTTTGAAAGCTCTTACAATTCTCTTTACAACAGATTTTAAATTTTATATTTCGCCCAATACTTAATAAAAATTTCGATTTTAAAGGTGAAACTAATGTACAAACAATTAGTAACGGTAAAAATGTCCCTCATTCGAGTTAAGTATGCCAATGTTATAAATTTAGTATTTCTTGTGTTACATTGGTTTTTGGCGATTTGTTATCACTTTCATAAAAAAACCCAATTGTAAAAAACAGAAATGAATACTATACACACACAACGAACGTAAAATTAGTGGATTCCAAATTTATTTCTAGTATTATTTGGAGGCGTCGGTTGGTAGTTTATTTAATTGTGTTTTTGAAAATTAAACACTATGGTTTATTCCTTTGCGGAAAGGGTAGATAGTAATTCGCTTTACTTTATGAGCAATAAATGTACGAATAGAACAGTTCACCTATTTAATGAACAACATCAAGATCGAGAAGGAAGAATGTTCTAGAGTTAGTAAAAAATTTCAAGAGACAGGGATAGGCAATAAAAAACGAGAAATTGAAAAACCTATAGTTAATGAAGCTAGTGGAGTTGCAGTTTTGGGACAAATTCATCTTGATCCTACATTAAGTACGAGGCAGCTGACATCTGTGTCTGGGATCAATCGAACTACCATTTTGAAAAAGAATAAATTCCATCCATACAAAATACATTTAGCTCAGGAACTTCATGAGGATGATTATGACCGCAGTTTTTCTTAAACGAGACGGTAAATCGTCACAATTGCCGCTATTGGTCATATTCAAACCCAAGAGTTTTTCACGAGGTGCACACATAGCAACCGGAAAAATTAAATGTATGGGCTGCAATTTTCGGTGACCGGCTGGTGGGTCGTTTTTTTCTACATGGTAATTTGACGGGTCAAATATATTTGCAATTACTGGAAGACGAAAGGCAGGGTTACCTTGACTGATATTATTGAAAATGTTCCAGAGTATGATGATCATTTGATTTTCATTTGAACAAGAGGGTGCTCCTCTGCATTATGCGTTAATTGTCCATCAGTATTAGGAACAACGTTTTCCACGGAATTGAATTGGGAGAAGAGGCAGCATTGAGGGGTCTCTACGATCATCGAATTTATCGCCCCTTGATTTTCTTTGTGGGGATACCTAAAAAGTAAAATCTATAAAACACAGCCAGCGTCGCTGCAAGATTTGTGTCAAAGAATCGTCGGGGAATGCCATAGAATCACTCCGGAAATGCTTCAGAATGTGCCCGAACGTTTCCAACAAAATATTTATTTTTATATGGAAGCGGGCGGTCATCAGTTTGAACATTTAATCGATTAAGTAGTAAGTAAGCAACTAAACATAATTTAAATTTTAAAATGTAAATTTTTTTCAAAGGATTGGGAGGAATTATAAAATTTAAAGTCTGTTGTAAAAAGAATAGTAAGAGCTTTCAAAATAAATATTGCTCAACCCCAATGCCATTTAAATATTTTGGGGTGATGACTACCCTTGCTTGGGGTTGAAAGTGGCGGAGCCTAGATACCAGCAAAGAATGTCCCCCTTTAATCTAAAACCGATGGGTCTGCGCGCTTTTCTACAGTCTTGGCCCAGTTCCTGAAAATGGCTCTGTTTTGTTTTCATTTGGCCGCTCTGTATAATTTAACACAATTTTTAAATTTCCTAAAATTTTCAACTTTATGTCAAACGGGAGCATATAAAGTTTTAGGTTCATAGAAAAACATAGAATGCTGTATATAGGTCTTTCTAAAAAATTGTAAATTTATAGATAAATATCCTACAAATCAAATGTCATTTTTTGGAACACTATAAGTTTTTTTTATTATCAAAAGTCCTTAACAAACAATGGTAAGTGAACATATTCCTTACATTAAGAAATCCTGATTGATTATATAACTGATATGTTGAATACAATTTTTTTTTAATAAGATTTTATTATAGATTACGTAAGGCACTGTTATTTAAACCACCCCATACTGTTATACAATTCTGTATTACCTACTGATTCCGCTAGAGAATAATATAACATGATTAAATTTTGTTTAGATAAAATTTCCCTTAAAGTATAAAATTTGTGTAATAACTGTCCGAGCTTTTTTGATATATAAAAAACATGTTTTTCCACGTTCGGGAGCAGTTTCTATGACATCAAAATTAAAACAGAAGTAGTCGATTATTCCCAAGGGAGTATAATGCTCCCAAGGGAGTTTACATTATGGAGAACGTTTTTCATGCAAAAAAAAGATAACATTGAAATTATTTATTGACATTTAAATTAAATGTTACATTTGTACAATTTTCAAAATTAATATTAGAAGGAATATTACTTTCGCTTACATTTACAGTTTTTGTGATTGCGCTTGTAGTGGTACCTACTAAAACCTGATTAGCAATTTTGGTCTTATTTTCAATGAAGTTCTCGACATAACCCTCAGCGACTGTCGTTGATTTCCAACCAGCATGACGCTTTATTGTCGTGATATCCACACCAGCATCTACCAGTAATGTCGCTGAAGATCTTCGTAAGCAGTGACCAGTATAACATGCAGCATCAGGTAATTTTAAATACGAAGCTACTGCACTCGGAATTTTTCCCATGGTATTCTTGCCAACTGGCTGCGAACTACATTTTCCTGCTTTGTAGTACAAAAAAAGGCGCTTATGCTTGACGTGGGGAGGACGAAGGGACAGGTATTTTCGAAACAATTCAGGCATATTTCCCACATCGGTAACCAGAAAGGTTCGTGGAATCTTTGTCTTAGTGTTTGGAATTTTTACAATCAAGGTCTTCCTTGATGATGTAGGCTCTTGCCTACATCCTCAATATCATCTAAAATTAAATTGACAGTTCGACAAGCTCCGGCAATCCCCAGGATTAATCCAACCTATAAAAAATCAAAATACTTAATAATTGAAATACTTAACAACAAAAATAACCTTACCTTAATCATTAAGAATTCTTTGTCATCTGCACTTGATAGAAAACGGTCGATTTCACCCTTTGTCAATATTTTTTCGCTTGATATCCGAGTAGGTATTGGGACGGTTTGGCATGGGAAAATTTCTTGGACCGTGGGAAAATTTGTAACTTGACACCTTTGTTTTGAAATTTGACACCTTTGTTTTGAAATTTGACACCTTTGTTTTGAAATTTGACACCCTGATTTACAATTAGGTAATTACTGTCACGTGCCAAAGTAGGGGCCCCGCCCCTTCCTAACCTATCAGAAAGAACATGCGCAGTAGGTTACACATACAATTTTTTAAATTTGAAAAGTGATTTGATTGGTTCCTCATCGAGACCTATCAATTAGGTAATTAATGTCATGTGCCAAAGCAGGGCCCCGCCCCTCCCTAACATATCAGAAAAATCATGCGCAGTAGGTTACACATACAATTTTTTAAATTTGAAAAGTGATTTGATTGGTGACCTATCACGTGACGTTGTTATTTAAATGAAAAAACTTTACTCTGTGCACGATTTGAACCCGGGACCTCTCGCATGCAAAGCAGACACGGTACCACGAGACCACTATGACTATTACAGGAAGGTTAACGATTTGAACCCGGGACCTCTCGCATGCAAAGCAGACGCGGTACCACGAGACCACTATGACTATTACAGGAAGGTTACAGTAACTGCGTAATATCAGAGGCAAATTGAAAAGTGGCGGGAAATTCAAACTAACCTAACAGAAAAAACATGGACATTAGCGCCCTAACCTAAGTTCAAACTGGCAGGATATTTAAAATTAGGCGGGAAATTCAAACTAAAGAAAAAAGGATCTAACCTAACACAAAAAAACATGCGCAGTGGGGACCTAACATATTAGAAAAAACATGCGCAGTAGGTTACAGAAAAAGAAACATGCGTAATAACAACCTAACCTAACAGAAAAGACATGCGCAGTAAACTAAAGATCTGCAGCGGTAGCGTTATAGTGACGTCACACACATACAGTTTTTTGCTAATAACTAAAATTTGAAAACTGATTTGATTGGTTCCTCATCAAGACCTATCACGTGACGTTGTTATTTAAATGAAAAAAAACAACTTTACTCTGTGTGCGATTTGAACCCGGGACCTGTCGCATGCAAAGCAGACGCGTTACCACGAGACCGCTATGACTATTAACAAAAGCTTACAGTAACTGCGTAATATATAAATCAGAGAGCGCTTGAAGGCGTTCCCCGCCAAGCAGTCTGAGCTATAACAATGATATTAAATATTTAAAATTTTACAGGTGATATTAAATAATTAGAAATATATATGAAAAAAAACTGGTAGCGCTGGGAATCGAACCACGGACCTTTGTGACAGAAGTGACGGCAAATTAAAATTGGTAGAATATTTAAAATTAGGCGGTAAATTTAAACTGGTGAGATTTAAAATTAGGCGAGAAATTCAATCTGATTTAAAATTAGGCGGAACATTCAAAGTGACAGAAGTGGCGGGGATACAATCAATACACGGGAGTTTTACTGTAGTATACGAGGTCAGATATTCATAATATCATAAGACTAAAATATACTGTCTTCAAGCTAATGAAGGAATATATACAGGACGTACAGGAGTATGTGAAAGATTTTTTTCTATAGAACTGGAATTTATAATTATATGTAAAGAATACGTAAGACAATTAATATTTGTTCGATATACTGCATAGGTATGGTTTATATAATTTATCTTTCTTAATGATTGTTTTAATAAAAATGTTAGGTGTAGAATAAAAACTAAATGACTATAACGAGAATGTAGACACATCATAATATACCACATCTCTCTTAATTAAATTTCAATAGACATAAATGAGAGTAAACAAAATCGTATATTTGCGAATATATATAATATGTAAATGCTTAAAATCAAAATCAGTTGACGAAATCCATGTAAAATATTGATGAATCGCCCTGTATAACGTTACATAACATGTATGGTGTTAACAATAATTATACTTTAAATGAGTATGTACTACATCAAATATGTACAATCGTTTTCAATATTAATGACACACTTTTTAAATGAATTTCGCTATTTATTTCGAACTACTGACGTATTGATAATGAAATCTACTCAACATTCAACATTTCACTTATAATAGCTAAGGCATGATAATAGTAAAGATCTAACCGGGCTTAACCCACACTGGATCTGAATATGGTCATAAAGAGGGAAAGCACTATTTAGTAAATAATTCTGTTCCCATCGTGCAGTTTCTTCATATTTTTCGATAATTTCATGCAAAGCTTTCATATACTATTCATTAGATTTTCCGCTAACTAGTGTCGGCGAGATGGAAAAACAGAAGTCACGTGACGAAAAAAAAGGACAAAGCGACAGAAAAAAGGACAACGACGACAGAAAAGTGACATAAATGTGACATAAACGCGAAATAAACGTGACATAAATGTGACAAAAACGTGACATAAATGTGACATAAACGTTACATAAATGTGACAAAAATGTTACATAAACGTGACATAAATGTGACATAAACGTGACATAAATGTAACATAAACGCGACATAAACGTGACATAAATGTGACATAAACGTGATATCGTGACATAAACGTGACATAAATGTGACATAAACGCGTCATAAATGTGACATAAACGTGACATAAATGTGACATAAACGTGACATAAATGTGACATCGTGACATAAATGTGACATAAACGTGACATAAATGTGACATAAACGTGACATCGTGACATAAACGTGACATCGTGACATAAACGTGACATCGTGACATAAATGTGACATCATGACATAAATATGACATAAACGTGACATAAGCGTGGCATAAATGTGACATAAACGTGACATAAATGTGACATCGTGACATAAATGTGACATAAACGTGACATAAACGTGACATCATGACATAAATGTGACATCATGACATAAATGTGACATAAACGTGACATAAGCGTGGCATAAATGTGACATAAACGTGACATAAATGTGACATAAACGTGACATAAACGTGACATAAATGTGACATAAACGCGACATAAATGTGACATAAATGTAACATAAACGTGACATAAATGTGACATAAACGTGACATAAATGTGACAAAAACGTGACATAAACGTGACATAAACGTGACATCGTGACATAAATGTGACATAAACGCTACATAAATCTATTTAAAGTGGTGGGAAAGAAATTTACGAGACGGGACAACTTATTAACTCACAGGAAAAACAAGCATCATCAGATAAATAATAGTAAATCCTCGAGATGAAAGAACCAAACAGAAAATATGTATATAGACCTATCGACTATAAAGAAACATACATGAGTCGTGAGAGCTATGAAGATGAAGGTGCTGATGAAGCCATTAGCACAGATTATCCGTTAGGAATAGAAGAAAGTATCCATTGTCAGAATAAAGAAAATGGTGAAGATTCTAATATACTGGTAAACGAGCTACGATATTAGATCGAGTAATGTGGTTTCAGCATAGAACATCGTCTATGTAGGAATATTATTACCAATTTACAAAACAGAGGAATAATTCAGTAACTTAATATACATATAATAAAGTGGACTGCACTAAAGATACTGAGAGAAGACTTCAGCAGGTTAACCAATCCAGAACCAACTTATACAACAAAAAAGTCGGACAAGGAAATTTTAAATCCGATCTTAATTGAAGGATATACTGATTCCTCAACACCATTTAACTGTTTTAACCTTTCTGTTTCGCACATATTGATCGTATTCTCGAAACAATCACACCAAGATCAGTTTTTTTGGTAAGGCATAATTTCAATTTCAAGTAACCACTTAAAAGCAATTTCTGGTATTGCTACTTCCTTCAGTATATATAGTTTTCACCATAAAGAAGAGACTACCTTGTTGTTTAATAAACTGGTTGTAAACGTCACTGGTTGCACAGTGTAATACAATATCCATTTCAGTAGACAGATTTTGTGTTACCGATGTATGTTAAACTAATAAAAGAAACTGTTTTGAGTTAAGATTACTATCAGACAACAATAAAATGAGAATTGACATAATTGTAATAAGGGTGCATCATTTTATAGTACATAGCGGTAAAATTTGCAAACTAAGATTAAGACTATACGATCTACTGAAATATAATTTATCAGTAAAACCAAGACATCAATTTCTGCTGGTAGGATAAACCCAGGTTTAGGTGACTTAGCGATTTCAAAAACATGTCCAAAGAATGAGATTGGGGGAGAGCCTGCAACTGCTTAGAATGCACTCCTAACCTTTAAGGAGATTGTGAAAAATGTGGGGAAAAAAGCCTACAGAGTCGCCTCCACATACAGACGTGACAGACGAAATATTGGATACTATGATCTTATATCTTACTGCTGCGATTGCTATCAATTAGCTGTGGGGATAAACGAAGCAGCCAAATTCATGTGTAACCAGGAGCAAGGGTTGAAGAAACAGATACTTTAGTTACAATTATAAAGAATGATATTATGTAGCGATGAAGACTACCTAGTTTGGTTTGAAACCATCCTACTGGTCATGTGCCTTGAAGGACTGCAGAAATATGTAAACCCTGTGTTAATTTCAATGAATTTACAATGTTCTGTTTTATTACAATTTATGTGAAGTATTTTTCGTTGGAAGATACGCTGTTTTATATCACCCTCTGTATATATAATAATTCTATATGACTTTTTTGTCGTATAAGTTGGTTCTGGATTGGTTAACCTGCTGAAGTCTTCTCTCAGTATCTTTAGTGCAATCCACTTTATTATATGTATATTAAGTTACTGAATTATTCCCCTGTTTTGTAAATTGGTAATAATATTCCTACATAGACGATGTTCTATGCTGAAACCACATTACTCGATCTAATATCGTAGCTCGTTTACCAGTACATTAGAATCTTCACCATTTTCTTTATTCTGACAATGAATACTTTCTTCTATTCCTAACGGATAATCTGTGCTAATGGTTTCATCAGCACCTTCATCTTCATAGCTCTCACGACTCATGTATGTTTCTTTATAGTCGATAGGTCTATATACATATTTTCTGTTTGGTTCTTTCATCTCGACGATTTACTATTATTTATCTGATGATGCTTCACCATTTTCCTTATTTTGACAATGGATACTATCTTCTATTCGTAACGGATAATCTGTGCTAATGGCTTCATCAGCACCTTCATCGTCATAGCTCTCAAGACTTATGTTTGTTTCTTTATAGTCGATAGGTCTGTATACATATTTTCTCTTTGGTTATTTCATCTCGACGATTTACTATTATTTATCTGATGATGCGTGTTTTTCCTGTGAGTTAATAAGTTGTCCCGTCTCGTAAATTTCTTTCCCACCACTTTAAATAGATTTATGTAGCGTTTATGTCACATTTATGTCACGATGTCACGTTTATGTCACGTTTTTGTCACATTTATGTCACATTTATGTCACGTTTATGTTACATTTATGTCACATTTATGTCGCGTTTATGTCACATTTATGTCACGTTTTTGTCACGTTTATGTCACCGTTATGTCACGATGTCACATTTATGTCACGTTTATGTCACATTTATGCCACGCTTATGTCACGTTTATGTCACATTTATGTCATGATATCACATTTATGTCACGATGTCACGTTTATGTCACGATGTCACGTTTATGTCACATTTATGTCACGTTTATGTCACATTTATGTCACGTTTATGTCACATTTATGTTACGTTTATGTCACATTTATGTCGCGTTTATGTCACATTTATGTCACGTTTATGTCACGATATCACGTTTATGTCACATTTATGTCACGTTTATGTCGCGTTTATGTTACATTTATGTCACGTTTATGTCACATTTATGTCACGTTTATGTAACATTTTTGTTACATTTATGTAACGGTTATGTCACATTTATGTCACGTTTTTGTCACATTTATGTCACGTTTATTTCGCGTTTATGTCACATTTATGTCACTTTTCTGTCGTCGTTGTCCTTTTTTCTGTCGCTTTGTCCTTTTTTTTCGTCACGTGACTTCTGTTTTTCCATCTCGCCGACACTAGTCATAGCTCTCAAGACTTATGTTTGTTTCTTTATAGTCGATAGGAATGTTGAGTAGATTTCATTATCAATACGTCAGTAGTTCGAAATAAATAGCGAAATTCATTTAAAAAGTGTGTCATTAATATTGAAAACGATTGTACATATTTGATGTAGTACATACTCATTTAAAGTATAATTATTGTTAACACCATACATGTTATGTAACGTTATACAGGGCGATTCATCAATATTTTACATGGATTTCGTCAACTGATTTTGATTTTAAGCATTTACATATTATATATATTCGCAAATATACGATTTTGTTTACTCTCATTTATGTCTATTGAAATTTAATTAAGAGAGATGTGGTATATTATGATGTGTCTACATTCTCGTTATAGTCATTTAGTTTTTATTCTACACCTAACATTTTTATTAAAACAATCATTAAGAAAGATAAATTATATAAACCATACCTATGCAGTATATCGAACAAATATTAATTGTCTTACGTATTCTTTACATATAATTATAAATTCCAGTTCTATAGAAAAAAATCTTTCACATACTCCTGTACGTCCTGTATATATTCCTTCATTAGCTTGAAGACAGTATATTTTAGTCTTATGATATTATGAATATCTGACCTCGTATACTACAGTAAAACTCCCGTGTATTGATTGTATCCCCGCCACTTCTGTCACTTTGAATGTTCCGCCTAATTTTAAATCAGATTGAATTTCTCGCCTAATTTTAAATCTCACCAGTTTAAATTTACCGCCTAATTTTAAATATTCTACCAATTTTAATTTGCCGTCACTTCTGTCACAAAGGTCCGTGGTTCGATTCCCAGCGCTACCAGTTTTTTTTCATATATATTTCTAATTATTTAATATCACCTGTAAAATTTTAAATATTTAATATCATTGTTATAGCTCAGACTGCTTGGCGGGGAACGCCTTCAAGCGCTCTCTGATTTATATATTACGCAGTTACTGTAAGCTTTTGTTAATAGTCATAGCGGTCTCGTGGTAACGCGTCTGCTTTGCATGCGACAGGTCCCGGGTTCAAATCGCACACAGAGTAAAGTTGTTTTTTTTTCATTTAAATAACAACGTCACGTGATAGGTCTTGATGAGGAACCAATCAAATCAGTTTTCAAATTTTAGTTATTAGCAAAAAACTGTATGTGTGTGACGTCACTATAACGCTACCGCTGCAGATCTTTAGTTTACTGCGCATGTCTTTTCTGTTAGGTTAGATTGTTATTACGCATGTTTCTTTTTCTGTAACCTACTGCGTATGTTTTTTCTAATATGTTAGGTCCCCACTGCGCATGTTTTTTTGTGTTAGGTTAGATCCTTTTTTCTTTAGTTTGAATTTCCCGCCTAATTTTAAATATCCCGCCAGTTTGAACTTAGGTTAGGGCGCTACTGTCCATGTTTTTTCTGTTAGGTTAGTTTGAATTTCCCGCCACTTTTCAATTTGCCTCTGATATTACGCAGTTACTGTAACCTTCCTGTAATAGTCATAGTGGTCTCGTGGTACCGCGTCTGCTTTGCATGCGAGAGGTCCCGGGTTCAAATCGTGCACAGAGTAAAGTTTTTTTCATTTAAATAACAACGTCACGTGATAGGTCACTAATCAAATCACTTTTCAAATTTAAAAAATTGTATGTGTAACCTACTGCGCATGTTCTTTCTGATAGGTTAGGAAGGGGCGGGGCTCCTACTTTGGCACGTGACAGTAATTACCTAATTGTAAATCAGGGTGTCAAATTTCAAAACAAAGGTGTCAAATTTCAAAACAAAGGTGTCAAGTTACAAATTTTCCCACGGTCCAAGAAATTTTCCCATGCCAAACCGTCCCAATACCTACTTATCCGTTACCGGTTCTTTTCAAAAATGCGATCAGCTTGGGGAATTTGCTTATATCTATGTTGTCGTAAATTATCAAGCATGACTTAACCATAGAATATTACGCCCATAATGTGGAAGACTTGTAATTCTTTGCATTTTCCCTGAAGTATGCCAACAAAACATTCTCGCTGTATACTTGAACGTTTTTCTCGGCGCACCACTTTTTGAAGCGATTGTAGGCTATATCGTATAAAGATCTTGACTTCGTAGGCAGCAAATTGCTTATTGCAATATTTGCAGCCTCCATAATTTCTTCCGACTCACAATTATTCATTGTGCACTAAACATACTTTAAACTAAACCAAACTAGCACCTTAATTTGACAATTCTTTTTGTTTGTTTATTTTGTAGTTATGACAATAACTTAACGACTACTAAATAAATGCTCAAATCCGAATACAATAATTCTGGCGCTACTTACTTCATAATGACAAAATATGTGTTTTTAAGTTAATGAGACGGTGGAAAAAATAGTATAACCATTCGGGAGATATGCTATTTTGCCCTCGGTGCATTGTAGCCCTCGGGCTTCAAATTGCACCTCTGCCAAAATAACGCATTTCTCTCCCTTATAGTATAATGTACTATTATTCCATCTCATATGCTGGTCCAGGACAATACCTAGTACATGAATCATGCAAATTTCTATGTGAAGACATATACATAATCATTTGTTTGTTAAAGTTTAGCCAAATTTATAAATTTTTAACTTCATATTCTGCAGTGTTATATCCAGTTATTACCAGCATAAATAATTACAGTATCGTCAGCATCAGATATGAGGCGATCTTTGAAATTTACTACAGTATCGAAGGCCTTGGCCAGGTCAAGAAAAATAGCTAAACACCTTTCCGACTTGTCAAGGGATGTCATGGTTTTTTTTCACAAGATCAAGTACAGCACTTTCCGTATTAGATTTAGGTACTTATAAAATCAAATTGTTTTTTAGTAATTATATGATGAGTATTGAGAAAGGAAATGAATATAATTTTTACTGCGTATTCAAAAGCTTACTAACTACTAATAGAGTGATGATATATTTATGTGTTTTTTATTATATTTGTGATTATTCCATCTAGGCCAGGTGAGCAGTTATTTTTAAGGTTAGATATTATTTCAATTATTTCATTATCATTTACAGGTTTGAAGAAAATGACGAAGCACTGATATTTTCATGTAAGAAATTTGCAGGCAGGGATTTACATTTTTTAATTTTTGACACATTCTGAAGCTACGACATATCCGAAGATGCCAAACAACCTCCGCTCTCCACTCTGTGAAGTCAGCAATTATTGCGCCTGTAAATCGTGTGTTATGCCAAGCCAAGAACAATTACCATCTACATTATGCTGGCTAAGATATCTGTCGCATTTCGGAAAGTCGATATGATCTTCCATTCAGAAAGAAACGTGTGTCTAATACCACCCAGGACGCCTATAATTAGCACCACAATTTTAACAAAATGATCTGGATAAAGCCTACGGAGTTCGAAGACAAGATCTCGATATTTCCTCCGTTTCTACTCCGCTTTTAGGATAATATTGATTTCCGCGGAAGTTGAGAACTCAATTACAAACATTGCCCAAAGATGTTAGTCGAGAAGGACTACATGAGATAGATTCGGAACTTCTCAGTCGCACCAACGGATGTTATATCCACCGGAGCATAAGACAGCAATGGCGTCTCGTCGAATACACGTCGTAGCCGAACATATCGGACAGATAACATATGCAGCATTTTCGGCGATTGATGGCAGACCCTGTAACTGGTATTAGGTACTTCGAGACACAAGACACGACTGCGATAGACGAGAGTGTTAATTATACCATATTTCCAAACCATTATTATGAATCCCTCGGTCCCAGAATTCAGCCCCTTTGACCTCAAAGAAGCGAAGGTCAGGTTTTCAAATAAGTCAAGCTCGTGTAGATGACGATAGAAGAGACCATTCATTGGCTTATCCTTATGTAACTGTGGAAAATGATGTGTTTCTGCGGCTTTAATTTGGGCTTTTAACTGTGCAGGTTCTGACTCGGTGACAATCTGGATTTTCCCTCTCAGAATCAAACACAAGACCGATGAACTATCGCCAGTTCTTCGCGCTGCTTTATACAAGAACGCTCCTATCCCTGCTGACTCATGATCTTGGATCATGCAGAAAAAGGGATTCGAGCACCTGATAACTTTACAAGCCTCTCGCAATACCACTCTTCCCTGGAGACACTCCGAACTCAAGAGTTCATGGCCTGCCTGATATCTTGGTAAGTGTAACCGTTTAATCAACAACTTCGGATGCAAATTCCGATGGAAATACATCATTTTACGGATGTCTACATCGAGTTGTCCCAGCTCGTCCTGTGCCCATTTCATTACTCTAAAGGATTAGAGGAGGATCGGAACGGCAAGCTTATTTACGGCACTCACCTTGTTCTTACCTGACAGCACCGAAGACCAGAGCTTTTGGAGGCGGTGCCGATACATGCCGCGGAGATAATTTTTTACCCGTATCCATCTTATGAATGCCCCCTGTAGGACACCCAAGTAGATATACGTCTCTCCGGCATCTAAATAATGAAATATGCTTCTGTCTATAGGCTGTGCATCTTCTCCGTATTGACCACATCGTCCTCTCTTGAGATGGACCAGTGTACATTTAATTCTATTCCAATCGCCTGAGTGTACTCCTATACCACTCTGAGAGACTGATCATCCCTCTTGCAGGAAGCATAGAGTTTAAGACCATCCATATAAAACAAATGGGTGACCTTATGCCTCCGGTCTCCTGGGTGGGTACGACGAAGTGCAACGAATAATGCCAGCAGTGAGATGCAAAACTAGAGAGGGCTCAGAGAATCTACCGGCTCTGTCTGAATCCTTGCATTACTCAATATTATGGTAATTGGGTCTTCCAGAAGGGCATGAGTTGTTCAATACATCTCACTATGGGGTCGGTCACCGCAAGTCATTGGAGCAAGTGAATTATTAGCTCATGCGATGCGATATCAAATGCCTTGCGATAATCTATCCAGGCCATTGAAAGGTTTCGCTTGCACTACATGGAGCCGTGTCACATCTGCATATCTGTGGATGAGCAGGTTCTCCTTACACCCAGCTACACCCCTCTTGGACCCTCGTTGCTCTTACATCCGTTGGTTCGCCCCTCGACAAACCACGCCAGAATTTGCTGCTCTCCATTTAACCAGGATATGAATATTTTAGTCAAATGGCGGTGGTTTTTACACCAGAAATTACTAATCCTGTCGGGATCAGCAGTAGCCAAGTCCTTCGATCTAGTAAATGATCTCCGAACTTCATCAGGATTTATCGGTGGGCATACATCATATGACTCTCCAAGCCTTTGACAATAAGCTTCAAAGTGTGCCAGGACTGGAGTGTTTCTATCAAGTGGAATCTTGCGGCCATAAAGATCTCTCCATAAGGCTTCTACGTGATCTACAGTCGGCGAATAGTCCGCAACACTCTGAGGCTTGTAACCTATAATTAGGTATTGGCCTAATTAAATAGCCCAAATTAACTATAACAAATTAGACTTACCCGCTAGCTCAATTGTGGGTGCAGGTGTGGGTAAGACTAAATATATTATTGTTAAGCTGCCCTTGGGCGCCAGTCAAGGGAATCGTCAGGAGGGGAGGAGAAATCGAAATTAATTCCAGTTTAAAAATAAATTATATAAAACAACAATCTTAAAACTAATTAATATAACAAATTATCAATAATAATATTGATTGGTAATATATAAAAAGAAAATGTAAGATAACCTCTTGTTTGAGAGTACTAGATTTCAACGTGATTATGATTTTTTATCAATATAACATTCTGAGATCAGGTTCCACAGATAAGAAAAAAATAATAGTTAATTATGTTATGTTAGTATGTTATGTCAGTTATGTTAGTTAATTATGTCAAGTATATTTTCAACTTGCAATATTTTTTAATATTAAATATATAACTCTTCATGTAACAAACTCTAATATTTTGCCCATAAATAGCTGTCTTTGGTTTACAAAAAAATATGCCAATTTTAGGCTCTTAAACAAAAATACAATTAATTCGATTATATCAATTATTAAATGTAATAGTACACATTTGTTGAATGGGTAAGTAAAATATAATATTACTATGAATTAACAAAAATACAAATAGAATAAATTATTAAGATGCATATTATAATAGAATAATTAGATAAATAGGTAAGTGAAATATAGTATTAAGTACTATACAGGGTGTCCGGAAAGTAATGGGACCCAGCTTAACCATAGCTTCCCGTCATCAAATAGAACCGATTTAGACAAACTTAGCTTCAAAAGTCTTTGTTTACAAGTTACAGAGCTTCAAAGAAAAAAATGTTTTCTTGTTATCAGCATAATTAAGAAATGAAACGTCCAATCATGTTGAAATTTGGTACAGTTATGTTTTAGATAAGTATACGCAATACGAAGGAGTAAGTAGTGCCGCATATCGTAGAGGCAGTTTTTTTTTGTAGTTCATTTTTATCGCATCTTTTTTGACGGTCCTATTCTGAGACGCTTGACAGAAAATTATGATGGAGAAATTAATTTTTCGTAGAAAAGCTATACCTGTTCAATGTTGATACAATGCACCATTTTCTATGTACCATGATAATGTCCAAAGTTTATTAAACAAATTGATGTCTCAATCATTACATTTTTTGTGTATTTGTGAGTATGTGCTGGACTATGAGACTGAAAGTTATTAATTTGTTTAATTATCATCTAATATTTTCTTTCTGTATGATTGGCAGGAATCGCCACGGTAATGTTGCGATTTTTGTCACTATGAACATGTTGTTGTTACTAATTGTAGCTGTGCTGTATATGCTGAATTTGTTGCAGCTGAACTTGTTGATTTTAATTATATATTTTAAATCTTCAAGTAGTGGAGATGCAACTATTTTTAAAAATTCTGTTTGTAATCTTGTTGACTTTTATTCTCGTAGATATAAATTTATTATTTTAATTGGTGACTTTAACTTGTATTTTAACTGTAACCAGAATCTGTTCATGATATGAAAAATTATTTTGTTATGTATGTATGTATTTACTAATCTATATTCTGACTCCTTTGGGACTGGAGTTTGGGACATGAATATATCTGATCATGTAGGAGTTTTTTTCCGACAACTGGTAATTATGTATTTAAATGTAAAATTAACAGTACAAATACCAAGAAATTTTTGGATACTTCTATGCAAATGCCAATTGGTTTACCAAGGAACTTAAAAAAATGAGGTGGGATCTTGATAAAGTTAGAAAAAGGTTTTATGTTACCAATACGTCACATGACTGGCATTCCTACGGCCAAATTCGAAGTCATTATAAGAAAACAATACGTAATACTAAACGTTCAACTTATACTAGTCTGATATGTAATTCTGATAATAAGAGTAAGTTCATTTTGGGTCTTGTTAATCATGAAAGGTAACGTAACTGCGAATGATTTTAATTTATTTTTTCGCAGCACCGCTCACGTGTACGAAAAATGCGGGGAAAGCCATTACTCGGCTGAATACAAGAAGTCATGAGATGCCCCTAAGGGGGCCCAACCTGCAAGCTACAGGAGTTGTTCCAGCATATCTAAGACGACGACCGAAGCGACTAAAAAGCCTAGAAACAGAAGTGAAAAGCAGTTTTACTCAGACCGATAGAAGTCGATTTGAAGACGAACATCGACCAACCACTCGCCTATCCTACTAGTGCTAGGACAGAAGCGTCGCGGCGAGAAAACCGTAGCCAGGGGGCAGAACGGCTGGGAGTAGTTCCGCGCAGAAATGCAACGAATCTGTCAACCCACCCAAAGACAGGAAAATGGGGCCCATAAAGGCATCAACTCTCCTAAACACTACGCCAAACTTCGAATAGGATGTTAAATACCTTGGATTCACGCTTGATTTAAAGCTAATGTGGTATTTTCATTTGGAGAGAGGACTAAAAAAAGCGGACATCCTATGAGCAGTGCCGCAGGACCATTGGTAAAACTTGGCGAATGTAACCAAAGGTGGTTATGTGGATATACACTGTCATTGTGAGACCAATGTTAGCCTATGAAGCTGTTATTTGGTGGACGAAAGTCCAACAGACGACAGCTAAACAAAAGCTCTGAAAGGTACAAAGGATTGTCTGCCTAAACATAACTGGAGCTATACATACGACACCCATCATAGCAATGGAGGTGATGCTATGTCTGCCACCTTTGGATATTTATCTAATAGAAGTGGCTGCGACAACTATGCTTCGCCTGAAAAATACTGGTATTATACCTGATGGAGATGGATGTGGGAAGTTAGGGGTTTCCTGTGGAATGGCGTCGTCAAAAAGATGCCCCTTTTGCAGGCAGACACTGACAGTATTTCTTCCAAGTTTGTGTTTGACAGATTTTACACGATACTTATCAGGAATGAGGAGACTGCCAGCGAAGATGTAAACAACATCTTCGCAGATGGATCAAAAATGAAGGAAGGTGCAGGATGTGGTACAAACGGTATTAGCAGGGCAAAACCATTAGAATCTACACAGATAGTAGACAATCACGACTGATCTTACGTAATCATAAGATAACAACTAGATCAGCATAGGAATGCCATCTGGCACTGATGGTGGACTCAACCAACAACAGCGTATTTGTATGGTGGGTAAAGGGACACGACCGGTGCAATGGCAATAAAGTAGCTAACAAACTGGCTAGGAGTGCATCGGATCTCAATATTTTTGGACCTGGTCCCTCCAGTGTGCTTCTGTTGTCAGAATTTGTTGAAATTGTCAAAGAGGAAACCCACAAAGAGTTTAGGAAACGTTTAGGGATAAAACAAATTGCTGTCAATTTGCTAAAGAGTTCCCAGAGTACCCATACAAGGATACAGCCAAAAAGTACCTGGCTATGTCTAAGACAAATTTTCGTCTGGTGACAGGTATTCCAACTGGACATTGTTGGCTAAGGAAGCACCTCTATTATATGAGGAAGTGCGAAACACCTCTTTGTAGGGGTTGCGAACAGGAAGACGAGACAGATTTGTTGAAGCGTACCTGAAGCAGTTGTGTTTTTAAGTGCTCTCAGTATTGTTTATTTCAACTATTGTTAATCATTGAATTGATAGCAATTGTATTTATGGACCATTGACTTTTTTTCAAGTCTCAAGGTATTTGTGATTTTTATCTGTTTACACTTTTTCTACGCTGAAACTAATAAGTTTCTTTTCTGTATACCTTCTGAGTTTTTTAACACAAGTGATATTTTATCAACTGCATTTTCATGGCTAACTGTGATATATGCAAATTTAAGAAAAATGAAAGGCTTATTGGTTGCGAAGGCCCTTGCTAAAAACGGTTTCATTTCTCCTGCGTTCAAATGAGCCAAGTTGAATTTAAATTTGTGGATAAATTTAAGAATTTGTTTTATCTGTGTCATCAATGCAAGTTCAAATGTACTGTTGCTGAGAAATCAGATAATCAAAAGTTTTCTTCTGCTATTAAGACAATTATAACAACATTGCTAAAATGAATTCTTCTATTGAGAAATTAATAAATAATAAAGTTCAAGATTTTGAAATGTCTCTTCAAAACTCTGCTGGGAATAAGATTTCCGAGTTATATGAGGAAGTACAAACTATGAAAGTCGATTTGCAAGGCTCACTGGATGTAAGTCTGATTCTGAAGACATCGTATTCAGATGTAGCAAAGAAACAGCCGTCTTTCATAATCAAGCCTAAAAATAAGCAGGACTTATTAGTTACTCAAAATGACATGGTAAAAAGTATAAATCCTGTTGACTCGAATATAAATATTTCAAGGATTAAGAATATACAAGATAGTGGTCTTGTGATCAGTTGCGAAAGTTCTTATGAATGTACTAAGTTTAAGGAATTAGCCAATGAAAAATTAATAAATGACTACACCATTAAAGAAGCTTGCTTTGCATCCACGCTTTAAAGTTGTTGGCATATCTACAAACCTTAGTGAGGACGTTCTCATCAGTTATGTGAAATCTCAAAATAGGAGCTTAATTTCTGACTAAACTCTTCTCTTAAAGTTATTTCTATTACACCCTTAAAGAAAAGTAGCAAACTCTTTAAAGCTGTGATTCAATGTGATTTAGTTAGTTATAATAAAGTCATGGATTATGGTAAACATTTTATGTGGTACTATTGATTTACGTCGTTGTTTTAAATGCTGCGGATACCATCACATTTCTTTGCAGTGTACGCTTAAGTCATCTATTTGTCCATTGTGTGCCCAAAATCACAAAGTAGAAAACTGTCCTAAATCTGATGCTTTATGTTGCATTAATTGTCTCAATTATAATAAGCATGCTAATAATCTTGTTGGTACTAATCAGGCTGCCTGGGACAGGTGTTATAGATGTGGATGCCAGGACCTCAGCGAGAGAAATGAGGGCGAGCCAATATCCTGGGCTGGATAAATGACCTCGGATGAGCGGGGTCTCTTTACCCACTTCATCACTGTAGGCCTGGACGCCTCGTAGAGGTGGGTTCCCTTCTCCGATTAACCTCGACCGCAATTGCGGCCGATGCCGGCGGCTCGAGGAACCTCCTCGGGCTTATCTTCTGGCGCTCTTCTGTATTTTCTTCGTTTTTCGCCGACTCGTTGATCTTGGCGGTCCTGAAACAGAAAATCTCAACTTACCCCGCGTCCAGGAGTTGAAACCATGGCCGCCTGTACCTGGCGGCCGCATCGGGTCGGTAGTCCACCGCCGCCTAGATCAGCTGATTGCTGTGGACTTCTGCGCGTGCGAAGGAAGCCTCCGGTCGCGCTTTCATCGCTTCCAGGGCTGGCGTGAGTCCCACATCCCGGCGAATATCGCTGTTGCGGACGAACCAAGGGACCCCCGTCGCGCAACGCAGGGCGGTATTCTCGACGGCCTGCACTCTCTTCAGGTGTGTCTTCGCTGCGCATCCCCATGCTGTTCCGGCATACGTCAACTGTGGCTGCAAGACAGACTTGATTAACCTTACCTTGTTGCCAAGGCTCAGTCGGTTATCTCTATGGAGTAACGGATAGAGTTTCGTCCTCACGAACTTGCCTTTGCGAACCACTTCGTCGACGTGTGGCTTCCAGGTCAGCTTTCTATCTAGGGTCACCCCTAGATATCTGGCTTCATCGGTCCACTGGATGTCCTCATCGTTGAACGTCACGCGGCCTCTCGCTTGCGCTCTGTACCTACGAGAGAACATCATACCTTGGCTTTTCTCCGCGTTGATCGCCACCTTCCAGCGGTTACACCAGTCCTCCAATCTGCCTAGCGCTCTCTGGAGTCGCCATTTCCGGGTTTAAGGATCGGGCTAAGATGGCGGTGTCATCGGCGTAGAGGCACACGGAAGTGTCCTCTGTCCTGGGTAGGTCTGCTGTGAAGATATTGAAAAGGTGGGGAGACAGAACGGCGCCTTGGGGGACACCGCCTACCATGGATCGATAGGTGGACAGGGCCCCGTCCACCTTCGCACGCAGCTCTCTGCCACTTAGGAAGGACGCCACCAGCTTGACTAGACCGACAGGGTAGCCAAAGCCGAGCATCTTTACGATAAGCCCATTGTGCCAGACCCTGTCAAAGGCCTTGGCGACGTCCAATAAGACTGCTCCGGTAGATTCTCTGGTGTTGAAACCTGCGGAAACAAGTTCTACTAACCTAAGAATTTGCTGCTCCGTCGAGTGACCACGGCGGTACGCAAACTGCTCGTCTGGGAGGATGCGCAGTTCTTCCGTGGTCTCGTGCAGTCTGGCCAGGATCACCCTCTCAGCTATTTTGCTTATCATGGGCAGGAGACTGGTGGGCCTGTAACTAGAGGGGAACGTTAGATTCTTACCTGGCCGACGTCATACTCATCCCTAGTATGACGTCGGCCTTCTTCCATCTCTTAGGAAATCTGCGCAGTCTCAGGATGGCGTTGCAGCAGTGCCATTACTCCCCGGTGGGAGAGCTTCCTGAGAATCCTGTTCCCAATACCGTCGTATCCCGGCGCTTTGCGGGGGTTCAGGTAGCGCAGGATATCCTTCACTTCCTCCGGAGTAGTGGGTCTAATGGGTTCTGCATCGGGTAGGCGTAATAGACGCCGCACACGGCGCTCCACCTCGTCCGTGTGATCCTCGTCCTCTCTACACTGCAGTTCAAGGCTGTCCGCAAAAGTTTCTGCCTTGTCCCGCTTCGTGTAGACGATCCCATTCTCTCCGTGAATCGAAGGTATCGGACGACGGAAAGCCCTCAGCGCCTTCTGCATCTTTCACAGATCTATGTCTCCAGGATTCAGCGATTGCAGGTGTCTATGCCACCGCTCCTGGGAGAGTTCGTCCAGGGCGGCTTTGACTCTCCTGTTGAACTGGTTGGCGACTTGCCTATCGCGTGGATGACCCGTCCTCATGGCTCGGCCGCACGTCTCTCCCTAATCTGCTCCTGCAAATCAAAAGGTAAGTCACCTGCATGGTCCACACGTCTCCTTTCCGTCCACTCGGTGGTGCTGCTTTCCAGGGCGGTGCGGATATCTGTCTGAAGGCTCACGACTGCCGCCTCGAAGTTCGTTTCGTCCTGGATGACAGAGAGTGGTTGACAGATCCTTGATATTTCTGCACGAAACCGCTCCCAGTCGGTCTGTCTCCTGACTACGGTTGCCTCGTCGCGACGCTCCCGCCTTAGCTCAAACAGGACGGGCGAGTGGTTCGTGGAACGCTCGTGGTGCGTTGTCAGTTCGGCTTCCATCGGTATTGCCTTGAGTAAAGCGATATCCAGCACGTCCACCCTAGCTGCGCTTGTCTGGAAGGTTAGGTCATCGGGTCCATACGCAAGCACGTCGTCGTGGTTCCGCAAGAAATGCAGAAGCACCCTGCCTCGTGTTAAGGTGGTCGTGCTATTCCACTCCGACGATTTTGCGTTAAAGTCGCCGATAGCAACCGTATGCGGTCATGCCCCCATGACCGTCTCTAGGTCGTCGTCCAAGATCGGAAGAGATGCTGACTGGTAACAGGACACCACGGCGATATCTCCATGGCGGGTGCTCACAGAGACTGCCACGGCTTCCATGTTCACCAGCTGTGGAACCTGCAACATATGATGTTCGATACCTCTTTTGACTAGCAGGGCGACTCCTCCTCCTCTTCTGGCCGGCCGGTCTCTCCGCGGCCGGCAAGAGCTCCACCAGGTCGTTCTGCCTACACTGGAACCCGTCGACGTTCCAGGAGGCGACTTTCAGGGACTGCACTAGTCGAGGGCCTGCCATTACTCCTGTAACAGAGATGGCATTTTAGTGAAAAAAAGCGCGCATGGTACAGTACGAAGTCGAAGGGTGCACTCCACGCCCTTTGGAGCTGCTGTTGTTTTGCGGCCCCCCTAGGCGCCGCGACGGGAGCCTGCTTCTGCTTCGCGGCACCGGCGAAATTCTTCGTTGCCGTTATCTTGGGAGGATGTAGGTACTTAGCCGGTTTCTTTCCAGCTGCTGGTTTCGCCGTTACCACCGTTGCCTTTTTCCCGGCGGTCTTCCTGGGGGCAGCCCCTATAACTCGCCGGGTGAGGGCCGACGCAGTTCGCACACTAGGTCGGTGCCTCCTTGGGCTTCTTGCATTCGGCTGAGTGACAGCCTTCGTCACACTTCACGCACTTCGTTTGAGCGGTGCAGCGGCTCTGGCCATGGCCGAATTTTTGGCATCGGTGGCACTGGAACGCCACCGCTGCCGCCTTCTGGAACTCCACCCTCACCACAAGAAAACAGCATCTCGAGACCTTCAAGATGTTTTCTTGGTCTAACGGCACTTGCACCAGAACCCGGGGCATATGTTGCCTTGTTCTCTTGTTGGTTAGCCTCGCCACGTTGGCGGGGGCAAAGCCCTGGCCTCGGAGGTCTTCAATCACATCCTCCAGCAGGGTGCCGCAGGAGATGCCTCTTATGACGACCCTGAGTCGTCTGTCGTCTCCTGGAGGAAGCATGTGTGATACTCCTCTCCCTTGGAAGCCAGAAGCTTGGTAAGCTTCTTGTGGTCGCCCGCTGAGGCGGGGGAGATGGCGACACCTTCCCTGACCATCTTGGCCTTGGTAAAGTTTACCTTGACCCCTTTGAGGAACTGCGAGATAGCCGTCCACCTCTCGCTTTTCCTCAGAATCACTGGAGGAATTTTGGCGGACTTCTCTTCTTCTCCCGTGGCGGTGGCGGCGAGCTATAGGGGCTGCCCCCAGGCCTCCAACAAAACCTCCGCCCAAGCGGACTTCGTTACCGTATTCTTTCCGCGAGGGCCTTTACGGTTCTTTGTCTTAGCGTCTCCCTAGAGCCACAGGTGCTGATTCTGACTTAATCCAAACCCCTACTTGGTCGGAGGCGTTCGCGCCGCGGCCAAAATATGACTACCCCCGGGTGTTAACGAGTCGGCGAAGAAAGAAGAGAAGACAGAAGAGCGCCAGAAGATAAGCCCCTGTCGACGAGGCTTGCCAGGACAGGAGGAGGTTTCTCGAGCCGCCGGCATCAACCGCAATTGCGGTCGAGGCTGACCGGAGAAGGGAACCCACCTCTACAGCGATGAAGTGGATAAAGAAAGATAGTCCCTTTCGACCTCGCTCATCCGAGGTCATTTATCCAGCCAAGGATATTGGCGAGCGCCCTGATGATAAGTCTTCACCTAGCCGTTTGCCAGTGCAGATCGTGCGTGTTAGTGAAAGTCTCCAAAGTGCCCCTTGGCCAGTGCTACATTTCTTCAAGTGTTAGTGCAACCAAGCTCCTTCGAGCCATCTCTACAAACCATCGCCGTCGTGACAAAAACCATACAGTACCTCAGTCAGCGCTGATATACCTACACCATTGCGTCATCCAGTCCGGAATTCCCAGGGCGCGATCGAATTCCTACGCCATATTCCTACGCCACTGTTAGTGCGTCGATACGATCCTGGCATCCATTTCAACCTAAACGCAGTGTTTCCTGCCGTTTGAATTCATCGAACATCCAATCAATGGTTTGGAATTTTCGCCTCAAAAATTCCTAGCGCCCGTTATACACATTCTTCAACGAAACTACCAGTGCTTCGCTGCGCACATTAACCATTGCACCACGCTCGCTTTCCGGGATCTTCGCTCGAAGCCCCGAACCACCATCCGCCCTGAGAAGAGCTAGCCAGTGCATAGATAAACGTATTTCGCGGTTCCGCGCATCCAACCACGCCCTTCTGCGCGAAAAAGAACCGAAACGAACAGCATATACGTTTACACAGGACTTGCCATGTTTATAATTTAAATTTGCAAAAGCTCAAAAATGATATAACATCACCAATTAGACAAGTTGTGATCTCAAAGGTTTCAATTGTATTTAATCTGGTTTAACGTGTTACTATCAGAACATTAATGGTGTTCGTACAAAAATACATGATTTGTTTATGAATTTAGTATCACTTATGATATTGTTGCATTTACCGAAACGTGGCTTAATGATACTATACATAACGCTGAATTATTCGATATTAATTACTATAACGTTTTTCGCTGTGATAGACATTACAATTCTATTAATGCTAATAAAGGTGGTGGTGTTTTAATTGCTATTAGTAAAAAATTGAAAGTCTGTAGTTTTTATATTAGTATTCAGTCCAATTTGTTTAATGATCTTGCTTTGGTTGATGCTATATGTTTTAAGATGAGATTAAAAATGAGGTTTTTTATATATCTTTATTATCTATGTGCTTCTCTGAACTAATAGTGATGTATATGAAAAATTATTTGATGCTCTTGAATCTTTGCACGCTTTATATAATTCAAGTGTTTT
Source organism: Monochamus alternatus (assembly GCA_037114965.1). NCBI lineage: Eukaryota > Metazoa > Arthropoda > Insecta > Coleoptera > Cerambycidae > Monochamus > Monochamus alternatus. The sequence continues at coordinate 39,480,561 of CM073428.1, forward strand.
AATTGTTACTGACTTTAATATTCCGGAATTTATTTTGAATTCGACAGCAACTACTACACTTAGTCGTAATCTTAATTTAATTAATAATTTTATGAGTTATTTTAATTTTTTACAATATAATACAGTTGTGAATTACAATGATAAACTGCTAGATCTTGTAATTTCTAATAGTGATTGCAATGTTAGTAAAGCTTCTGATATTTCCACCATCCAGCATTGGTCATTTATCTCATTGTAATGTGTAGCAATGTTACCTTTCATCAAAAAAGCAGTTGTGGTTTCAATTTTAAGAAAGCGAATTTTCACACTGTATCAAGAATTGTCAACTATTAACTGGTCGTGTTTAAACAAATGTACTTGTGTTAATGACGCTGTTAGCAAATTTTATGATATATTAAATTCTGTTTTTATTAATCATGTTCCTAAAAGAGTAATACCCAACTCACACTATCCACCTTGGTTTAATAGAGAAATTATTTCACTTATTATAAACAAAAAAACGAGTCGGGAATATAAGTTGTAATGAACCTATTTTATTTTGCTCACACTGTACTTTAATTCTTTGGCGTACGCGGTACTTTAAATTGTCTAGCGCACCGGCGATTATTGCACACGACACTACCCACCTTTCTGTATAAAAGCCGGCGAAATTGCCTTCACCAGCAGTGCTTAGCAGGCTCTCTCCGCGGCACTCAACCTTCCTCTACCCCAGGGTGCTTAGCAGGTAACTTCCGCGGCACTCTACCTTCCTCTGGGTGTCATGAGCGTTTAGCCGGTAATCTCCGGGGCGCTCGAGGTCTTGCCCGTATTCCGTTGACTCCGAGCGTTTAGCAGGTAATCTCGCGGCGCTCGAGGTCTTGCTCGTATTCCGTCGACTCCGAGTACTTAGCAGGTGTTACTTCGCGGTACTCGACGTCGTCCCCGTGGTCTTCGACACTGGGTGTTTAGCAGGCTCTTTCCGCGACACTCAGCATCTACACCGTATATTCCTTACCGCCCTATTTGTTAATTTGTTATTTTGTATTATTATTTTAGTACCTAGTTTATTTATGTTGGGGAATTATTAGTAGTATTATTTGTTTACAGGGTGACATTTTATTTTATGAAATAAATATTTTATTTTGAATACCGAGTCTTATAATATTCCTGAACCTTGGACATAACTTCTCCACCGAGTGAACCCGGACTGATTAAAGTAGCTGTTCAAGTTCGGCATCTGCGACCGAACACTGAAAGTACGTCACATAATTTTGGCACCCAAGCAGGGACCGGAAAAAAAAACGACAAGATTGGAACCGAGACCGTAGTACCAAAAGCTGTGAGAGGAGAGATAAAAGAGGAAGGACCGTAATATCATCGTTTTAACCCACCATAAAAGTTACTGTGGACATCTAAACCGCGAATTCGCCATTTTCTCGAAAAAAAAAATCGAATTTACCCTAACATTTCCGAAGACACCCGAAGTTAAGTGGGGTGTCGTTTTCCACATAATTGAGCCCGATGAAGCATTTCCGACCATTGCCGACCTGATCCGACTGTTACCGACCGAGATTTTAAGTAAAAAACCCTTGCCGAAAATAATTCTCGAAATCTAAAGAGATGATTAGAAAGTAGAGGAACTCTGAAATCCGTCATGCAAGTTTTATTACAAAATGCCTTCTGATTTCGAAGAAGCTGCCGCTGGCCTTGACACTGCTGATCCCAAGGTCGGATGGGTGTACAAACTAAATAAAGAAGCATTGATAGTCGAGCTTGAGTGTTTCAAGTTAGGAACAGGTGGCACAGTAGATGAGATACGACGACGCCTAGTTAGATTCCTACGTCATGGAGTTTCCGCAGAGCGACCTGCAGCTTCCGTATCAACTAGATCGGTTCCCGAAGCACCGAGAACATCAGTTCGACTGTTAAATCAAATACGGAAAATGAACATTGTATTTGATGGTAAGACAGATCCAATATCATTTTAGAAAGACTAGAGCAGATGCAGCACGAATATGAGATTACCGATGCACAGCTGCTAAAAACTTTACCAGGGTTGCTTCAGGGAAAAGAATACCAGTGGTATATGAACTACAAACATAACTGGAAGACTTGTGATGACTTTGTGGGAGATTTTAAAACTTTCTTTAACCCGGCCGAATACCGTGACAATTTAGAAGAAATGAAGTTTTAAATATCAAGACAAACACGAAACTGCCCGCAATTTTATTTTAGAAATGCAGACCATGATAAGACGACATGGGGGATTTTCTGCGGAGTGACAAGTCACTTGCATATATAAGCGTTTGCAGGCCGAATACCGGAAATACATCCGAAGAACCCAAGTAGAATCAATTTCCGATTTAGTACAACAAACCTATGAGTACGAACAATTCCAGAAAGATTGAGAAAAAGAAAATAAAACAAGAAAAGTGGCCGAGCCGATCCAAAATGCTGGTATTGCAGATTCACAATCCAGTAGAACTGTCAGACCTAATTCTCGCCCTAACGACGAGACAAACAACCATTCGCAAACAACACCACAGAATGCGAACATTATTTGTTGAAGATGCGGAGCTACAGGACATACGAGGTTTACATGCCGAGGACCATTCCGTTTATTTTGTTCTCGATGTGGACGAGTACAGACTAGACACTGCCGATGTGTCAACCAGAGCCAACCGACACAGGGAAACCGCCGTCGGAACTGGAACTCAGCGAGGCTAGCCCATCGCCCGACAATAGAGGCCTCCGAATCGTCGCCGAATTACATACCGTTGACTAGTACTAATACGAGTAACTGGTCCAATAACCGCATCCGATTGAACATAGACCTTTATCAGCGATCTTTTACTGCTTTATTAGATACAGGATCAATAAGATCTTACATTAGTCCCGTGGTTGCAGAATATTGCAAACACATGGGAAATGTACCGACTCCGGCGAAACAAGAAATGCAAGCAGAATTGGCCAATTAAACTTTGGTTAATATTACTGAGGAATATAACATTCAAGGACAACTGCTGTCGACGAATGTAGCCGCTAATTTTCTGCTCATGCCGTCACTGACCGTAGACTGTGCATTGGAAATGAATTTTCTTACCAAATATAATTGCACCATCGATATAGAAACCAAACAGATTACTATAAACCCTAAGACAGATAGGGTATATCCTACGTTAACCATAAAACCGATTACCCCTCCATCTTCATGGTTAACCGAACTTCAGCAAAATGAAGTTACCGATGCCATAGAAGATATTATCTTATGCCCGTGGTATACAAGAAGATTTCGAGAGGTTGAACAAGATCCTGACAAAAATTCCGATTATTGTATAAAAGATGGCAAACTATACAGACACTTCTTCGACAGATATGATTTCATAGAACCTGAACTGGTTGATCCTTGGAAACTGTGTATTCCTACACCAAGTCGATCTGAGATTTTGCAAGAAGGCCATGATCAACCGACCGCTGGACATTTAGGTGTTGCCAAGACTATTGCTCGAATAGCATGACATTACTATTGGCCTGGGATGTTCCGAGAAATTGCTAACTATGTCCGACGATGTCCGATATGTCAGCAATATAAGTACTCCCAGTTACGAGCACCAGGGAAAATGCAACCACGTCCTCAAGGAGGACCTTGGCACACTGTTAGCACCGATTTAATTGGCCCTTCACCCAGTTCTACGTCTGGAAACCGATATATTGTAGTTTTTCAGGACCAGTTTACTAAATGGATAGAATTCCAGCCGTTAAGAAAAGCTACTTCCACTGCAGTAAGCAGAACATTACACGAAAGAATTATTGCTCGATTTGGATGTCCGAGGGTGTTAATTTCAGATAACGGGGTACAATATAAAAACCGTGAAATGCGTAAGTTCTTAACCGACTTTGGAATCCGCCAACTATTTTCTCCACCATATACGTCGCAAACAAATCCCGTAGAAAGAGCAAATAAAGTCATAGAAACTATGATAGCCAATTTTGTGAAAATGGCCAAAGGAAATGGGATCGATATTTGTCTGACTTTATGTTAGATATCAATACTGCACGTCATAAGTCCACAGGATTTTCACTGGCGTACCTCAATTTCGAACGAGAATTAGAGGTGCCAAAGAGTATTTTTCGAGAAGTCCAGACTAGTATAAGAGAACGTTTCGATTGTTTGAACCAGCTGAGAGACGTTTTCGAACTTGTACAAATTAATTTAGGACGAGCTTTTAGTTTTCAGAAAAAGCACTACGCCTTACGTCGAAGAGAATGGACCTGCCACTTAGGTGACCAAGTCATAAAGAGACAGCATGTTTTATCCTCTAGTGTACGAGGATTTGCCGCTAAATTAGCACCGAAATATTCAGGTCCATACTTGATCACAAAAGTATGGTCATCGGTGGTATTCGACCTAAAGAATGAGCAGACGGGGCGTAAATTTAGACGAATCCACATCAAAAATCTTAAACCAGTGCATTAAGTTATCTTTTGTTACAGATATGGAACCAAAAACGCCAACCACGACTCGTTTAATAGAACTGTTTGGCCCCAGTCCGGAAGTGTTGCACCTATATGCATCGCCACTACCCGACACTCCTAGTCCGGTGACACCACCACCCATAGTGAGTCCGCTACCGGCCACATCACTACAGGTCACTCCTGGTCAGTGGATACCCTCACCAGAAAAGCCACCGACACCACCTCAAGGAACACTGCTTGTCCGTATTCCAAGATGGAGACTAAGATTGTCAAGCATTCCTGGACACCAGCGATATCGGCTGCGTCTGGTTACCCCGGAAGGAGCGAAATGGCTGGCTGTTCCACGACGAGAGGAGGAATCCTCCGTGTTAGAGATTACAAGACTAACATGATGTGATAGTCTAGTATTTTTCTGTGTACATATTTTTTTCTTTAATAATTTATAGTATTTAGTTAGATAATATTCATTTAGTTATGTTAGGCCAGGGAAAAAATGTTTATTTTTTTTACGAAGAGAGGGGGGAATGTAATGAACCTATTTTATTTTGCTCATACTGTACTTAAATTCTTTAGCGCACGCGGTACTTTAAATTGTCTAGCGCACCGGCGGTTTTTGCACACGACACTACCCACCGTTCTGTATAGAAGCCGCCGAAATTGCCTTCACCGGCAGTGCTTAGCAGGCTCTCTCCGCGGCACTCAACCTTTTTCTATCCCAGGGTGCTTAGCAGGTAACTTTCGCGGCACTCTACCTTTCTCTGGGTGTCCTGAGCGTTTAGCAGGTAATCTCCGCGGCGCTCGAGGACTTGCCCGTATTCCGTCGACTCCGAGTACTTAGAAGGTGTTACTCCGCGGTACTCGACGTCGTCCCCGTGGTCTTCGACACTGGGTGTTTAGCAGGCTCTTTCCGCGACACCGTATATTCCTTACCGCCCTATTTGTTATTTTGTATTATTATTTCAGGACCTAGTTTATTTATGTTGGGGAATTATTATTAGTATTATTTGTTTACAGGGAGACATTTTATTTTATGAAATAAATATTTTATTTTGAAAACCGAGTCTTATAATATTCCTGAACCTTGCACATAACTTCTCCACCGAGTGAACCCGGACTGATTAAAGTGGCTGTACTAGTTCGGCATCTGCGACCGAACACTGAAAGTACGTCACAAAGTCATTTCGAATAGATACTATCTACAACGAATTTAAAATGTTAAGAGTTACTATTAAAAGTAAAGTTAATATTGTTCTGTGCTACATAGTTGTTTCTCTTCCTGATTTAAGACTATCTAGTAAGGAGTGAGCTAACAAACTGGCGACGAGGATTTATTTTGTTTCCATAAATCACGGTGAGTTAAGCAAAATATAATTATCTAAACAATGCTATCTTGTCATATTTAAGAATTAAGTATATGCGTACTATAACACTGTTACCCTATTTTAGGGCAGTGAAGAAAACCTTGGAGTAGAAATAATAAAGAACGGTTTTAAAAGCGCAGGGAAGGCTGTAAGCCACATATAGTAATAGGAAAACCAAAAGGTTGTTGGGAACCATATAGTGAAGAAAGACTTTTAGTCATACTAAAACGGCATAGGGCCGCTGCGAGGCTGTGAGCCATATACGTAATTAATCGTGAAGAACTAAAAATCCTAAGCAATTCAGAAGGTATGTGAAAGTACCATTTGTAATTCTATAATCTAATAATTCTATAGTTAGTTAGTTAATTTGGAATGTAATTTTAAATTCAGTTTTCATTAATTGATGTCATTCAGTTAACTCATTTAAATTCAGTGAAAGTATAATATCCAAAATTTTTGTTTAACAATATGATCAAGACTGAATAATCGATATCTTATGTTTCATAATCTTAAACCAAACTTAGGATTCGCACATTAATGTTTCTGATTTTTTTTACTGTCAACAATTAGAAATTCCTAAAGAAATATCACGTATATAAGATAATAAAAGTTATGTAAATCGTTCCAAACAAACAATACCGAAAAAAAAATATTCTAGCGTATTAGGTGTCTTCTAAAAAAAACTTATAGAAATAAAATAAGTAAATAAAGAAATAGACCACAGATATTTCTTTTACAGAGTCGAGATGTCGGACACCGGTATAAAACCGTTTTTATGTGATTATATTGACAAGTCTCGTATAAGAGGAGAATGGGAAAAATGGCTGCGTTCACTGGAATTATATCTAGTTGCTGAAGATATTACGGATGTAACAAAGAAAAGAAATAAATTGCTACACTTAGGGGGAACTCAGTTACAGGACGTTGCTTACAATCTGCCGGGGGCAATTGAAAGCTACAACTTGGAGAGTAATAATGATATTTTTCAAACTCTAGTTGACAAATTAACTGAATACTTCTCTCCAAGACAAAACTCCACATTTGAACGCCACATTTTTAGTAACATCAAACCAGAAGAGAAGGAAACGTTTAATAAGTTTCTTTTAAAAGTTAGTCAAGCCACCACAAGTTCGTTTGGCGACTCAAACCTAGAAGCAACAGAAATTCATATAAAAGACAAATTAATTGATAGTTGGGCACCCTTAGAACTAAAGAAAAAGCTAACGGTCTCTACAAGATGTTATAGAATTGTGCCAAATATGTGAACAAATTGGAAGCCAATCGGAGGCGATGGATCAGATCATTGCCGGACCAAATACATCCCTAGGAGTAAATAATATTCAGTTTCGAAATCGAAATCATAATCAATGCACAAGGTGTGAAAAATTTCGACATACGTCCGACTCAAAAGATTGTCCAGCCAGACAGGCAAAATGTCATAATTGTGGGTTCCAAGTTCATTATTAATTTATGTGCAAAACATCAAAAGAAAAACGTCCTTTTTCCACTAATAATACAAGGCATGAAAATGCTAGTAAAAGAAGGCGGCCGGGGGCCAGAATTAATTTTGTAGGAAATGAAGACACGGAAACAGAAGAACTAGAAGCAATGGAGGAGATGAAAAATGTTGAATGCTTTAAAATTTCCGATCAGCAGCAGCTAGATAAAGACGACGACCTAATTACTTGCCAAGTTGGAGGTGTATCCATAACTCTACTTATAGACTCAGGCTCATTGGCAAATATTGTAAAAGGTGGAGATTGGAAAATACTAGTCGACCATAATGCCACTATATGGAATATTGATAAAGATATTTCACATACTCTTAAAGGTTACGCCTCTGGGCAAGCTCTGAAGGTGAGAAATAAGTTCCAAAAAACCGTCAACCTACCAGTACAACCAGAAATAATATCATTTTACGTTGTAGACCAATTCTGGGAAAAGATACTACAAAACGTTTGGGGATTCTAAAACTGGGTCTTCACATAAATAATATTGAAGAAAAAAACACATTTCCTAAAATAAGGAATATTATTATTAAATTAACTATTGATTCTCAAGTAAAATCTATTAGACAGCCGGCTAGAAGAGTTCCAATCTCAGTGGAAGCACTCGTGGAAAGGAAATTGCAAGAAGCATTAAATTTAGACATAATCGAGAAAGTAACCGCACCCAGTGCATGGATTTCACCCATTGTTATAATGTTTTAACCTAACGATGATTTTAAAATTTGCATTGACATGCGTCGAGCAAACGAAGCGATTTTAAGAGAAAACTATCCTCTTCCAACATTCGATTCCTTTATGACTAAACTTCGCAATGCAAATTATTTTTATCGGTTAGACCTTGTTAACGCCTACCATCAACTAGAACTACATGAGGATAGTCGCCCTATAACCACCTTCACAACACATAAGGGAATGTTTTGATATAAATGAATAATGTTCGGCGTTAACTCGGTTCCCGAAATATTTCAAAGAGTTTTTGAGGAAATTCTATCGCCATGCAAGAACTACTTAAACTACCTAGACGATACAATTGTCTATGGAAGCACCGAAGAAGAGCATGACATGTGCTTGAACAAAGTCCTAGAAATATTTAAAAGAAACAATGTTCTGCTTAACGAAATGAATTGCATTCGCAAAGTTCAAGAAGTATATTTCTTAGGACACAAATTATCGAAAACCGGCATTGAAGCAGATGAAAGAAAAGTTAAAACAATTTTAGAATTTCGAGCACCTACCACTAAAAAAGAAATGCGAAGTGTTCTTGGTCTTGTAATCTATCTCGGAACATTTATTCCCGATTTAGGAATCCTAAATGAGCCACTGAGACAGTTGATAAAAAAAGGATGAGCTTTTTATATGGAAGAACATACACCAACAACAATTTGACAAACTTAAGGAATCACTAGCAACCATCACAAAGTTGTCGTACTTTGATACTCAAAAAAGAACCCGTGTTGTAGCCGATGTAAGCCCAGTAGCATTAGGGACTGTGTTATTACAATTCGATAGAGAAATTCCCCAAGTTATATCGTTTGCCAGTAAAAGCCTTTCGACGGTCGAACGTCGATATTCGCAAACTGAAAAAGAGAGTCTTGCTCTGGTTTGGGCAATAGAACGCTTCTACTATTATATCTATGGATTAGAATTTGAATTAGTAACAGACCACAAGCCATTAGAAGCTATATTCAGACCAACTTCTAAACCAACAACCCAAATTGAGAGATGGGTTTTTTGCGCCTTCAAGCATTTAAATTTAAAATTATATATCAACCAGGGAAATTAAATATTGCAGACTTTATGTCAAGACTCTGCAAGATCAACGAAGAACCATCTTTTGATAGAGAAAGTGAACATCACGTATTCACAATCATTGAAAAAAGTTCTCTCAAAGCTATTAAAATTTCTGAAATAATTACTGACAGCCAAGAAGACCAGCAAATAAGAGAAGCCGTTTCTAAAATAAACGAAAATTCATGGAATTCATCGAACAAAAACATCTTCCCATTCAGGGAAGAGTTAACAACCATGGGACCAGTTTTGTTCAGAGGAACTAAGCTTGTCTTCCCAGAGACGCTGCGGAGCGATGTACTAAAGTTATCCCATAAAGGTCATCCAGGTGAAACAGTAAACAAAGTATGGTGGCCATTAATTGATAGACATGTGATTCGTGAAGTCATGCCGAGACTGCTTGTTAGTTACTCTGTTTTTAAACGACATATAACCCACGTAAAGAAGAGAGAATAAATTGGAACCTTGGAATCACTTTCGATCACAAACTTTCTTTTAATGGTCATATTCAAAATATTGTTGCGAATCCTTACAAGAGTAATGGGTTTCATAACTCGCAATGCGCGGCATTTCAAGTCATTTGATACTTTTAAATTACTCTTTAATACGTTTGTGAGATCCAGGCTTGAGTATGCATCTACAGTGTGGTATCCAATTTACCACACATATTACTTCTCTTGAGAAGGTTCAACGTAGATTTTTTAAATCCGCTGCATTCATGCTTGATGACGTCTATCCTGCTAGAGGTGTACCGCAAGAAATATTTTATGAGCGTTTCAATATGAAGAGTCTAGTTAGAAGACGTATTGCACTCTATTATTTTTCTAGATAAAGTTATTATTAATAAAATTAAGTGTATCTGACTTCCTTATTGAATTTTCATATTCCTAGACTCAATGCTAACAATAACGTGCTCTGAATAGACAGTCATAATACGAATATCTATAAAAGTTCTCCATTGTATCAAATGATTGTTAACTATGATAGTATTGAATCACAGCTTGATATTTTATATTGCTCAATTTGTGACAAAAAATTTGTTTTTATAATTTTTGTCATTTGAGTTTTGATGTTTATGTTCTTTTAATTATTTTATTGTTAACTTTTAACTGATTATTTTTTATCTATTTTTGTATTTGTAGATTAGTTATTTTTACTCTGTTTATTTGATGTGTACTTGCGTCTTTGTCATTTTAATTGTTATACGTGTATATATGTATGTAAAATTTTTTGTTTGTTAATGTGAGCCATTTGTTTTTACTATGTAAACTTGTCCTGTAATTGGGTGTATATCCGTTGGACATTTTATTCTAAATAAATAAATAAATAAATAAATACTTCATGCACTCTGTGAGCGCACTGCCATCTCGTCAATAAGAAAATCCGTGTAGGGAGAACGATGGCCTTCTATGGCCTACATTAGAGTGATCCCCCTGAACAACGTCACCACCTTTTTCTCCTCATTAGGTTGGTAGGCGGCTCAGTTCCTAATGGGAGGAGGTACAAGGGGCCCAATGAGGCCTAAGTGCTGTAGCCTTTGTGCTACCTTCCCCTCAATTCCAGAATTCCAGATTCCAGGCAGAGTAGCGAGCGAAAATGGAAGGAGTACTGTCCACCTATCGACCCATCGAGGCCGGCGTTCCCAAGACGCCGTACTTTTACCGCACCTGTTCAACATCTTTACCGTGGATCTGTCTAGAACGGAGCGCGCGACCATGTGCCTCTACGCCGATAACACCGCCATCATTCCCATTTTCGGAACTCCGAAATGACAACTGAAATTGCAAGTTTACTTTTTTTGAGAGGCCACTAAGCATGGAAACTGTTATAGGTAAGTATATATATCAAGTTTAAAATACTAATAAGCTCGAATAACAAAATACCTTTGCAATTATAAACCATTTTAACTTGTATAAAGCAGAAATCAAACGGCAACTACTAAGAGCTTTTTCTTGTGGTAGATCTTCTATTTTTACTGTTGATCTATTAGAATGTATACTAGTCCAATATCGTGTAAGACGTCTTGAACCTAGGGTAATTATGTGACATCGTTCTTCCTAGTACGAGTCTACATCTTTTCGCAATGGCCACTTTATTAGAAATAAATAAGTTTACCTTTTCAGTGCCTTGCATCTACCGGCAAAGTTTAAATAATACTTCCGTCAATAGGTCCTCTCCATAGACCTCTCCAACAATTTCTCCTTCAATTCCCAATAGTCCCCATCTACAGTATTGGAATTCGACATACCACTGGTATGCATCTTGCAGCAGTTAAACCATCACATATCGCGGCCACTAGTCCATTTTCAACTGCTCTTTCTTCAGTATATTTCTAGACACTTTTTCGTGTCTTCTTGTTCCGGAAATTGTATTTGCACTTGTCTACCTGTGGTTATTAAACTCAAAGTCAATTCCTTAAAAACTTCTTTCATAGCTTCCGCTAATTCTTTGATTTTCTCAGCTACCGCCTGTTATTGTGCGCCACTGGTTACTTTTATATTTTCGTTGTATAACCCAGAATAGGAGCAGAATTCACAATTTCATCCTTTCTTCTTTCTTTCTCAGTAGGGTCCTGGTTCGCTTAATTCGGGTTGGGTTGAGGAATGAGGGGTTCTACTGGACCCTTATAAAATTCAAAACTGGCGGTGGAATCATAAACATAGTGGATAGCAGCGAGTCAGGTCTTAACCGATATTCTTCCGCAGTGTCTTCAATGTTTAATACACGCTCCCATCACACCCGATTTTACTACGTCTTTTCTTAAATTTTCTATTGTTTTAATCTTAATTTCCTAACTATAGCAAGAAATTTATTCGAAATCCGATTACGCGAGACACTACTTATACAAGTGCGGCAAAATTTATGGCTTCTAGTCTTTATTTACTTTACTATCTGTCCTAATTATTTATTACGTCGCAACGATAGTTTTTTTTAACACTCACTATATAGGTTACGGAGGAACTTATTATTAGTTTACACTTAAATCTATATAGATGAGAGAATAAACCATTCGCACTGAGTAGTTTTTAGTCCTTAATTCACCAATTAACCCTGTACAGTAGGTTCATGCAAGTCCATTTATTGTCTCTTATATGGAATACGGAATCAACTCTAACACTGATTTATTCAATTTTAATCTATGAGCAACTTTAGTGTCCCTGGCTCAACCTCTGATTGATCGTTCATATAACCTTAAATTTTATCTAACTTTTTTATTCGTCCGGGATCAAATCTATATGGTCAGAAAGTAATGCTTTTTATTATAATTTTAGAACATTTTAGCAAATTCTAATCGCAGGTTTCATAAGAAAAAAGAATTGTTCAATAAATTTTTACACATAGAATTGCATAAAAGACCAGGTATATAAATACGATGACCATCATCATTCTCAAGTAGCGACGCGAGCAGGTATACCTGTTAGTGGGGAGTCCGTGGTAAATAGTGCAAACAGTGAGTGAGCACCGTAAAGTAGAGACTCTACAAAAAATTGTATTTTACAAGACACCCTTACTAGTCTTTTAAGCGGATGGAAGAAATAATCCGCCAAATGGAAGCAGTGGCAGAAAACCGCTTCAACGAGATGCTGAGCATGATGCCAGTATCTAGCCAAGGTAACTCCACCCCCGCAACGGCTACGACGACTATTCCTGCCGTAAAAGGAGCGGCAACGGCAGGTAAACCTGTTGTTTTAGGCAACTCCTCAGCGTCTGACGAGGAAACTGCGAAGGTAGCAAAGACCGGAGCAGTCACCACTTCCGCTGTCACCGCCCCAGGAACCCCACCGCCGCCGCCTCCGCCGCCACCGCAGACGACGCAGGCACGGACAAACCATCCAAGATCATTCCGGCCATCCTAAGGAAGGGTGACAGATGGCCGCAGATCCCGCTGGACTAAATTGCGGAGGACCTCTGCAGACAGGGCTTCGCCCCCCGTAAGCGCCTCTAGGATGTCCAACAAGAGGACCAGACAGCAGATGCCCTTAATCCTGATGCAGGTACCCCTGGACCAGGTAAATCTGTTCTAAATCACCAGGTGCTGCTCCTTAGTAGTCAGAGTGGAGCTCCAGAAGACGGCTTCTGTGGCTTCTCAATGCCAGAGATGCCAGAGGTTCGGCCATGGCCAGAGCCGCTGCACCGCTCACGCGAAGTGAGTCAAATGCGGCGAAGGCCACCACTCCGCGAAGGTGAAAAAACCCAGAGACGCGCCCGCAAAATGCTCGTACTACGGAGGTCCCCACCTCGCAAGTTGCAGGGGCTGCTCCGCCAAGAAGACGGCAGCGGAAACGAAGAAACCGACGACCAACTCTGATACGGTTAAGTATACGCAGCCCCCCAGGACGACTGCGGTGACAAGCTACGAAGCGAAGCGAACAAGTGATGCTGCGAAGCCAAAGCAGGCTCCCGCCGCTGCGACCAGGAGGACGGAGGATATGTATTCCGCAATGAGGGCCTTTTTCGTAGAGATATTGGCAGACCGGACGTGCTGGATATCGCATTACTCAGGGCAATACCGATGGCGACCGAACTGACGACGCATTACGAGAGGTCCACAAATCACTCACCCATCCTGCTCGAATTAGGGCAGGAGCGTCGCGACGAGGAAATCGTCGTCATTAGACAGACCGATTGGGAGCAATTCCGCACAGAAATGCAACAAATTTGTCAACCCATTCCTGTCATCCAGGACGGAGAGGACCTCGAGGCGGCTGTCGTGAGCTTATTCACACCGCCGTGGGAGCCAATATAACCGAGAGGAGAAAGGAGACAAGCGAACTATGCAGGAGAGTTACCTCTTATGTTGCAGGAGCTAATTAGGGAGAGATGCGCGGCTAAAAAACGTACCACGAGGACGGCCCACCCGAGAGACAAGCAGGCCGTCAACCAGCTTAATCGAAGAGTTAAAGCCGCCTTCGACGAACACTACCGAGAACAGTGGCAACGTCACGTACGTAGATTGTTACGGTTTTATTCTATTCAGATCATTTGTGATTATTTTCAGGACACCATCGGATAATAAGAGCATGAACATGTTTTATTAATTTTATTTAATTATGCTTCACATATGATTTGTATATAAATTTCTCACTAGCTATTCAGATTCTTAAGGTAGCAGCTCAGAAGAATGAATATCCATCCCGGGTCAGTTTTTTTGGTCATCTAAAACAGAAATAGTTAAGTTATATAGTTAAATCTTTATAGTTTCTAGTCACATTGTTAAGTACATGCACATATTAATTTTTCCAGGAAAATCCCGTTCATAAAATCACCTTTATTTTCAAGAAAAATATATGTAAATATAACCTTGGCGGTCTTTGTTGTATTTCCCAATAGGCTATGGTCATACCTGACCATAAACCAATGAAGGTAGTGGTAATTTTGTAGCACCAAAGAGATCAAAAGGCTTACAAGGTCAAAACATATATATTTAGGAATTCTAAGATTTTCTATTGTCAGATTTGAAATATTCTCCTTCTATGGGATAAACAAATTTTATAATTCCTTGTTTTTATATACTTCCCTTTCTTGGTGTGAGGCACCACTTTGCAATTTGTAAGGCGTAATTCCTGCTGATTGAATCTTGACAAAAAGTTACATTCAAAACCATAACTAGTGGTAGAAAACTTGTCTACACTTAGCAGCATTCGCTGGATTTTAAGAGGTTCTTAGGTAACATAAAATTATGTCACCGTGTGCCCTCATTGGGGACCCCACTATTTGTTCACCCAACACCTTGCCGGCCCATTTTGATTGTATCTTATGAGTAGATATACAGGGTGTAACTATGAAGGGGGGTCCGGTTTGGAGCGGGAGTGCCTGTGACATTTACAAACACATATCACAAGTTTGTTTTCTTAAAGTCACAAAAACTGATTTTTTTTGTTGCCTTTTTTGCAATTTTCATAGTACGCCACTGGGCAGAACAGCGCTGAGCATATCTAGTTACAGCGTCACCAGCATTGTTGCCATATTTAATTATTGAAGTGGAAGATGGGAAAAGGAGTTCTATTAGAAAGCAAAATGCCCAAGCCACTCGTGAGGTACTACTTTTTGAAACATACATTTGTTTGTAGTGGGTGTTCGCTTTGTTATTTCATATAAACAAAAAATAAAAATATTATTTTACTTATAACACTATAAAACAGCAACAAGTCAACTAACAGAGAACTCAATAATAAATAAATACATATTTAATCCTTTTTACTTACGTGAATAGAGTCTTCTACGGCATTTAAAATATTTGGTTCAAGATTCTTACTCTGCAAGTTTGTTTTTGCTCAACATTAGAGTACTGGCGTTCATAACTCCCATAATCTCTTAAATGTTGAACTAATCTTACAAATATTTTCTTATGGGGTACGTGTCTATCGCGGTAATTCATCCGATATCGTCTTCTTGCAGCCGCCGTCTTCTTTTGATAAAAAAGAAGCTTTAAACATATTAGCTCTTTCATAATTTGCATACATGTTTTTTTCCATAATATCACATACACTTGGTAAAGAAAACTGACCTTTATAAAGTTATTATACACTTATATACAGAATAACACATTCCACAAAATACCACTTTAAATTATTACGAAATTAAACTTGGCAAAATACAACACTGCACTAAACAAATTCTAATTCGATTGCAGTAAAACGCAGTAAACTTGCTTTCTCTCTGGCTCTCTCTCATATCTGTATTTTTTTATATAAAACAACACATATTTTGTTTAATATAATTGCACGCATGTTCATGAACTATACAAGTATACACAAATTAAGTATGTACCGAACGAGAACGTTGTAAATAACTTAATACATTTATAGAATCGAACGACGTTTATTCAAAGTAAGCGGTACAGAGGTATAGTTCACACTGAAGCTAAGCTAGATCTGGAACTCTATATATAAGGAAATAAGTGCAAGTCTCAGCATAAGATAAAATGACTAACATTGTAACTATATGTTACAGCAAAGAAATAGAATATAAGCAAAAATATATATGTGGTATAAAAAGGGTATATGTATAATTCCTCCCGTCGTAGAGGGAGCTCACGGGGTGAAGCGACCAGGGCCCTAGTGGGCGGTAGTCGCTCCTTCTGGGGTTGAGACATCTGGGGCAGTGAAGTCCTCATCTGAAACCAAGGCTCAGGGGTGCTTCTTAATTTTGATGCTCTTCTTGCGGAGGGTGATAAGGAAACAGCAGAGTCGCTGTTCCTGATGTGGTGACTGGAGATCATCAGTGTATAAACGTGATTCCAGTCGATGATTTATATTCGTCGTTATTGGGTTTGACCTTCGTATACAAATTCTAGGTGCTGATTGAGGCTCTTGAAAATATAATGTATTATTATTATTAAAATTATGCATATTATGCTACTGATGAAATTGTGAAGTTGCTGGTATGGATCTTGATCAAACAATATCAGGGTTGGATTTTATATTTGGGATATACTCTACGCTAAACTACTCAGTTCATCTAGCTGTATATCATGGTGAGTTGTGAATTATATGAATAACGAATTTCGAATTTGATGTAGGTATTGATTCAAGGGTACAGGTAAAATTTGTAAGTAATTGAAACATGGGAATTTAAAAGTTGATATAAAGTTTATAATTTTAAACATATGTTTTGACTGATAAATGTAGAGTATTATTAATTTTGATGAAAGAGGTTAAGTAACTTAATTGTTCCTTTAATTTTATAAGTTAAATTGATTTCTAAAATTTCTAATTTATTGTTATTTGTTCTCTGTTTTGATTGTTCATGAGGCCAAAGAGTTTTATTATATCTTGTACTAATAAGATTTAGAATTTTTTTTTCTACAAGTCAGATTTCGAATAGTGTTTGATAAATTTAAGTATTCCGGATGAGACGTGCCAATGGAATATTGTCGTCACTATCAGTAAAATCTTCATCCTTTGACAGAAGAGAAGTGTCAGGGGGTTTTAATTTCTTAACATGTTTTTTATGAATTTTTCCTTGTTTTGTTTGAATAGTAGGGCCGTTATCTTCCATAACTATAGATTTCTTAAATTTTGGTCTTGTTTTGTGTCTGTTTGCTAAATTGTCTTTTATTAGTATATCTTGAAGAATTTTGACTTTTTGTGGTTCGGTTTTATTTTTATTTACCCGGTCTAAAGTTTTTTGTTTTGTCACTTCAATTTTGTTTTGTACGTCCTCGTATAATTTTGAGTAAATTTGTTTTTGTTTTTCTATAAAATTTGTGGTAATTATTCTTTCAACTATTTCTATATTTTGGGGTGAACCTAATATTATTTCTAAGGGTGTTTTTTGAGTTACAGAATGTACGGAATTATTATATCCAATGGTTGCTAATTTAATTAAAGTTTCTTGATTTAAAGTAGGGTGATCTAATTTCAAAGCTCTGATGGAGTCTAAAATTGTTGAGTGGAAACGTTCGACTGGACTATTAGAATTTGAATTACTGACGCTAGTGAAATGTAAAATTATTTTATGTAGTTGACAAAATTCTGAAAATATTTTATTATTAAATTCGCTGCCTTGATCACAGATTATTTTGACTGGTTTTCCGTAATGAGAGATGTAATTTAGAATAGTATTAGTCGTTGTTATAGCATTTCCGCTAGGTATAGGATAGGCTTGTCCTAATTTTGAAAATGTGTCAAAAACAGTTAAGAATTGATTTTTATCAAAGAATAGTATGTCTATGTGTATAATGCCGAAAGGTTTAGTGGGCGTTTCCGTTCTTTGGATTGGTGGGTTTTGTGGGTGTCTATCATATTTCGCTCGATTACATGTTTTACAATTATTTATATAGGTTGTTATAGTTTCTTTCATATTAGGCCAATAGTGAGTTTTTGCTAAAGAATTATAAACAGTGTCAATGCCTCTTACTTCATGTTGTTTCATTATTAATCTGATTTGGGATTCTAGTTTTTCTACATCTTGCGTTTTTAGTGTGGAGATTCTAAATTTAATTGTATTATTAAAGAATTTTGGTATCAAACGTTCAAAACATTGTCTAGTTTTTTGGTCATAAAAATATAAACAGTTTATTTCTTTTGGTTTCAGAAAGTTTCGTAATATTTTAGCTTTATTTTGGTCTGAAAGTTGAGGATTAAATACTATAAAAATCGAATTTTTATCAAAAGGTCTGGTTAGTCTGTGCCAATAAGGTTGAACAAGATTTGGATTTAGAGCGATAGATATTTGATATTTAAATTGATTTATGGGTTGATCGGTTATGGGTAATTCTGCTACTGGATTTTCTATAGAGGTATGTATTGTTTCGTTGTCGTCAGGTTCTGGAATATGTAATACTGGAGGAGAGGGTTCTGGTATGTGTAATACTGGAGGACAAGGTTCTGGAAGTTCTCGTAAAATATCGTTAAGTAGTTCTTCGTCAATAGGTGTGTTAGGTCTATCCACATTTACTAACATGGAGAGAGTATCGTCATCTAGAATAGGTAAGTCTAAGGCTTGAGAAGTAGAGGGTTGAAGTTGGTGAATGTTAATGTCTCGGGAAATCGGGATAATGCATCTGCAACATTGTTTTCTTTTCCTTTAATGTATTTTACTTCGTATTCAAATTCTTCTAATTTTAGTCTCCAACGGCTAATCTAGACTGAGGGTCTTTTAAGGAGAAAAGCCACTGAAGGAGTTTATGGTCTGTATTTATTATAAATTTTCTTCCATATAAATATGGTCTAAAATATTTAGTTGCCCAAACGATTGCTAATAATTCCTTCTCAATTGTCGAATAATTTATTTCTGCCGGATTTAAAGTTCTACTCGCGTATGAAATTGGATGACCGTTTTAAGATAAAACAGCTCCGATCGCAAAGTTAGATGCGTCGGTGGTTAATGCAAAAGTTTTTGAAAAATCTGGAAAGGCTAAAAGGGGTTCATTAGATAAAATATTTTTACATAAATTTACTGATTCTAAAAATTCAGGAGAGTGTTCAATTTTATTTCCCTTTTTTAAACATCGAGTTAGCGGTTTTGTTATTTTTGCAAAATTATTTATAAATTTTCGATAAAATCCTACGAATTCAAGAAATGATTTTATGTCTTTGGATGTTTTAGGAATAGGGAATTTTTGAATGGCTTTTACCTTGTCTGGGTTTGGTTTTATTCCTGAAGGGGTAATAATATGTCCTAAAAATGTGGTTTCTCTTTTTAAAAATTCGGATTTGTCTAATTGAATTTTCAGATTTGCTTTTCTTAAAGCTTCAGGTGCATATTTTAGGTTAAAAGGGACTTTTAGAAATTCGTAATGTCCATTGTTAGTGTTAAAAGCGGTTTTTGGGATTGATTCTGGGGACATTTCTATTTGATGGAAACCGGATGCTAGGTCAAGGGTAGTGAAATATTGGGATCGTCCTAGTTTGTCCAATATGTCTGTAATGTTCGGAATAGGATATCTATCAGTAACTGTCTTTTCGTTAACTTTTCGGTAGTCTACTACGAGTCGCCATTTTTTATTTCCGGAAGCGTCTAATTTTTTGGGTACAATCCATATGGGACTGGACCATGGTGAATCTGAAGGTCTGATAATATTATTTTGTAATAGTGATTGGATTTGTGATTTCACTTCTTCTTTATGTATTTCTGGATATCTATATGTTTTTGTATGAACAGGAATTTCGTCTTCAGTTTTTATTTGATGTTTAACTTGATTAGTAAAAGTCAAAGGATCGCCAGGAAAATAAAAAACATCGTGATAATTTTTGCAAAGGGGTATTAAATGTTGTTTTTCTTCTTTAGATAAATGTTCCGTTCTTAATAAATTAGGAATTTGTTCCTTTTTACATTTGCTTGTATTTGAAGAAATTTGGAAATTGTATAATTCGAAATTTTCTATATTTTGACAAGGAATAGGATTTTGAAAATAAAAAGTTTTTGTTTCACTAGAGGGGTTGAAAAGTTCTACCAGGGCATATCCGTTTTCGCTAGTTGTTAATGTTTCTCTAATTATTAAATTGTTTAAATTTTGAAAAGGTATTAAAATATCGCCAAAGTTTGCTTCTACAGGGATGGTCGTTTTTAAATACTCATTGGGGGCAAGTGTTACTCGTCTTGTTATGTCATAAGGATCACGTAAATAAAGGGGAATATTACAATTTTGTCCTATAAGTCTGTTATTAGGTAAGTCAATTATCATGTTAAATTTTTTCATATCATGGTAGCCAATAAGTCCGTCAAAATAGTTATGAAAATCATAAGATAATACTTCTAAATTTTGATTTGAATTAAATTCTAAAAATGCGGGTACATGAGCTTTTTGTTTGATAGTACATTTTCCTAAAATAGTTTTTACTTGAGTCGAAAAATTAAAAATTTGGTTTGGACAGATTTTTTCTATTATGTCAGGTCGTAACATAGAATATGAAGCGCCTGTATCTATTAAAAGTTTCAAAGGGGGATAAGGATGTTGAGAAATTTTTATATATGATAACTGGGCAGCTAATTGAATATTACTTTCTACTACGTTTGGTTGTCTTGAGGAGGGGTTAAAGGAAAATTTTGATTATTTTCACAGTCATAAAAATTCTGGTTACAATTTTGATTAAAATCTTCGTCATTATAATCTGTATCATAATTTTGTTCAAAAGGTAAGTTTTCATTTTGACATTCTTGACTAGGGTCGAAATTTGGATTAAAATTTTGTTCAAAGTTTTGTTCTTCAATATTAAAATTTTCGTTAGTTCTAGGGAAATTTTGTCTATTCGATTTTTGTCTAAAATTTTGTTGGTTTTGCCTGAAATTTTGATGATTACTTCTAGTATTATGTGTTTGATTTACAAATGATTGAACTCCTGACATCGGAGTGGGATGATTTGGTCTATAATTTTGATAAGTTCCCGAAGCTTGTTGATTTAGGTTTTGATTATAATTATATCGCGTCTTCTAATGTAGTTTTGTCAGCTGTCCGTATCATTGACTGTAAGTTATCTGGTAAGTTTGCGACGTACGTGTCGAGTGCGAGTCTGGCATAAATGTCCTGATAAGCTTGTTTTTCAACAGCTGTGATATTCAAGTTCACTAGTTTCTGAGATAAAATTGACCTCAGGTGTTGAATTCTATTTGAGAATTCCTGCAAGGTTTCGTTTTTAGGGTTGTATCGCATATGAATTAAGTCTTGCTGAAGGCATGGGAGATCTCTACAATCTCCGAAATTTTGTTGTAATAAATTTTTAATTTGTGTCCAAGTTTGAATTTCTAAACGTTGGTTCAAAATAATTTTGGCTTGGCCTGTGATTTTTGATCTAATTCCCGCAAGTAAATATACCATACGGTCAGTTCTTTCAGGGATATTAAAGATTCTAATTAATTCGTCACATAATTTACAAAATGTTTGTAATTTGGTTTGTGAACCATCAAAAACTGGTATCACATCAAGGAAAGCTTTAGCTTCATTCATATTTGAGTTAGTAGTCATATTTTCACTATTAAATGTATCCTTTGGCATCTGAACAAACACTTCGTTTTCAGTCGAGTTAACTCATAAACAAATTGTTTTAATAGTCACTCAACAAAAGAAGCACTTTGGACAGAGAAAAAATATAAAACAGGGTCTGAAAACAGTCACTCTAATCGTGGAAGAGTTGACTCACGAATTCAGAACAATTAAATTCACTTAATCACTTCTTAAAAATTTAATCCTAACTAATTTTGACTATACACAGGCAAGTGTAAATCAAAATGTCTTTTCGCCGCACAAGTATATAAAAAATCAGTTTATATCAACTTAGCGAGGAAAGGAGTGGAAAAATACTTGAGGAACTTACTTTGAATCGTCGTTGACGGTCCAGGGATCTCGGCGTCAAGTTGACCAACCACTTGAAGTTCCGTATCCAATAAATTTCACCTGAGAGCTTGTCAGGTTCTGGATCTTCAACAAAGTACAGGAGTGCACCAAGGATCTCACTCACTCACTCACGAGAATTCAGTCTCAACATAAGATAAAATGACTAACATTGTAACTATATGTTACAGCAAAGAAATAGAATATAAGCAAAAATATATATATGGTATAAAAAGAGTATATGTATAATTCACAAAATAACACAGAAAACTTACAGCAAGCTGTATTTTGATCGAACGAAACTGTGGAACCTTTTAGGAGATTCCCTACATATCATATCCATCCTAACCTGGTTTCATGTATTGTGTGCAGTATTTATGCGATATTTTTATTTTATAAACTAGGTCAATGCCACGGTTATTGTGACTCGCATCGCCGGAATCTCAAGCGTATGTAATAATAATACATCATCACAATAAATTGGAAGTTGTAGTTTTGTGTATCCAGACTATTGCCTTCTGCATTCACATTAACTCACTATAAAATCCTCACTTTTTCATTTCAAAGCTACGTGTGTACTGAATTCTAAAATATCTGCTTCGGTCGCGGCTGCCTGAAATACGACTCTGAAATGACGGGACAAGTTCCGACGTCTAGAATATATAATCAGGTGATACAGTAGGTAGGGATACGGTTTGGCATGGGAAAATTTCTTGGACTGTGGGAAAATTTGTAATTTGACACCTTTGTTTTGAAATTTGACACCGTGTTTTGAAATTAGGTAATTACTGTCACGTGCCAAAGTAGGGCCCCGCCCCTCCCTAATCTAATAGAAAAAACATGCGCAGTAACGACCTAATCTAAATTCAAACTGATGGGGATATTTAAAATTAGGCGGGAAATTCAAACTAAGGAAAAAGGACTAACAGAAAAAACATGCGCAGTAACAACCTAACCTAACAGAAAAAACATGCGCAGTAACGACCTAACCTGACAGAAAAAACATGCGCAGTAACGACCTAACCTAACAGAAAAAACATGAGCAGTAGCGACCTAACCTAACAGTAGGAACCTAATCTAACAGAAAAAACATGCGCAATAACGACCTAACCTATCAAAAAGAAACATGCGCAGTAGCGACCTAACCTATCAGAAAAACATGCGCAGTAACGACATAACCTAACAGGAAAAACATGCGCAGTACGTTACAGAAAAAACATGCGCAGTAGACTAAAGATCTGCAGCGGTAGCATTATAGTGACGTCACACACATACAGTTTTTTGCTAATAACTAAAATTTGAAAACTGATCTGAAAAAAACTTTACTCTGTGTGCGATTTGAACAGTAACTGCATGATATAATGAATCAGAGAGCGCTTGAATTCGTGCCCCACCAAGCAGTCTGACCTATATATAACAATAACTCTATTAATGATATTAAACAGAAATATTTAAGATTTTACAGGTGCTAATTACAGGTGATATTAAATAATTAGAAATATGTATGAAAAAAAAACTGGTAGCGCTAGTAATCGGACCCTGGACCTTTAGAGTGCGAAGCGTGTACGTTAGCGCTAGACCATCGCAACTTATAGGTAACGAGTAATATATGGGCCTGTGCTGGAAATAGTGGTGGAAAATTTAATCTGGTGAGATTTAAAATTAGACGGGAAATTCAAACTGAAGGGATATTTAAAGTTAGTCGTAAGAGGGGTAAATTCAATTTAGTGAGACTTAGACGGGAAATTCTGACAAATGCGACATAAATGTGACATAAACGTGAAATCGTGACATAAATGTGACATAAACGCGACATGGTGACATAAACGTGACATAAATGTGACATAAACGCGACACCGTGACATAAACGTGACATAAACGTGACATAAACGAGACATAAATGTGACATAAACGTGACATAAATGTGACATAAACGTGGCATAAATGTGACATAAACGTGACATAAATGTGACATAAACGTGACATCGTGACATAAACGTTACATAAAAGTGACATAAATGTGACATAAACGTGACATCGTGACATAAATGTGATATAAACGCGACATCGTGACATAAACGTGACATAAACGAGACATAAATGTGACATAAACGTGACATAAATGTGACATAAACGTGGCATAAATGTGACATAAACGTGACATAAATGTGACATAAACGTGACATCGTGACATAAACGTTACATAAATGTGACATAAACATGACATAAATGTGACATAAACATGACATCGTGACATAAATGTGACATAAATGTGCATAAATGTGACATAAACGTGACATAAATGTGACATAAATGTGACATAAATGTGACAAACGTGACATAAACGCGACATCGTGACATAAACGTAACATAAACGTGACATCGTGACATAAATGCGACATAACGACTTTTCAAACATGGCGCCGAGTATAAGCAGCGGTCCCGGTGTTGTGTGCAAAAGATGTAACAAAAACGTTATAAGTGGTTTGAAATGTGAAAATTGCACTAACTATTTTCATATTAGCTGTGCTAAGCTAAATAATAATGTAAAATTTGTGACTGATGGCAAGATAGTGTGCTGCGAATATCCGATTGGTTGCAATAACGAAGCATTGTTTTTCGATGTCAAAGAAGATATTTATAATGTTGACAGTAAGATTGATATAAAAAATTTTAACTACATTATTAAGCAAAAGGACATTATTATTGAAGAGCTGCGTAATAAAATATTAAATTGTTGAACGAACATATTAATATTATTAATAAATATTATTCAAATTGTAAAAAGAACGATGAGGGTGAAAAACCTAAATCCGATGATCAGATAAGCGACGTAGTAGAAACTGAAAAAGTATCTAAGAGTAGTGAAAGTAAAAAGGCTACTGTTAACAGAAAGGTGAAAGTAAATAAACTAAACATTGTCACTGTAAATAAACAGTCAAATTTAATTTCCAATGAAAACTTGAATGCTGAACTGATGCTAGTGCAAAGTCAGTTAACACTTCAAGAATGTATAAATTTAGTTAACGACAATAATGGTCAGCCTTCAAATTCAACGTCGACACATAATGTGGAGGAATGGAGGAACGTTGTCCGGAAACATCAAGCGATCTGTAATAGTTGGAAATAATACTACTAGTACATCCATAGAAGGTGTTCCTAAAACTTTAGACCTTCATGTTTATAGAATTGATACACAAACAACTGCCGAAAAGTTATCCGATTTTCTAAATCCAAATTTTCCTGAGGTAATATGCAGTCTAGAAACCCAGACTTATACACGTCGTATAAAGTTACTATTCTTGAGGATAATTTTAAGAAAGCTCTGGATCCTCAATGTCACGTCCCACAAAACTACCCGTTCTGTAGACTAATGACTGGTTCGATACACAGATATTAAAGTACAAAATTTACATAATAGGCAACACAATATACACTTAAATTAAATTTATCGTGTGGCTCCAACATACTCCCACCTGAGACATGATCAGTGTTACATGAGAATGTCTCACAAAGTTGAAGGCATACAATCTCAAAATATATATTGGTTGACAATTCAACGATAGTTTTAAACTATTGCAACTAATAACTAATTGATCAATAAGATTTACAGGATTTTTACAGATATTTTCCTGGAACTCTTATTTGTCTACCACTACGGGACACTTTTTCTGACGATACGGGTACTCTGCTTAACACTTTCGCATCTTCCCACACATCATTGTTCGACTCTGACGATACGGGTACTCTGCTAGACACTCCCGCACTTTCCCGCACTACATTGCTTGATTCAAGAACAGAATCATCTTTCATCAAAGGAGTTGGATGCTCATCTATATTTTGCGATGGAATCCTACAGGAAAGGTCGTCGTCACACTCCAGAGGATACAGACGCTGTACTGGCCTCAACAATGTACCTCTTGACGTACGTAATCTAGCAAGTCGAATTTCTCCGTCCCTACCAGGGATTAACTGAACAACACGCCCTAATGGCCAGTATAACCGCTTGTCATTGTCGTTCCCAATAAGCACTACTTCTCCCAGGGTAATCCTTCTACTAGATTTCTTTGTGCGCCATGATTTTAGCTGCCCTAGATATTCGACTCGAAACCTTTGGCGAAGATCATCTCTCAACTTTTGTAAATATTTACTCTTTCTGCAAAGAGATTGTCTATCGATTGCGTCACAATCTGGTATTCCCGCTTCAATTTGTTCTCGCAAAAACATCATAGGAGTGAGAGTAGCTAACTCATTAGGGTCACCTGAGACATAGGTGAGTGGTCTGGCATTTATGACTGATTCACAGTCACATAGAAGTGTTAACATATATTCTCTAGTGTCCCAAGACAATCCAAGCACTGCTGTATGTGAAGAAACAGGAGAAACGCCATCCTGAACTTGCTTCGTAAACTCCCACCCTCTTAGATCGAACTTAGCTTCGTTCATAACTACAACGGCTTCTTCAATAAATTTTCTTAACGTGACCACATCTGGAACGCTAGTAATGCAATTATCCACATAAAACCCTTTGGACAATTTCAAAATAGTTTCCTTGGAATATCGTGTCATTCCACTTTCACTCTCTTTCAGAGCCTTAGAGAGGTGGTGCTCTATCGTAGCTCCCAACAAGAACGGACTACTGTTGACTCCAAATACCACACGTCTGTGGCGAAAAATCTTCTCTTTGCCGTCTATATCTATCCAAAGGAAGGAAGCAAAAAATTGAGATCGGCTTGATGAAGACTAATTTACAAAAAAGCCTTTCTTATGTCTGATATCACACCAATTTCATTTAATCTAAATCGCAATAAAATAGTCGGAATTAATTCAATTAAGTTAGGTCCTTTTTCTAAACATTTATTTAACGAAGGTTTCCCTTTTTCACTGGCTGAAGCGTCAAAAACTGGCCGAACTCTTGTGGTGCTGCCTTCTTTCACTACAGGTCGGTGTGGTAAATAATGTACCTCAATAGTAGCAGGCACCTCCTCAAAAACTTCTTCAATAATGCCCTCTTCAAGCCATTCTTTAAAAACCTGGTCATATTCCTTCAAAAGATTACCACTCTGCAATTTACCCAAAGTATTCAGTAACCTGTTCTTAGCAAGGTGGTAGGCACTTGTCAAAGGTGGATGGCCCTCAATCCAGGGCAATTTCACTTCGTAACGTCCTTCTTCATTGACTCTCACCGTCTGCAGGAACAACTCTTTTGCAGCCATGGCTAGTTCATCTTGGCTTTTCCTCTCTATAGGGTCCTTGATTCCAAGTACATCCAATTCCCAGAGTTGAGAAATGTTTGCTTCTTTTACAAGAAGGATGATGTCGGTCATAGTAGTACTATATGGTCTTTCGAGAGGTATTTTGCCCATCAGCACCCATCCTAACAAGGTTTCCACTGTCACTAATCCACAAGAAAGTACAAACCTCCGACCAGTGTACAATTTCCCAGCTACATCGGCACCAATCAAAATTTCAATTTTTTCAGAGCTAGCCGAACCATCCCACTTATCAGACAACTCAATCCCCAAATTATCTAACTCAGTTGACCAGGGACCATAAAAAACTGAAGGAATTTCGCTGCAAATAACTGGCTGAGCCAAAGCCTCCATAACAAAACTGAATTTACCATTGCTAATTTTTATATCATAACATTCATGACAACGCTCAGACAAAGTACCTCCAAACAGACAATGTACTAACCTATCTTGACGCTTTGACTTGAATTTCAATTTAGAGGCCGTATACTCTAATATATAGGATCTTTGAGAACCCGTGTCGATCAAAGCTCGCACTGTTCGAGATGTAGTATCTCCATGTAGTCTCACTCTCAGGGTCTGCATAAAAACATGAGCGGTAGCATTATTCGTGCAACTGACAACTTCACTCGAAACTTGACAGGAATCTGACTTTGTAGATTCCTGTAGGTCCTGTTTGTTGGCTGGCAAGTCCGGACACATTAAGGATACATGGGACTTTCCACATATTAAACATTTTAAACGAACACGACATTTTCTCATCAGATGTCCCACCTTTAAACAACAAAAACAGGCTTTCTTGCTGCTTAGAATAGACCTTTTCTTCTCTAAACCTAATTTCTGTGCCTTAAAACAAGATGCACTCTCGTGAGCGTTATCACAAAAAATACATTTGACGATTACTGTGTTGGAGTTGACCAAACCTGCTGCAGTGGCAATGCTTCCATTAGAATATTCCATTTTTCGCTTGGGTGTTGTGCCCGAACTACGCAGAGCTTCTTTAGTTTCATTAATAGACTTCAAGCCAAATCCTTCCGCTGCTAAGGTAATACGCTGCTCATTTTCCACTTCTCTTTGAAGAAAGCACATTAAATTTTTTAAGCGTATCTCAACGGTAGGCTCTACACTAGCTAGGTTACTCTGGGATGTAGACAAAGGTAGAGGAGACCGTTGCCAGACTCGAAGTAAATCTTCCGATAAACATGATTCCACTAAGGGAAAAAGCATGGCTGCACACTTATCCGTTGTTATACCAAGAGTCTCTAACGCACGCAATTGTGTCTCTAGTTTATCATAAAGGGTTAGTAAATCTAATTTTTTCTCAGCCATAGCGTTGTTCAAAATCAGCTTAAGTAATTCGCGAACGTAAACCTCTACTTGTAAATCATCACGCCCGAAACGCGACGTTAAACTGTTTATAATATTGTGATAATTTTCTCCCACTGTAGGAAAGCTGTCCACAAGTTGCCTCGCCCGGCTGCCAGGCACCGTTGCCTGGATTAAATATTCGATCTTGTCCTCCAAATCTATATCAGGGTCCTCATGAATTTTTCGAAACTGTGACCAGAATGACAGCCACTCTTTTATATTCCCGTCAAATACTTTAAACTGTATTGTAGGCAATTTAAATTTACGTTTACCTATCGCTATACTGTCTACTGTATTACCTTGTGATGCTGCATCTTTGTCCTTACCCTGTACTAGGTCATTGTAGCGATGAAAAACTTCCAGGAACTTCTTCTGGTACAATTCGGCAGCCTCCATTTCTGCTAGTAAGTCTTCCTCCGAAGCATCCTGGTCCAATAAGTAGTCATAAATCTCACCATCAGCTAATTTTAGACCATCAAATTTTTCCTGAAGAATGTCCCAGCACACTTTAACATCCGACATCTTTAGCTCCTCACTCGTGCTCATCAACGTACTAAGTTCGTTAACCTTTTTTGTGAAAACCGCACGGAGAACTTTACGATGCTTCTTCTTTGATTCCATTTTTAAACAAGAAAGAATACCACACGTTTGCCTAATACCAGGGCAACCCGGGGTCTCTTCCAGGAAAACGATTGATTAACAGTTCAAAACACTTCCACACAAATGGTCTCAATGGAGCTACACGTTTGCCTAAAACTGAGGCAGCCCGTTGTCCAAAAGATATCTTGAAAACAGTGATAAATCCGAGCTTTATTAAACTTCCCAAGTCCTGTCACGGTCGCCAGAAAATATGTCACGTCCCACAAAACTACCCGTTCTGTAGACTAATGACTGGTTCGAATAAAAATCATTTCCTTTTTTAAGAAATTTTACTTTTTAATCTATTTTACACAAGTGTTTTGACAACAACAAACTTTTTTTTTTTTAAAACATAATATATATATCATATTACCTATTCCAAGCCAACTCTTCCCAAAAACATCTTATTTTATCAGGTTGTATTCTGAATAGGCAACACAATATACACAGATATTAAAGTACAAAATTTACATAATAGGCAACACAATATACACTTAAATTAAATTTATCGTGTGGCTCCAACACTCAATTTTGGCCGAGAGGAGCTTGTATCCAGCGTTTTTTAGTGAGGTGACTGAAAAAGGAGGACTCGCGGATATAATATTTCATTCTAATATTCTTCTACTTAATGCTCAAAGTTTATATTGTAGTAAAGTTGACAATTTATATTTATTTATTTTTTATTTATTTATTTTATTGATGTCAATATACAATAATAATAATAATATAATAATATCTCTACCCCTCATTCTAATCACAGAGATTAGCCCAGAAGTCGGAAACTTGTGCGGGAGAGGGGGCGGCATATTATTAAGCAGGCCGCATTTGCGCCCAGGAACGACTTACGTTGGTAGGCCCTAACCACTATTCAGTACAGGAATGAGGGAAACCTGGAAAACCTCATTAATTAGGGGGGTAGGCAAATATCAACCGGTATCAATCTCTCACATTGACCCAAGCCAACATTCTTCCACCCTACCATACCCGCAGAGAGGGCGCTAAACCTCTCCACGAATGTAGCTTATATACGGTCTACCGGCAGCTGGGCTCGAACCAACACCGATCTAGTCACCTCGATTCAAGTACTGACGCCTTAAACCGCGCGACCACTGACCGACCCCAATGTATTTACAGGTCAAATAAGGAGAAACATAAAATAAAAATTACAAACTACAGTAAAATAGACTAACGCTAAGAACACTAAACACTAAAAATAGTTAAAACTATAAAAAATCTACAAAATGTGATAACAGCACAAAAACACATATAGTTAAAACTCAAATTAAAATTGAAATAGATATAACAGGATGTTAAAAAATAGCATAAGTTAAAGCGGTACTATGGACAAGGTACTGGTTAGAAATTCCTCAGAACTATAAAATGCATTATTCAGTAAAAACTTTTTTATTCTGTACTTAAAAGTTGTAATATTTAAGTCAGTAACTGTTTTATGTAACGAATTATAAAATTTGATACCCCAGTAAGAGGTAACATTTCGAGTTTTCGAGAGTCCCTGATAATCATTTTGTATATTGTCTCTATTTCTTGTGAAGTGAGAATGAATTTCATTCCTGGACGTATAATTACCTATATTGTTTTTTATATGCATTAGGCATTGTAGAATATATATGCATGGAACTGTTAATATATTAAGTTCAACAAACTTCAGTCTACAGTCATCTCTATATTTAAGTCCTCCAATTAATCTTATAGCTCTTCTTTGTAATGCAAATACATCAGAGGCTGAAGTAGAGTGACCCCAAACTAAAATTGCATATGATATCACAGAATGAATAAGACTGTGGTAAACTGTTTTCAAGGTTTGTTGAGATACTTGATGGTTTAAGCTATGAAGATGGTACAAGTTTCTTGATATTTTGTTACATATGTAGTCAGTGTGACAATTCCATGCCAATTTTGAATCCAGGTGAACCCCCAGAAATTTAACAGAATCAGGATTTAAAATATCTGTGGTTTCTCTAAATATTAATGTTTCTGTTTTAGTGGAATTAAGATTTAATTTATTAGACAGAAACCAGTTTTGAATTGTTAATTCAGCTTGACGAGCCTTTTCAATCGAATCATCAATTATAGGACTGTGGTTAGTAATATTAGTATCATCGGCAAATTGAATGGTCAAAACAGAGTCATGCACTGAACAAGGTAAATCATTTACATAAATTAAAAAGAAAACTGGACCAATAATAGATCCTTGTGGTACACCGGCATCAATACGGAGATATTAAGATGTTGAATTATTGTGAACAACATATTGCTGCCTATTACTGAGGTATGAGTATATTAGACCAACACTGTGGTGTGTGAAACCATAGTAACAAAGTTTTTCAGTGAGGATAGAACGTAACATACAATCAAATGCTTTGGTGAGGTCTAGGAACTGAGAACATATAAATTCTTTTTGCTCAAAACCCATATTGATCTCCGACACCAATTTATCTATGGCTAAAGTTGTAGAGAGTTTATTTCTAAAACCGTAATGATTTGAGTTAAATAAATTTTCTTTCTCAAGATAAGTTATTATTTGAGTTTTTAAAACGTTTTCAAATTTTTTTGCAAATGTTGGTATGATAGATATGGGTCTGTAGTTTGAAGGGTCGTATTGCCTTTTTTGTGGATTGATACAACTTTTGAAATCTTTAGGCAGTCAGGCAATATGCCCTGGCAAATACTAATATTTATTAATGCTGTGATAGACTTCAATATACTACATGCAATGAATTTTAAAACTCGGCTATTCATTTCATATGCATCTTTGCCCTTTTTATTTTTTAAGTTCTGAATAACAGAGTATATGATCTCTTCAGAAACCGGAGAGATGGTAAGTCGGGAACAGGTTTTGAAAGAATTCATGTAATCAGTATATAATGCATTAAAAAGGGGTAATTTCTCAGTTATATTTGCAGCAATATTTGTAAAATAAGAATTAAATTTATCCGCAGATATTGTTCCATCGATTTTGTTACATATCGCTATTGATGATTTTCCACATTGCTTGAGTTGGATTACTATGATATTTTATATAATTGTCATGGGCTTGCTTTTTACTTTTTTGTAGCTCCTTCGTGTAATCTGCTTTAAAAGACTTTAATACTAATTATTATTAGGTGAAGGATGTACGTACTCCTGAAGGAACCTTAAATGTTCACACATATTCCGAAGTTTATCTGTAAACCAATAAATTTCCTCTCGGTCAGTGGATTGAACATACTTAGATTTTAAAGGGAAAAAATACTGATTGCCTGTAATAATATTATACCAATGAAATCTCGGAATCTTGTATAAATA
Source organism: Monochamus alternatus (assembly GCA_037114965.1). NCBI lineage: Eukaryota > Metazoa > Arthropoda > Insecta > Coleoptera > Cerambycidae > Monochamus > Monochamus alternatus. Next base: position 39,513,013 of record CM073428.1, read on the forward strand.
TCAATATTCGTATCATACACAAATAACCAACTTAGGATCGACAAATAAACCGCTATTAGTTATTGGACGATAAAATAATACTTGTTTGTCTTCATTCATATTAGCATTAGTTTGTAAATGAATACCAGAATGGTCAGAAAACAATGTATGAACAATATTTATGTTGTAGTTATGAGGAACGATATTTGTAAAAATATTATCTAAACAGTTATTGTTTCTTGTATTAGATAAAGTAGTAAGAGACAGACCAAAAGACTCAAAGGTATTCACCAACAAAATGGCTTTTTTGTCTTTTTTATCTTGAAAGTTTACGTTAAAGTCACCAGACACAAATATCTTTTTATTAACACAAATTAGCTTTTGCAAAGCTTGCGAAAGAATCTCCAAGAATACGTCAAAGCTTCCATCAGGAGACCTATAAATTGTCATTAACCTGCAGTAGCGAGAGTCGACAGCAGCAATCTCACAATTCAATTCATCTGATACCACGTCAATTTCGGTAATATTAGAAATGTTGCATTCAGTCAAAGCATATATAGCTACACCTCCGTGAGTATAGGTAGATCTACAGAAATCAGAAACAAGGATGTAATTGTTAATACTTACACATCTTAATTGATCTCTAGTACACCAATGTACATTGAATAAGAGATAGTCGTAATGAACTAGACTTATTTTAAGAAAAGCTTCGATATGATTTATTTTAGAAGGAAGGCTTTGGAGATTTAAGTGTAGTATCTTTAGAGAACTTTCTTTATACTTATTTACCTTAGAATAAGCATTTTTGCTACTGTTATTGTAACTATTCAGTTTGAAATAGTCTCCTGAATTCCTAAAAAAAGAATCCGATACTGTACCATTGGTTATTTGTCTTTTTTTATTTTTAAACTTAAACCGTTCAAATGCCGCATTTGCTGGACAAAATTCTTTATCATACACCTTGTCCATGAGATCAAATCTAATACTGACTTTAAAACATTTGCTATTTGGTCTTTCCTGTTCAATTTTAGTTGATAAATGTTCAACTACAAGTTCGTCGTCGTTTACTATTTGAGTTCTCTTAACTAGGTAATTTCTTACGTCGTCTTCGGAAATTTTGTCAGCTACCCTTGAAACGAATATGCAAATTTTCTTATTTTTATCATCCCTTCCTGTAAATGTCTCGTTACCACTATGAACGGTTCCTATAAAACCGTTTCTTCTTGTTGTTCTATTAGTATTGGAAACTGATGTCGCTGGCTGCTTAGTCGCTTGAGCATAGGAGACCTGCAAAGACCTGCTCGGTTCCTCGCCCTGCGTACCACTTGGATCAGTGGGGAAGTTAAATTTTGTTACGGTTTTATTTTGATGTCTTTAACAGTTACCTTAAATTAGTATAAATTCTGTCATCATTTTATTGGTTCACCTCGTATATGGATATGTGCTCATTACGGTCAAATCTTTGTTACCACTTTAAGTTATTTATCAGTTATTATATGTACATCGTACCATAATCACCTAACGTAAATAATGCATTTGTCAAACACCACTGTTTGTTTACTTTAATTCTTATTAAACACCCGTCATTAATCCGTTTATTACCGTTGTCATCCGTATGCAACCAGTTATACTTGTTTCTAGACTGACCGTAGAACACATTCTTTGCGTATCGATGCTTAATGTTGTTGAACTGAGGCCTCACCGAAGTTCAAAGATCTCTGTTATACTGCGTTCTATGGGTTTTCTGTATTCGATTGATCACTGGTTTTCAAAGGCAACGGCCTGTGACTGTCATTCTTCAACTTGTAATGTACGCTTGAAAGTTTTGTTGTTGGGAAAAATATCGCTTTAATTCTAAAGCATCCGTAAAGGGATTTATCATCAACGTTGAGTGTGTAGATTCCCCATTATTGTGGAGTTATTTGGATATAGTATTTTGTACGTTTATGGAGAATCTTACCAGCTTGTGGAATTATGCAACAACTGTAGCCGACCACGTTGGCCTTTGAACATCATCTCCATGTGTGCTTGTTGTTGGCCCCTGTTAGTGGAAACCATGATCCCATTTTATCCAGAGGCTTGTCCTGTTCGCTTCTGTGTTTGGAAAGGAAATCCCTGGTAACTATATCTTGTTTGCTTGTTTGCTAATTGGGTTTCTCTGTTACGACTGTTATCGTCACGATACCGGCTGTCCCATTGCTTGGATCACGAATTCACGAGCGAGTACCTCGTCTACAGTGGCGTGCCAATTTTCTTGGGGAGTTCCAATCATCCCTGGCATCCTGCGAGTTCTCCAAATCAGGTGACCAGTCCTCTAGTACACGAATGCTGTCCTGCCAGTAGGAGCCTGTAGAAGTTCCATTTCATCGTAGCTGCGAGTACTCCTTGTCTTGCCGTTGAAGCCAGAGCGTATCGCTGCCACTGTACAGCGTAGACATCTGCCAACCTCCTGTGAAACCGATAAGTATCCTAGTTGAGACGTTCACTATTTTGTGCTCTGTTCTTTTCGCATACGCGAGTGTAACGTATTACATTTGGATAATACATATAGAGTGTATACTGTATATTTAGAGATTTACGAGTAAACATTATTAGCTTACCGTTCAGGCTTCACCTGTTTTCTTGGCTGTGAATTAGTCACACGTTCAGTATATTTCTGTGTCAGTTATAACGTTCCTGGAAACCTTTTACTTAGGTATAAACGCTTTTGTTTAGATATAACTTTTATTGAGAACACTTACTTAGATTTAAGGCGTAGCGTTGAAGTTTACTGTCAACCACTTGTAGCTACATTGGGTTTTGTGCACACTCTCAGTGGCACACACACACTGTATTTAATAGATAATTAAGACCTATCTTGGCCTTCAGCCTATCACCCAGTCTAGCAGACTGTTATTACATTACAACATATTGCCAATACGCTATCAGCTATTACTCTTTCTTTTTTTTTATCTAGCACTTTGTTATCAACTCAAACCTTACTTAACACTTTTGTATTGTCAACGTCTCTAACCAGCAAATATACTGAGTATTATTTTAAAGTTTGCCGGTTTATTGCATCACCGTATTAAGGAATATTCTTGTAAGAGTTCTCAAGCTCTAATTTTTATCTTTATCTTATTTTAGTGTGACAGTATATGTCTTGTTCCCTGTGCAATTTGGCATACCACCGCCACTGAACGACCCTGAGAAATTCGTCATCGAGCTAGACCTCGCACTAGGCCGCTTGGGCCGACCTTAGTGAGAACTGTGTCTTTGACATTAAATTTTTTTTTGCTACCAAATTTTTGCCCAGTGTTATAACCAACCTCTAGCAGAGGCTGTGGTAGCAATTTGCTACGATTATCTGATAACGGCGCAGTAAGTGGCACTTTCTTCTGTATAGTGTTTGAACTATGTTTTGGTAATTGTAGATTACTGATGGTATTTTCATTTCTTTGGGCGTGGCCTGCTTGGTTTTGGCACATTACATTTAGTTTTTCCTCTAAAAGTTGTTTGTTTTGCTTAAGCAAAGAGTTTGACTCTCTGAGTTCCTTAATAATTTGCTTTAAATAGTTGTTTTCTAGTATTAGTGAATCAATTGTATGACTTACTATAGGTGACTGCATATTGGCTACAGAGATATTTACACTAGATTTCTTAACTGGAATTTTGGCGGGAATATCACAGGTAAGACAGATCCATCGTTTCTCTTTCGATTTATTATATTTTTGTAATTGATCTATAGAAAGATTGGCACAGTCACGATGAAACCAATTTTCACATGTAACACATTGTATTTTGTACGAAATTGTCTTTATTTGTTGAATACATTTTGGATTTGCACACACGCACACATTAGGTGCCATGCTCGTTCAAGCTTGCCATCGATCGAGTTAAAAACTAAATGCACTTTTATTTTAAACGAAACGTGAAATATATCCGTGGTTATTTAATATGTTCTCACACAATTTAACACTGTCATTTTTAAATAAATTTTGGAAGGAAAGCTTCATATCAACAGTGGAAACCACGACTCGTAATGCGATATACCGACATTGGCGACTTTAGTAATTTGTATTTTTTATGTTTTAATGAAGTATGACAGAATGACAACTCAATAGGTGCTCTACATATTAATAATTTTACATTGGGAAGTTTTTATTCTAGACGTGTTTCGGTAGGAGATGGTGTTGCCATCTGCGTTAGAAATGATATCAATGTGCAACCTATTAACTTAAAATCTCATTGTGAAGACAAACATTTTGAAGCATGGGCAGTAAAATGGATACGCAATAATAGAAGTATTCTAATAGTAAATTGTTATAGATCACCTTCCGGAGATTTGAATTAGTTTTTTGATAGGATTACTATTGTTTTAAATTGTTTATGTGAACCCACTATAAATTTAATTGTATGTGGAGATTTTAACGTTGATTCTAATAACATAAAAAATTTGAAAGATTTTAATGCGTTATGTACTATTGCGGAATGTTTTCATTTAACTGATATTGTGCAATGGTCAACTCGGGTAACAAACACCTGTCTCAGTACTATTGATCATGTTTTTATCGATTCTGATTTAAAGGGGTTGTGTTGTGTCTTCGATAATACTATATCTGACCACCGAACTGTTTTATTCGAGATAAATATGACCAAAAGGATCAATAATGGTTCATCTTCTTTTTTAGAAGAAACTTTAGTGAAAATTCTATTTTAAATTTTACAACCGCTCTCTCCCATGAGAATTGGGACAATTTGTATAACCTAATGAATATTAATGATGCGTTTAATTATTTCTATAATGTTTTTCTTCATTATTTTAAATTTATAATATTTTTAAATTTTCCTCTTCGAAAATTTTATAAAAACAAGCATGTTAATAAAAAGTGGGTTAACGATGAGATAGGAATTTCTAGTATGCTTTTGAAAGACCTCTTTATATTAAAGAATAATATTCCTGATCTTCATAATGTATACAGTAAAGAAAAGAAAAACCATCAACTCTTGATTGTAAACACTAAAATAAACTATTATCAAAACAAGATCGCTACTTCTGATAATAAATCTCGAACAGCCTGGAGTATCATGTCTGATTTGTGTAATAAAACGATCAAAAGTAATAATATTCCAATTAAGCAAAATGATTTTTTACATGAGAACCCTAAGACTGTGGCGTCTTTATTTAATGATTTCTTTGTGAATTTTCCGTTAAATATAGTGAGTCATCCGCCAACTATGCGCCATTCTGAGACACAAAAAAACTCCTTATTTCTATTTCCTTTTACAAATGACGAACTGTCGACCTTATTAAAAAACAAATTGAAAAATAAACGGTTATCGGGTGGAGACGATGTTCCTATGTTCCTTATTAAGAGAAATCGTACCATTTATTATCTTTCCTCTTAAATACCTTTTAAACTTATTGTTTGAAACGGGTCAATTGCCAGAAATTTTAAAATCAGTTAGGGTTGATCCTGTTTTCAAGGGCGATCCAATGTGTTTAGAAAACTATAGACCAGCCGGATTTTCAAGAGTTTTTAAGTATTGCTATCTCGAGCGTTTGTTTACTTTTATAAAAAAAAAATAATATACTTACAAACAATCATCATAGATTTCGTACGGGCAGGTCTACGACCACAGCCATAAACTCATTATATGGAAAAATTATATATTTCTTGAAAGAGGGTGAATATCCTGTTGGGATATTTTACGATCAGCAGGGCATTCGATTGTGTTAATTACAAAATTATATGGGTATGGTATTCGTGGACGTGCTTTAAATTGGATCGTCACTTTTATTGAAAATAGGAAGCAATTTGTTACTGTGAACTACATTATTATTATTATTGTTGTTATAGTTGTTATAGTTTTTATTGTTGTTATTGTCGTTATTGTCGTTATTGTCGTCGTTGTCGTCGTTGTCGTCGTTGTCGTCGTTGTCGCCGTTGTCGTCGTTGTCGTAGTTGTCGTCGTTGTCGTCGTTGTTATTGTTATTGTTATTGTTATTGTTATTGTTATTGTTATTGTTATTGTTATTGTTATTGTTATTGTTATTGTTATTGTTATTGTTATTGTTATTGTTATTGTTATTGTTATTGTTATTGTTATTGTTATTGTTATTGTTATTGTTATTGTTATTATTGTTATTGTTATTGTTATTGTTATTGTTATTGTTATTGTTATTGTTATTGTTATTGTTATTGTTATTGTTATTGTTATTGTTATTGTTATTGTTATTGTTATTGTTATTGTTATTGTTATTGTTATTGTTATTGTTATTGTTATTGTTATTGTTATTGTTATTGTTATTGTTATTGTTATTGTTATTGTTATTGTTATTGTTATTGCTATTGCTATTGCTATTGCTATTGCTATTGCTATTGCTATTGCTATTGCTATTGCTATTGCTATTGCTATTGCTATTGCTATTGCTATTGCTATTGCTATTGCTATTGCTATTGCTATTGCTATTGCTATTGCTATTGCTATTGCTATTGCTATTGCTATTGCTATTGCTATTGCTATTGCTATTGCTATTGCTATTGCTATTGCTATTGCTATTGCTATTGCTATTGCTATTGCTATTGCTATTGCTATTGCTATTGCTATTGCTATTGCTATTGCTATTGCTATTGCTATTGCTATTGCTATTGCTATTGCTATTGCTATTGCTATTGCTATTGCTATTGCTATTGCTATTGCTATTGCTATTGCTATTGCTATTGCTATTGCTATTGCTATTGCTATTGCTATTGCTATTGCTATTGCTATTGCTATTGCTATTGCTATTGCTATTGCTATTGCTATTGCTATTGCTATTGCTATTGCTATTGCTATTGCTATTGCTATTGCTATTGCTATTGCTATTGCTATTGCTATTGCTATTGCTATTGCTATTGCTATTGCTATTGCTATTGCTATTGCTATTGCTATTGCTATTGCTATTGCTATTGCTATTGCTATTGCTATTGCTATTGCTATTGCTATTGCTATTGCTATTGCTATTGCTATTGCTATTGCTATTGCTATTGCTATTGCTATTGCTATTGCTATTGCTATTGCTATTGCTATTGCTATTGCTATTGCTATTGCTATTGCTATTGCTATTGTTATTGTTATTGTTATTGTTATTGTTATTGTTATTGTTATTGTTATTGTTATTGTTATTGTTATTGTTATTGTTATTGTTATTGTTATTGTTATTGTTATTGTTATTGTTATTGTTATTGTTATTGTTCTTGTTCTTGTTCTTGTTCTTGTTCTTGTTCTTGTTCTTGTTCTTGTTCTTGTTCTTGTTCTTGTTATTGTTATTGTTCTTGTTCTTGTTCTTGTTCTTGTTCTTGTTATTGTTATTGTTATTGTTATTGTTATTGTTATTGTTATTGTTATTGTTCTTGTTATTGTTATTGTTATTGTTCTTGTTCTTGTTCTTGTTCTTGTTATTGTTATTGTCATTGTTATTGTTCTTGTTCTTGTTCTTGTTCTTGTTCTTGTTCTTGTTCTTGTTCTTGTTATTGTTATGGTTCTCGTTCTCGTTCTCGTTCTCGTTCTCGTTCTCGTTCTCGTTCTCGTTGTTGTTGTTGTTGTTGTTGTTGTTGTTATTATTGTTATTATTGTTATTATTGTTATTATTGTTATTATTCTTATTATTATTCTTATTATTATTCTTATTATTATTCTTATTATTATTCTTATTATTATTCTTATTATTATTGTTATTATTATTCTTATTATTATTCTTATTATTATTGTTATTATTATTGTTATTATTATTCTTATTATTACTACTACTACTACTACTACTACTACTACTACTACTACTACTACTACTACTACTACTACTACTACTACTACTACTACTACTACTACTACTACTACTACTACTACTACTACTACTACTACTACTACTACTACTACTACTACTACTACTACTACTACTACTACTACTACTACTACTACTACTACTACTACTACTACTACTACTACTACTACTACTACTACTACTACTACTACTACTACTACTACTACTACTACTACTACTACTACTACTACTACTACTACTACTACTACTACTACTACTACTACTACTACTACTACTACTACTACTACTACTACTACTACTACTACTACTACTACTACTACTACTACTACTACTACTACTACTACTACTACTACTACTACTACTACTACTACTACTACTACTACTACTACTACTACTACTACTACTACTACTACTACTACTACTACTACTACTACTACTACTACTACTACTACTACTACTACTACTACTACTACTACTACTACTACTACTACTACTACTACTACTACTACTACTACTACTACTACTACTACTACTACTACTACTACTACTACTACTACTACTACTACTACTACTACTACTACTACTACTACTACTACTACTACTACTACTACTACTACTACTACTACTACTACTACTACTACTACTACTACTACTACTACTACTACTACTACTACTACTACTACTACTACTACTACTACTACTACTACTACTACTACTACTACTACTACTACTACTACTACTACTACTACTACTACTACTACTACTACTACTACTACTACTACTACTACTACTACTACTACTACTACTACTACTACTACTACTACTACTACTACTACTACTACTACTACTACTACTACTACTACTACTACTACTACTACTACTACTACTACTACTACTACTACTACTACTACTACTACTACTACTACTACTACTACTACTACTACTACTACTACTACTACTACTACTACTACTACTACTACTACTACTACTACTACTACTACTACTACTACTACTACTACTACTACTACTACTACTACTACTACTACTACTACTACTACTACTACTACTACTACTACTACTACTACTACTACTACTACTACTACTACTACTACTACTACTACTACTACTACTACTACTACTACTACTACTACTACTACTACTACTACTACTACTACTACTACTACTACTACTACTACTACTACTACTACTACTACTACTACTACTACTACTACTACTACTACTACTACTACTACTACTACTACTACTACTACTACTACTACTACTACTACTACTACTACTACTACTACTACTACTACTACTACTACTACTACTACTACTACTACTACTACTACTACTACTACTACTACTACTACTACTACTACTACTACTACTACTACTACTACTACTACTACTACTACTACTACTACTACTACTACTACTACTACTACTACTACTACTACTACTACTACTACTACTACTACTACTACTACTACTACTACTACTACTACTACTACTACTACTACTACTACTACTACTACTACTACTACTACTACTACTACTACTACTACTACTACTACTACTACTACTACTACTACTACTACTACTACTACTACTACTACTACTACTACTACTACTACTACTACTACTACTACTACTACTACTACTACTACTACTACTACTACTACTACTACTACTACTACTACTACTACTACTACTACTACTACTACTACTACTACTACTACTACTACTACTACTACTACTACTACTACTACTACTACTACTACTACTACTACTACTACTACTACTACTACTACTACTACTACTACTACTACTACTACTACTACTACTACTACTACTACTACTACTACTACTACTACTACTACTACTACTACTACTACTACTACTACTACTACTACTACTACTACTACTACTACTACTACTACTACTACTACTACTACTACTACTACTACTACTACTACTACTACTACTACTACTACTACTACTACTACTACTACTACTACTACTACTACTACTACTACTACTACTACTACTACTACTACTACTACTACTACTACTACTACTACTACTACTACTACTACTACTACTACTACTACTACTACTACTACTACTACTACTACTACTACTACTACTACTACTACTACTACTACTACTACTACTACTACTACTACTACTACTACTACTACTACTACTACTACTACTACTACTACTACTACTACTACTACTACTACTACTACTACTACTACTACTACTACTACTACTACTACTACTACTACTACTACTACTACTACTACTACTACTACTACTACTACTACTACTACTACTACTACTACTACTACTACTACTACTACTACTACTACTACTACTACTACTACTACTACTACTACTACTACTACTACTACTACTACTACTACTACTACTACTACTACTACTACTACTACTACTACTACTACTACTACTACTACTACTACTACTACTACTACTACTACTACTACTACTACTACTACTAAAATTTACTAATTGGTTGTCAGGAAAATCCGGGCCAGTGTCCCTTTAAGGCTGCTCCAGCGGTACCAGTAGTCCGTTCATTTGAATACCATGTCACGAATCTTGATCTCAACACGGATATGGAGGAGCTGCGTGGTTATTTGAGAAGTTTTGCTTCAGATGTTGATGTGACTAAGCTGAACAGCAAAAATCCCACCAGGTATTCTTCCTTTAAAATAACGGTTCCTGAAAATCAGTCTCCCCTTATTCTGGATGTTAATATATGGCCCACTGGTGTTATATTGAATCTGTTTTTTCGCGCCAGAGTCCTCCATAAGTGAGACGTTAGCCTTGGAACGGATGGGTGATCGGATGGGTGATCTACCTCGAAGGTCCAGGGGGTGTTCAGGAGGGTTTTCGGTGCTACACGTCAATGCCCAAGGTTTTTCTAACAAAATATGTGAGTTTAATGCTCCGTTAAATGATAACTCGTTTGATATTTTGTGTATTAGTGAACATTGGCTTCAATCTAACGATATTAATGTTGTATGCTTAAATAACTACCAATTGGTATCTAGTTATTGTAGAGTAGGGAACAGGCAGCATGGGGGAGTTGCAATATTTGCTAATGCTAATTTTTCCTTGAAACCTGTTAGTGCGGAGAAATTCTGCACTTCATTACATGCTGAATTTTGTGCAGCGGAGATAAAAAACATGAGTTGTTTGATCATTACGGTATACAGGTCATCGTCACATGGTGACTTGAATATGTTTATTGTTGCTCTTTCCCAAATCTTGGACTTTTTCTCGAGGAAGTATAAATCGCTAGTCATTATCGGAGACATAAACCTTGATCTTGATGGTAGCACGAGAGTGCTAGATTTATTGGCGATTTGTTCCCTACATATGGCATGACTCATTATATTCATGTACCAACCAGAATTCTGAAAGATACAAGGTCTTGTCTCGATAATGTCATAACTAATTTTGGCACAGGAAGCGTATCTACGGGTGTTATTGATACCCATATTGCCGACCATATGGCGGTGTATATTTGTGTTAGGAATACTCGAGGAATAAAAAAATCAAAAACCCTTGTCCGCAAAAGAATGATTAATGATGCAAATATCTCTTGTTTTTTAGATCATTTAAAATTGACTAACTGGTTCAACTTCTATTCTCTAGGCTCTAACCCCAATATAATATGCTATGAGCTTTTGAAAACTGTTGCAATTTTCCTGGATGACTGTTTCCCTTTAAAAAATGTATCTGCTAAATGTGGAGTAAAGTGGTTCAATGAGGACCTGAGGGGCAAGAGAAAGAATCTTTTTAAGGCTAAATATATATTCAAGGTAACAAATTCTGAGAATGACTGGGCTACTAATAGTCATTTGCGTAAGCAGTATAAAAAGCTCTTGTTTCCGCTAAACGTAACTATTATGCCACGACCATTATGACCTCTGATAATAAGTCCAAAACAGTCTGGAACATAGTAAACTTAGAACGTACATCTATAAGTAATCACGTAGCTTCCAACTTAACCCCTGAGGAGTTTAATAATTTTTTTACAACTGTCTCTGACGTAATTTTCAATAGTATTGGGGATACAAATATAAACCCCTTGATATTTCTAAATAGTATGGTCAAACCAGTATCTTCCTTTTTTATGTCGCCTATATTGGAAGCTGATGTGCGTCAGGCTATCCTTTCAGCCTGTCTGGATTATTATGGCTTAAACAGCAGAATAGTAAAAGCTTGCCTTGAAGTACTTGTTGGGCCACTTACATTCCTATTTAACAATATTGTTAACGGCGGCATATGGCCGGACTCTTTCAAAATAGCAAAGATTCTTCCAATCCATAAAAAGCGCGATGTCGCTGTTGTAGACAATTTTAGGCCAATTGCTATTTTATCTATATTTTCCAAAATATTAGAAATCTTGCTAAAAGAGAGATTATTGGTCTATTTGGATAAATATTCTATTATATCGCCATCACAGTTTGGGTTCAGAAAGGGGTATTCTACAGTCAGAGCGTTATTATCTGTGATCGAGGAAGTAGTCGATGACCTTGATATGGGTGAGAGTTCGTATGCAGTGTTGTGTGACTTGACAAAGGCCTTCGACTGCGTTAACACAGATATTCTTTTGCTGAAACTTGATTACTATGGTTTTCGTTCAAATGAATTACAACTTTTTAGATCCTATTTAACCAATAGGAAGCAGTATGTTATGGTCAATGACTTTGAGTCCGAAATTATGCCGATAGCAGGTGGTGTCCCGCAAGGATCAATTTTAGGCCCAGTGCTTTTTTTATTGTACATTAATGATCTGCCCTCTTGTTTACCTTCTAGTTCTTGCTTCCTCTTTGCGGATGACACCACCATAGTGACTAGAGGTAGTGAAGAGCTGAGCTTAGCGAGCCTCGCATCGGCCAAATCTTGGTTTTCTACAAATAAATTAAAATTGAATGTAACAAAAACGCAAAATATGTTATTTTCATCTGATAAGTGGTGTGTAAAATCTGAACCAGTTAAAATGTTGGGCATTACTCTCGATACCGCCCTAGCCTGGACGCCGCATTTGGAAAGGCTTTGCTCGAGGCTTGCGGCGCAGCTTTTTGTAATGAGACAACTGAGGCCTTTTGTGGATGATAGCGTTATGCGGGTTGTTTATTTTTCTTTAGTGAATAGTCACTTGAGCTATGGTATCGTCCTGTGGGGCAACTCTAGGGATGCGCACAGGGCATTTATTCTACAGAAGGCTGCGGTGAGACTCATAGCTAATGTATCTTATAATACTTCTTGTAAAGACCTGTTTAAGCAGCTGAAAATTCTACCTCTGCCATGTTTATTTATCCTGGAGGCTCTAATTCTAGTTCATAAAAATTTGCCCAACTTAGTTACACATTCTAACATTCATAATTACGATACAAGAAATGCAGAAAATATTGTAGAGCCATTTTCTAGAATCAAAATTACCAAACAAAATAAACTGTTAATTGGCCTCTATAATAAATTTAATACATTTTTTAGACATTCCCAAATTAAATTGAAGTCAGTCAAGTCATTCCATACATTCACTAAAATGTTCCTATTGGAGCATTGCTTTTATTCTATTGACGATTTTAAGTCATATATCAGTTGATTATTTAGTTAATAAGTTATGACTATAAATGTACTGTTTGTGTATATAAATGGTCAATAAACGTTCTATCTATCTATCTATCTATCTATCTATCTATGATTATTATTATTATTATTATTATTATTATTATTATTATTATTATTATTATTATTATTATTATTATTATTATTATTATTATTATTATTATTTTGAGCTGATATTAGATAGTTTTTTCAGTAAATATTATCCATATATGCATTATTCAGATACTTACTGCTTTTCATTGGAAAATATCAAGTAATTATAAAACAATTATCTATTGAATTGATGGAGCTATTACAAAATCAACATATGCAAAAAGTGATACACTTCGACATCTGTCATTCAAGAAGAATGTACTGAATATTTCAATCATCGAAGAATCATCGTCATAGTAGTCTCAAATTTTTAAAAAAGTCTAATAGTATATAATAATAAGAAAAAAAAGTGTCTTACATAATTATAACAGGAACTGTTATGACTATATTCAACCAACCTCTCCTGAAGTCTAAGACAACAGTAAGGGTACTTATCTTTAATTCATTCATTCATTAACATCTAATTTTTACAGCAGATGGTTGATTCTCATTTGCATAGTATGATTGCTGTAACTTTGCAGTTTGAGAAAAATGCTGATACAATATTTAAAGTGCTTTGAAATTGTCAAGTTAAAGGTTGTTCACAGAATAATTATCCAAATAATTAATTAAATAATTGAAATCCGTATACATACATATATATATAAAAAAATTAAAATCCCTAGAAATGTACGTAAATCATCTAGAAACGAAGTCGCAAATCTAGGTCACAGACAGAGGTATTCTACCAGATGATACTTAAATATGATACTCAAATATCCAGTTTCACGCACTGCTGATAAGTAAAAACGATTCGTCGCATTTACTCACTATTCGCAAAACTAACATCATGACTAAATAAACTGACCAGGTAATACATATATATTTTTGTGGACATCAGAATGTTGAATTCATTGGATATGCTCAAACGATCATTAATTTCTCTAAATTTTACACTAATAATATTCAGCGGTATGACAAAACTAATAATATTTCTAAGCTGTTTGTAGATATAAGAATTAAAGTGTATTACTGAAGCGCAAAATGATAAATATGTTAAGTACGTTTAAATAACGAAGGGTAAACTTGGAGTTTGTAGAAATTGTAATTAATTCAGGACAGCTTTTGAGGAAAATTCGATCAACAGTCAAACCCAAAAACTGTGACCCTTGTGAACTGTTTAGTATGTTCGTAGACTTTATTTTAACACACTGATTGTCATCCTTTACCGATTGTATATGTAGTTGACAGTATATGCCATAGTGCAAGTAAGATTAAATAATAAAATGGTATTAATTATTGTGTATCAAGACCTGACGACTACGATGTATCCACAAGTCAATTTATTGGAGATATAATCGATGAATCAGAATCATTCAGGCTCGGACATATCGCATAATATGTAGGTAGTGGGTCTAAAAATACAATTATAAAGTAAAGTATAAGATAATTACTTGAATTGTGAGGCTTCATAATTGGTAAATTTTAATAGTATACAAGATATGGACTGGTATATGTCGCGTCTAAAAATATTTGTACCACAAACGAACACGAGGTGAATAAAAAGATTAAGTTTTGGGTATCATGTGTTTGTCTTATAATTTGTTATAATTAAATTATTACGTAATATTAATATTTGTATTACTTTGAAGTTATGTAAGTATGTGAAAAATAAATAAACCATTCCTGCATATTATTTCACCTGTTCTCCTTTGATATCTGGCATTTTTAACTAATAAACGTGTAATGTTTTATCAAAATCATTTAAATAAATTATATATGCTTTCTGATAGATATTTGTTTTATATTGCAGATGGGACAAAGGTAATATATTTGCATTGTGAGTGTCATGTTACTGTACTACTATTAATGTTGCTGATATAAAATTGTATCAAGACCACCCATTGGAACTAAATTGTATATAATATTTCAAGAAGGTACTTCCTACAGTATGTTGTTTTAAAGCTGCTGCTTTTGAAGCTGTTTTTTAGGTTTAGACCCCCGTTTCTTATTGCTTTTATAACTATTTTTACCTGCTTAGAACTGTTTTGGGCAACTTTTTGAGTTCTAACAGTTTTTAAAACTGGTCGTTACTGCGCGCAGTTGCGACCTAACCTAACAGAAAAACATGACACTTGACGCTCTGATTCTCTGAATGAAGTATTTTTCGTTGGAAGATACGCTGTTTTATATAACCCTCTGTATATCTAATATTTCTGGCTTGTTTGTTGTATAAGTTGGTTCTGGATTGGTAAAACTGCTGATGTCTTTTCTCAGGATCTTTAGTGTAGCCCACTTATTATATATTAAGTTACTGAATTATTCCCATATTTTGTAACTTAGTAATAATATTCCTACATAGACGATGTTCTATGCTGAAACCGCATTCTTCGATGTAATATCGTAGCTCGTTTACCAGTATATTAGAATCTTCACCATTTTTTTTATTCTCACAATGGATACTATCTTCTATTCCTAACGGATAATCTATGCTAATGGCTTCATCAGCACCTTTATCTTCATAGCTCTCATGACTCATGTATGTTTCTTTATAGTCGATAGGTCTGTATATATATTTTCTGTTTGATTCTTTCATGTCGACGAGCGGTTTATTATTATTTATCTGATGATGCTTGTTTTTGCTGTGAGTTAATAAGTTGTCCCGTCTCGTAAATTTGTTTCCACATGTGCTATAGGGAAATGTTTTAGATTTATGTTTATTAGTGTGGCGACTAAGTCCACTTCTATTTACAAATTCCTTGGAGCATACATCGCACACATACATGTTTACTCACGGTGATATAATGACTGCAGTATGTATCCTTTTGTTATTCTTTTTGTTATCTTATCTCTATCATAGTGTCCTTTTTTCTGTCATCGTTGTTCTTTTTTTTTCTGTCGTTGTTGTCCTTTTTCTTTCAGCGTTGTATTTTTTTCTGTCCCTATTGTCCTTTTTTCTGCCCTCGCTGTCCTTTCTTCTTTCGCTGTTGTCCTTTTTCTGTCATCGTTGTCCTTTCTTCTGTCGCTGTTGTCCTTTTTCCTGTCATCGTTGTCCTTTTTTCTGTCGCTATTGTCCTTTTCTGTCAGCGTTGTCCTTTTTTCTGTAGCTATCCTTTTTTCTGTAGTTGTGGTCCTTTTTTTCTGCATCGTTGTACTTTTTTTTGTCATCGTTGTCCTTTTTTCTGTCACTGTTGTCCTTTTTTCTGTCAACGTTGTCCTTCTTTCTGTAGTTGTCCATTTTTCTGTCATCGTTGTCCTTTTTTCTGTCATAGTTATCCTTTTTTCTGTCGCTGTTGTCCTTTTTTCTGTCATCCTTGTCACGTTTATGTCATATTTATGTCGCGCTTTCACATTTATGTCACGATGTCGTGTTTATATCACATTTATGTTACGTTTATGTCACGATGTCGCGTTTATATCACATTTATGTCACATTTATATCACGTTTATATTACATTTATGTCACGATGTCACGTTTATGTCCCATTTATGTCACGATGTCACGTTTATGTCATATTTATGTCACGATGTCACGTTTATGTCACGTTTATGTCACATATATGTCACATTTATGTCACATTTATGTCATGTTTATGTCACAATGTCGCGTTTATGTCACGTTTTTGTCTCATTTATGTCACGATGTCGCGTTTGTGTCACATTTATGTCACGATGTCACGTTTATGTCACTTTTACGTCACAATATCGCGTTTATGTCACATTTATATCACGATGACACGTTTATGTCACGTTTACGTCACGATGTCGCGTTTATGTCACATTTATGTTACGATGTCGCGTTTATGTCACGATGTTACGTTTATGTCACGATGTCGCGTTTATGTTACGTTTTTGTTACGTTTATGTCACGTTTATGTCACATTTACGTCACGTTTATCTCACAATATCACGTTTATGTAACACTTATGTCACATTTATGTCACGTTTATATCACAGTTATGTCACGTTTGTCACATTTATGCCACGGTGTCACGTTTATGTCACATTTATGTCGCGTTTATATCACATTTATGTCACGTTTATGTCACATTTATGCCACGATGTCACGTTTATGTCACGTTTATATCACATTTATGTCACGTTTATGTCACAGTTATGTCACGTTTATGTCACAGTTATGTCACGCTTATGTCACATTTATGTCACGTTTATGTTACAATGTGCGTTTATGTCACGTGTATGTCACATTTATATCACGATGTCGCATTTATGTCACGATGTCACGCTTATGTCACGATGTCGCGTTTATGTCACATTTGTCACGTTTATGTCACGTTTATGTCACATTTAGGTCGTGTTTATGTCAGAATTCCCGCCTAATTTTAAATCTTACCAAATTGAATTTACAGCCACTTCTACCAATTTGAATTTCCCGCCTAATTTTAAATATCCCTCCAGTTTAAATTTCCCGTCTAATTTTATATCTCACCTAATTGAATTTGCCGCCACTTTTACCAATTTGAATTTCCCGCCACTTTTGGTCACTTTAAATTTCCCGCCTAATTTTAAATATTCCACCAATTTGAATTTCCCGCCTAATCTTAAATCTCACCAGTTTGAATTTACCGCCTAATTTGAAATATTCTACCAATTTGAATTTACCGCCTAATTTGAAATATTCTACCAATTTGAATTTACCGCCACTTAAGACTAATTTTAAATATCTCTTCAGTTTGAATTTCCCGCCTAATTTTAAATCTCACCAGATTAAATTTACCACCACTATTTCCAGCACAAGCCCATATATTACTCGTTACCTATAAGTTGCGATGGTCTAGCGCTAACGTACACGCTTCGCACTCTAAAGGTCCAGGGTTCGATTCCCAGCGCTACCAGTTTTTTTTTCATACATATTTTTAATTATTTAATATCACCTGTAATTAGCACCTGTAAAATCTTAAATATTTCTATTTAATATCATTAATAGAGTTATTGTTATATATAGGTCAGACTGCTTGGTGAGGCTTCAAGCGCTCTCTAATTCTTATATATTATGCAGTTACCGTAATCTTTTGGTAATGGTCGTAGTAGTTTTTTCATTTAAATAACAACGTCACGTGATAGGTCTTGATGAGGAACCAATCAAATCAGTTTTCAAATTTTAATTATTAGCAAAAAACTATGTGTGTGACGTCACTATAACGCTACCGCTGCAGATCTTTAGTTTACTGTGCTTGTTCTTTCTGAAACGTACTGCGCATGTTTTTTCGGTTAGGTTAGATCGTTACTGCGCATGTTTTTTCTGATAGATTAGGTCGCTACTACGCATGTTTTTTCTTTTAGGTTAGGTCGTTACTGCGCATGTTTTTTCTCTAATCTACTGGGCATGTTTGTTCTGTCAGTCTTTTTTCCTTAGTTTGAATTTTCCGCCTAATTTTAAATATGCCCATCAGTTTGAATTTAGATTAGGTCGTTACTGCGCATATTTTTTCTGTTAGTGTCAAATTTCAAAACAAAGGTGTCAAATTACAAATTTTCCCACGGTCCAAGAAATTTTCCCATGCCAAACCGTATCCCTACCTACTTGATACAATTATATATATATATATATATATATATATATACGACGGAAAGCTGCCGAATGCTATATATATATATCAATTAGAACCCGTCACTAGCATTCGGCAGCTTTCCGTCGTAGAACAATGGGGTTGTGGATTATTATTTAAGTTTATGGAATCAAACAAAAAACATGTGCTGGGCGCCACTTAACTTAATATTATGATTTTTGATTGCCTCTGATTTTGCTGTTATGGAAATCAAAATCATCAAAAAAAAATATGATGTTAAAATTGTATAAATATCTGTATAGTGAATGAAATAGGTAAATAGGAGGTATAATTTAAAACTTGTTTATTTCAACTCCCTAAACATACACAGGATTACCAAAAATATGTATATATTATATAAGTAAGTAAGTAAGAATAAGTAATAATTTGGTAGCCATCTAAGTAGTAATTCAAACGAATTTCATTGTCATTTGTGACAGATTGTGCTGTAATAAATACAAAAGAAAATATATATATATTTAACTAGCACCGCATGCCCATAATATATATTGTTATATTTTATTTTCTTGTTGTATAGTATTTTGTATATTTTACGGTATGTGTGATCTTCAAAAAATTAAATTTTAATTTTAAATATTTTAAGTTAATAATATAAATTATATTTTTACTTACCCGAGTTAGCTTTTATCTGCGCCTTTTTAATAATTAAATATTATGAAATTTATTTTATAAGTCTTATAGGTCCACTACTTTTGATTAATAAATTTGGAAATTCACTTTTATATGGTTTTATGACTCTTTGTCTCAATGGTAGGTTCAAACAGGATTAATATTTACTATTCAGACATTCTTTACTAATAATTTTGATAATTTTATTATTATTTTTTTAATGAAATGTTCAATTTTAATTTAATATTAAAGGTGTAACAATTGGATTGGTTGAATCTTTCCTACTCCACCTAAACCCTGCTGTATCTTATAATCTAATAACAATAAATACTACAAAATACAAAGTTATTACCGAATTTCTTCTAAAGTCCTTGTTTATTAAATTTAGTCCGTTTCTCACTTCACTTTGTGTCTGCCTTTTATGGATGTCCGCTTCTTTCTAATTTCCTTCTGAAGTTCAATTGCTGGTGATTGCTCCTCGTACTATTCTTGTCAATCCGCCTGGTGACTGCTCCTTGTATCGTTCTTATCACTCTGTCATCCGTGACTTAATATTGCATGATAATTTTCTCTGGATATGCTATGAGCAGAAATATAATTTAAATACCTTGTCTAATGTTAATTGTTCAATGCCTTTAATCCTTCAATTGGTCTTCTTAATTTCTTAGTTGTTTTTGTTCACTGTTTCTTCTTGTTCTATTTTCAATTTTAACTTCAATTTTGGAATAGATATTTTTTTATTTATCCTTTTATAGACGTTTTTATAAATTTCTTGAATATCAGCTCCCTCCAATCTATCTTATTTTTCTTTCTATCTTTTCTGACTTCCTGTTATTCCGTTTCCTTGATTACCCTTTTTTTCAATGCGCTCTTATATCTACTTTACATATTTTTAAGAACTATTACATTTCTTCAATCAATCAAATTGACATTTGACATTTTATAAAATTCACCATCTACTTAAATATTTATAAACTTTAAAAACAATTTTTATTTTTGTACTCTATTTCCTTCCTTTTACCTTCCATTGAAACTTCATTTAAATTTTACTATAATTTTAAAATTTAGTCTGTATACCTATTACAATATATATATTGTTATATTTTATTTTTGTTGTATTGTCTTTTATGTCTTTTAGTGTGATAATTTGTTTAGATCTTTAAAAATTTAAATTTAAATTTCAATTTCAAAATTGTTTAAGTTACTAACATAAATTATATCTTTACTTACCCGAGCTAGTTTTTATCTGCGCCTTTCTGATGAATAACTATTATAAAATTTATTTTATATGTCTAATTTTGATTAATATTGGAAATTAACTCTTACATCCTTTTATAACTCTTTATCTCAATGGTAGGTTCAAAACAGGATTAATATTTACTATTCAGATAAACTTAACTAATAATTTTGATAACTTCAACTTATGAATGAGATGTTCAATTTTAACTAATTTACTTTAATTTAAAATATTCAAATTTTGACAATTGATTGATTTAATTTTCCTTACTCCACTTAAATCCTGCTCTATCTTATATATCTTATACTCTAATCACAATAATTTCTACGAAATACAAAGTTTATTACCGATTTTTCTTCTAAAGTCTTTATTCATGAAATTTAACCCCTCTACCACTTTTATCTGTGTCTTTCCTCTTTATGGATGTCCGCTCCTTTTCTAATTACTTGTAGTTTTCTCGGTTTCCAGGTTTCTCTTGTCCTTATTCTGAAATTCAGCTTCTGGTGACTGCAGCTCGTATCGTACTTGTCAATCCGTCTGGTGACTGTTCCTAGTATCGTTCTTGTCAATCCGTCATCCGTGAATTAATTTTATATAATGATGTTCTCCGGATATGCTATGATCAGAAATAGAATTTGAATAACTTGCCTAATATTAATTGTTTAATGCATTTTATGCTTAAGTTGGTCTTCTTTATTTCTTATTTATTTTTGGTAACTGTTGGACTGCTAATTCCTGTTCTATTTTCAATTTTTTATTTCAATGTTTAATAGATATCTTCTTATTTCTCCTTTAATAGACGTTTGTATAATTTTCTGTTATACAAACTTCCCTCCAATCTATTTTATTTTTTGTCTCTCTTCTTCTTGTTATCCCGTTTAATTGATTATCTTTTTCCTTTTTACTTTTTTTTTCAATGCACCCTTATTTCTACTTTACATATTTTTTATAAATATTACATTCCCTTCAATCAATCAAATTAATTTTTGACATTTTATAAAATTTACTTATCATCTACTTAAATATTTCTTCAACTTTAAAAAAAATATATTTTCATACTCTATTTCCTTTCTTTTACATTCCATTGAAACTTGGTTTTAATTTCACTATAATTTTAATACCTTTTATCACATTCATCTATTTATACCTATTACAATATACAGGGTCTTCTCTCTAAGACTTTCAGTGCTTATATCTCACAGCCAGCCACAATCAATTTAATTTTAATATTTTAGTAGTCAACCCCGCTAAAACTTATGTTTAAATTGAAATATAATTAATTAATTAACACATTTTGAAAAATAAACAACAATTTTAAATTTTAACATAAAAAACGCCTCCAAAAAGTGCACAAATTTCATTGTTTTGTCATGTAAAATGTGTATAGCCTTGAGCCAGACTTACACAGAAGAAACTAACATCGGTAAACGTCAAAACTATGAATTGTCAAATATTAATGCCATAAAATATTTTATTGCACATAAATAACGGTAAATAATGTATTAAATGCAATTAGGTCTGCTCAATGGTGTTATTGAGATTTGTCGATAGAAATTTAGACTTAGTTGAGGCTTTTAGAGCAGCCCCGTTCAGTGAATATTGTGTAAAATATCTGTGGATATTTTTAAATTGTTTCATTATGATGTAATAAAACTTCAGTAAATTGTTTTTTTATGTTACTACAGTGTACATAATATTTAGGGACCCGTATTTTTATCACAAAAGAATTTACAAAAGTGTGTAAGTACCTTAAGAATACTTCTTTTTTTCATCAGTTGTAATAATTATTGATTGATTTAGCAACAAATAAATTCGAACAAAACGACTCCTAAATTTGTTTTGATTATAATGTGAACGTATTTGTCCTTGAACTGAACCATAACTGAACTTGCCTCACAAAAGAAATATTACTAAAGGATAACCTAGAAATGATTGATGTTTTTTTTGTGTTATTGTGTTCACATTTCACCACTTTATTTATTTTTCTGATGGATAAAGTATGTTTAAGAAAGAATCTACATCTGTAAAATAATAAACAATGTACTACAATTTCTGTATTTTATATGACACAGAACTAAAATAAAGCAACTGTTTTTTTTTTCTAGAATGAATCACCTGAAAATTTACTAGACCGAGAAGGCACCTATCACATAGTCATTTAAAGCTAGATAGTAATTTGTAATTATGGTGGTTATAAATTAAACCAAGTACAGAAAGTTAGGTATGTTCTTATTTATGGCAAAACGTAAAGTTTAATGTGTTCTAGCAAAATTTTCCTCATCTCATCTATCTGTCCCACGAATATAAACTAATCGTGGCATCTGGTTTCTTCAGTACCTTATCCAATCTTTTAATCAATGATTAACGTAATTGTGTGTGTCAACCTGCTTCCATAATGGCACTTTGTTTTCTAAGTTCCTACTTAGAGGTGAGACGAAACATTTTCGTAGACATTTTTAATTTCTGCACACCACAAGGTGAAATGAATATGTTTATATTCTGTTCTCCTACAAATACTGAAATATGTCTCCTCATCTCTATTCTTGAAATTAAACCCCCAATAGCTTCTCCATCTCAAACTAATTAGGTAAAGATAATCCTAGCCTTTGCGTAACTGGGCTAGTTCTTATAAATTAAACCTCATAGTACTTTGAAATGAAGTAGCTAATATGAAACATAAGTACAGGAAACTACAACTCGTATATTCAATGTAAAAAGGCAAAAAATAATATGCAAGGTATAATTACCTACTAAGTACACTGATATTTTTCCTTTATCTTTCCTCTCAGTTCCCATTAATCGTTATACTTAGTACTTACACATCTCGTACTATCAAGCTTTTTACTCTATGAATGTAATTTATAGCACACCTATATACTTATATAGCTCGAAATTTTACTCACATTTGATGTGAATTATTTTTTATATCAGATATATGTTTGTAATACTGGAACTGAAGCTTTCACTCAAGAAATTCATTAGATTTTTACTTATGATTTTTTCTAGGCTTTAAAACAGGCTAGGCTTGTTGAAGGGGCTTTATTCATTATTTTTATTATTTGGAACTCTAGGTTAAGTTTACATATTGTTCGGGTCTCGAGACTCTCGGGCTCTGCGCTCTGCACTTCTGCAGCAATATTCACAGTAAACAACAGTAAAGCAGCGAGTCAAGGGAATGTAACGCGTTCATAAATTTAGTTTTCTGCTCGTAGGAATTGTCCTTTATCGCTTTTATTATTTCCGAGAATAGTATTATACAATTAAAGAAAGAATGATTCACATATTTTCAGTGTATTCATGCCGAATAAAGCTCAGCGTACGCGAACAGCTAATAACCTCTAAATTCAATTTTTTTAACAAAACTAGCAATATTGCAAAAACGTACGCAGATTCAATGTACCTCGTGGTGTTACGTATTTATAATAAAATTCCTACAAAAATAGTCATACTTGCTTTGACAGTTCCTGTCACTTTACGTTTTGACATCTATCCATGCGGTTGTTGCGTATGTGTAAATTGGACTCAAGGCTATACACAATTTGCATGACAAAATAATGAAATTTGGGGACTTTTCATAGGCGTTTTTTAATAATAAAATTAAATTTTTTCGGGATTTTTTTATCAGAATGTGTTCATAATTAAGAATATTTCAATTTAAAAACAAATTTTACCGAGGTTGACTACCAAAAAATCGAGCTTAAATCGATTATCTGCAAAACTGAACACCCTGTATAAAAACTAATGCCATCATCGAATTCTACACGCCATCTAGTGCCAGTACCCCAATTTCAACGCACTGGCTGCAATAGTAGCTGAGATATGGCACTAAACCTCAGACTCGTCGACTCACACTCGCACTCGTTCGAATATACGAAAAAACGATCTCACACATTGATTTAGTGGCCTGAATTGCAAATACTTAAACAAATCAATATGAATCCTTATGTGAGAGACTTTCAAATAAATAGTGTGGGAACATATAGTTTAGACCATATATCAGAAATAAATCAAGTTTTAAGTGTTAATAGTAGTAATTTTAATCTTAAGTTATTACACATGAATATTAGAAGTATTTTTAAAAATATAGAAGAATTTAAACTCTATATACAGGGTTTTACTGATGATTTTGATTTTATAATATTGACAGAAACATGGAAAATTGATGATTTGTCTGTATTTCACTGTTCTGGTTACAATGTTGTCTATAATGAGGGATATTGGAATCAAAATGATGGTGCAGTGGTCTATATAAAAACACCTTTAATCAAGTTAGTTTTACATTCGAATATTACTGATCACTATACAACTATTATACAGTTAGTTTTAGAAAATTGTCCTTTGAATAAAAAACATAATAATTATAGAACCTTTTTAAATCACAGGAAGCTTCACACAGCTCTCAGTTATTTGTCTTGGGACTCGGTGTACTCGAGGGTTGACACTGAATCTGCAACAAATACATTTGTGTCGTTGGTGTCTGATACAATAAAAAAATGTACGGTACATATCAAAATAAAAAGAAATAAGAGAAAAAGATCAGATGGATCACAAGTGGAGTAATAAATTCAAAAAATGAAAAAAACCGACTGTTTTTACAGTGTAAAAAATATCCGTACAACAACGAATTGCGAGAAAAATATAAAAAATATAAAAATAAACTATCAACATTAACTCGTGAAACAAAGATAAATTTTTACAGAAATAAAATTAATGCGCATAAGAATGATTCTAAAAATCTATGGCAGGTTGTTAATAAACTTGCAAATAAGAACAATAACAACAGTGACATAACATCTTTAAAAGATGACACTGGAAAACTTATTTACGACAATAAGGATATTGCTTCAATTTTTAATATATTATATATATTTTGCTAAAATGGGTTATAATCTTGCACAAAAAATTCCAGTCAATAAAAACTATGAGCGAACCCCGACGAGACAATTGAAATCTTTATTTTTGCTTCCTGCTAGTGTCGATGAAGTTAAAAAAGAAATATTGAATTTAAAAAACCGAAATCAGCTGGAATTGTTGGTTTAAAGGAAATTGCGGATAACATAAGTTATCCACTCTGTTATATTATAATGTCCTTCTGTATTCAAAACATCAATAATAACATCAATTTACAAAAAAAGCGGCGATAAAACGGATGCGACAAATTACAGACCAATTTCAGTAATTACAAATTTTGGCAAGGTGTTTGAGAAAATTGTAAAAAAAAGATTGATAAAATTTATAGATAAATACAATGCCTTATCGACATCTCAATATGGTTTTCGTGCAGGTATTCCACCCAAGATGCTGTTTTGGCATTAACTAATGAGATTTACACTGCTATGGATGAGGGTAATAAGTCACTATGTGTTTTCATAGATCTGGCAAAAGCCTTTGACACCGTGAGCCACAAAATATTACTTGACAGAAGATATCGGTGTAAGAGGTGATGCACTGCGACTTTTCCAGTATTATTTGTCTGACCGAAAACAATGTGTGAAAATAAATGATTGCACTAGTGGCTTTGAAGTAGTTGAATATGAAGTACCGCAGGGTACAGTTTTGGGACCCATATTAATATATGTAAATGAGTTGTTCTCCATTCAGGGCAGTGGGCAGATCATTAGTTATGCAGATGACACAGCTATTTTCTACAAGTCATGTTCTTGGGATCTACTAAAAAGTAACGTCGAAAGAGATTTAACAAAATTGTCGTGTTGGTTTGATAACATGCTTCTAATTGTTAATTATAAAAAAAACAGTTATATACCTTTTTACTGTGACAGACGGTCTGCATCAAATTTTGATTCCATTGAAATTCATAATGACTATTCCACCCATTCAATTGACTCAAAATTAGAAATGAAATACCTGGGTATAATTCTTGATAACCAATTAAAGTGGAATTATCATATTAACTATATTAAAAAATTGAGATGTGTCCTATATAAATTTAAATATATACGTGACTTTTTACTTATTGGTGAATTAAAGTCATTATATTTTTCATTGGTTCAATCACATTTAATATATGGAGGAGGAGCAGTATGGGGAGGAGCCCTAAATTGCCATATTGCACCCCTGGAAATCGTACAGAAATGTTTTCTAAAAATAATTTTAAGAAAAGATAAATTTTATCCTACAAATAATTTGTATATGGATGCTTCGGTATTTGATTTAATACAGTTGTATTTTCTACATGTATGCATACAACAATATAGAAATCAAGATCAGACCAAATATTCATAATACTAGATATAGCAACTAATACTTATATTATTATTATTATTATTATTATACATGGAATAGGGCTAAGAAATTTCTATGTAGCCCAAATTTAAAATTATACATCAATAAAAGTGTAAATAAAACTAGTACAAGAGCAAAAATAAAAAATAATGTGTACGCGTAATATAAAAACAAAATAAATGTTCATGGGTTTCTTCTAAACAGCGAAGCATCAAGTCTTTTCTTGAATATAGATACATTTGGGGAATTAACCCCGTGCAATGGCAGAGAGTTCCATGTCGAAAAAATGCGATTGGAGAGGAAAGTTTGCCTGGTTGTTGATTTAAAATTTTCTTTCTTTAACTTCAAGCCGTGGCCCCTCAAGCGTTGATCTGGATTTCTTGGAAAGAGTTGGCGAATGTCATCACTAAAAAAGTTAGTTTTCAAGGCTTTGAAGGTAAAGATCAAATCTCCACGAAGTTTTCGATCAGCAAAAGATGTCAATCCGGCGGAAAGTAATCTCTCTTCATAGCAAGGTCGCATACGTCCAAAAGGCAGTTGTGTAGCATATCGTTGCACAGATTCCAATAGATTTTTATCTCTCACGAGGTTGGCATTCCATACTGGCCCAGCAAATTCCAGCAAAGGACGGACATAGCATTTAAAAAGGCGAACAAATACGGGAAACGTGGATTTTGCAAAAGTCTTCTTCAAAAGGTAAAGTTTGGAATTTGCTTTTTTACAAACTGCAGCTATGTGATTAGACCACGAAAGATTTTCTGTAATAGTAACTCCAAGATCATTATAGGATGATACGATATTAAGTGGGATATTTTGTAAAGAGTACTGGTAACGGGGGTTGTTTTTCCCAAGATGGAGTACAACACACTTATTTGCATTGAGAGGGAGCATCCAGTCGTCGCACCATTGTGCAATGTTCTTCAAATCTTGTTGAAGTGTTGCCTGATTCAATACTGGGTCCGAAACAAACACCAAAAATAAGAGAGGGCCTAACACCGAACCCTGCGGTACGCCACTAATTACAGGACGAGGGGATGAAAAAGAGTCACCAACCCGCACACTAAAAGTTCTGTCACAGAGAAAAGCATCTATCCAAACGAGAAGGTCACCACGAATGCCGAAATGAGTGAGTTTATGTTATATAGAATACCTTTCCCGCATACAGTTTTATTCCAGCGTGGATATTTGTATTTGGCTCCCAGGCTCTTCTCTTCATTACCTGCATAAGTTAAAAATTTTTCTGAGAGAACACAACAGACTTGAAATACATAAAATGATTGACTTAAAAAATGTTTAGAAGTCCTAATTCTTAATAATATATATTGTATTTTACTTACCTTAACTGTGTACCTATCTATGTCTATCTATTTGTATTGTTATCTTGCAATTTTATATTGGATTACCTGAATTTTATATTTTTACGTAATTGTTTTGTTTGTTTCTTATCAATTTTTATATTAGTATAACTAGCTTTTAAATTGTATTTTTAATTTAAGTTTATTGTTTGCCACTAGCTCACGTACAAGTATGTGAGTGTATCTTGTTTATTTGTTTATTGTGGTGTTACACCGATGTGAAAATTTACGGTATTCCTAAAAAATGAATGAATAAACATTATTATATATTCGCACTGAAAGTCTTAAAGGGAACACCCTGTTTACAATTATACCTATACAGGGTGTCCCATAATGATAATTTTTCAATTTGAGCCCTCTCTTACGAGATAATGGCTTCTAAAGAATTGAAATAATTTCGGTTTTCATTTTTTTTCTCAAGAACGGTTAAACTTATAAATCTGAAAATGGGTGAATACATTTTGTTAATTAAGTGACATTGTTGAATATGATTTTTATTTTTACCAAATGTCGACAAGGGTGGCGACGACCAACCTCTGTTGTTTTTTTTTTTAATTAGAACATTTTATTCTAAATGTTTCTTGATATGAAAAAATTACAGTACATAGAACAATCAATTTAAAAAATTTTCCCTCTCTTAGTATTTTTATGCTGACATGCGTTTTCTCTTAAAAAAATAAAATCCACATATGTAGATATCCTCGGGTGTGGAATATGCAAGTACCGACAGTTTATGACATTATTTAAAATCTTTTGCAGTCATTAGAAATATAAGAAAAATCATGTATCATGCAAATATAAGCACATATATTTTTTTAACCCCCTGTACAATTACTCTCAGTTTTTTCTATTAGTAGCTGACTTTATTTAGAAACTCTAGAAACTCTTTAGATACGTATACATATTCCGAACAAGTAGACATGCTTTTCGTTTGTCGATTTTGTCAAAGTAACGGCCGCAAAAGTGTTAGGGTCTACATGGATAGATTCCCTCATCGACGAGTGCCAAATCATCAAACAACTTAAATAGGGTCAACTATTTAAATTTTTTACAGCAAGTATTACCTAATTTATTGGACCATTTGCCGTTACTACTTCGTCGTAACATGTGGTTTATGCACGATGTTGCACCCCCCCATTTTACAATACCCGTTCGTCAGTATTTACATAATCTGTATCCTAACAGGCGGATTGAAAAAGGAAACGATGCTCCTATAAAATGGTCACCTCGAGCAACAGACTTAACCCCTTGCGATTATTTTTTGTGAGGTGCACTAAAAACCAAAGTATATGCTTATGCAGTTAATAATGAAGAGGAATTTTTTAGGCGAATCCAAGACGCAGTTAACATTTTACGAGGTAATCCAGTAATCATGGAGAGGCTGCACTACAACTTCGTAAAACGGATTACTTGTTGCGTACGAGAAAACGATGGTCACTGAGCATTTATTGTAAAGACACCATAACTCTTTTTTATTTGTTATATTAATATCTTGTTATCTTGTATTTATTAAATAAAATATAAATGAGAGTTTTGGAATTTTAGTTATTTGTTGCAGAATGAATGCTGATACTGTTGACATACGAAAAATATTTTTTCTGCATAAACTACTCATCTATTCAAAATTCTGAAAGTATAAAAAAGTGTCTAACTAAAGTCAGCTACTAATAGAAACAAGCTAAGAGTAATTATACAGGGGGTTAAACAAATATGTGCTTATATTTGCATGATACATGATTTTTCTTATATTTCTAATGACTGCAAAATATTTTAAATAATGTCAAAAAGTGTCGGTTAGACTTATAACTGCGTAGCCCAAAATTGGTTAAAATCGATCAAGTCGTCTTCGAGATATTCGGAATAAACAAAATTTTTTCGCGAACTTTGGCGCTCTCTGGCGGCTAAACGAAGGAATTTTGGAAATAAGTAAATTGGGCTAAATCGGCTTATTTTGAACCCATGAGTCTGTAGTCTTCTGTTGTACACGCCTTTTCCACCCTGTTACCCCCTTCAATGATATAGGAACAATCTATACACATTGTCTTATCACCCACCTGTCCAGACTCCAAGCTGATCCTTCTGTTTGGGTACATCGAGAAAACATTACACCTAGTTACTCCCCCGAGTAACTAGGCAACTCAACTCATTTCAATTCTTAACCATCACTGCTTAGCAGATTTGTGATACTTTACTCTGATTAGTTTGAGCTCTACTGCATGGCTTGCTTTTACCATTACTATATTACTGCATGAATGCTTCCGAGGCACTACATTACGCTACCTTCTACTTGTAAATTCTTATTTATAATAAATAATCTACCCAGCTGCTGGGTAATCTTAAAAATATGGAAAATACTTAGTATCCTAAGAAACTATCTGTTCGGATGAGAAATTCGCGTACCGCCGCGGTCACTCGACGGAGCAGCAGAATCTCAGGTTAGTAGAATTTATTTCTGCAGATTTCAACGCCAGAGAATCGACCGGAGCAGTCTTCTTGGACGTCGCCAAGGCCTTCGACAGGGTCTGGCTCGATGGGTTTTTAACTAAGATGCTCGACATTGGCTACCCTGGCGGCCTCGTCAAGCTGGTGGCGTCTTTCCTACGGGGCAGAGGGTTGCGAGCGAAGGTGGCGGAGTTCTATCGACCCATCGAGGCAGGCGTCCCTTAAGGCGCCGTGCTGTCACCGCGCCTGTTTAACATCTTCACCGCGGATTTTCCCAAGACAGAGCGCATGACCATGTGCCTTTACGCCGATGACACCGCAACCGCGGCCTGTTCTCTGAACCCCGAGATGGCGGCAAGGTACCTCCAGAGAGCTGTCAGCCCACTGGATTACTGGTGCAACGGATGGAAGGTGGCAATCAACTCGGACTCACTATGCTATGACTCACAAGTTGAAAGAAATTAAAAAATTCTTATCAGCTTCTTACTTAACCCAACACCTAGAAAACGCCATTATATTGTCTTGTGCGAACGACTCCACATCGTGTGTTATAGCGTCAGTGAAAATAAATGTTAGTGACGTGTCCTTTGCAAGGGAAATGGTGAAAAGTGGAAGAAAAACAGACGGAAATATAGTTTCTTGAGAAGACAGCAGAGGGCACTTATATAAGTCCCAATAAATCTTTATGATTCAACATCCTGCTGGTGGAAGTATTAGACCCCGAAATTAGTTGTCAAAAAATTCGTGTTGTGAAATTTAATTTTTGTTTTTTGAAAACCTTAATTCTGCTGTTTTTAGGCAGGGGTATATAAGCAGAGGGCAATTATATAAGTGGCCCAACGAGCTTTATGATTCAAAATTCTGCTGTTTCTGCGGGGTATACAGCACTTAAACGTGTAAGTAGTTCAACGAATCTTTACGATTCAAAAGGTTCTGCTGATTTTTAAACCGGGCAACATAGAGTAATTATATAAGGAACCTACGAATTGTTCTTTCTATTTTTTTGTTTAGTCACCATCAGAAATATTAATTTTATTATTGTCGAGCCTCAGATTTTGAGTGCACAAATAGTAGAGAAACTACCGCCATAAGACTTATTATTATTATTAGTAACAAATAATTAGAGCTGAAGCTAAAAAGCTTGTTGTGCTCTAAAAACAAAAGATAAATTCATCCTATAAATGGCTGATAACATAGTAAAAACAATTAATAAAAAAAGTACAATATATATGAATACTATAAATATTAGTAATTCAAAGAGATCAATCACATTGGATGTTGATTAAAGTGATGGTCAAGTCTATTCTTAAAAGAATTTACATTATCTGGTAAATCGTTCCATAGATCGAATATCCTGTTGGGTAGAAAATTTTGTCTGTTCCGTGTACGAAAGCTTTCCTTTTTAAATTTGAATGAATTGCCTACACACTAAGACGGGGGCCAGGGTTTAAATGAAACATCACGTGTGGGCAGTACAGTTCGCTATGCAGGATCCTATAAGTTGTAATAAGGTCACCTCGAATACGATTATTTTCTAGAGATTATAGAGAATACGAAGACACCGGAGACGGTCTTCATACGTAAAATATTTAAGACCAATTGGAAGTTTGGTGGCTCGCCTCTGAACCCCCTCAAGTCTTGCGATGTCTTGCTTTAATAGTGGAGACCATATGGCCACCGAGAACTGCAAATGGGGGCGAATATATGATTTGTATAACTTCAAAAATGTATCCAAGGTAAGATTACTGAAAAATTTTCTGATCATAAAAATCAATTGATTACATTTTTTCATTGCCTTGGCATCTTGCGCACTCCATGGCAGATTTTCCATAATAATTATTCCGAAATCATTTTGTTGTGTAACGCTTGGCAATTCTGTATCATCTATATTGTATACTACTTTAGAATTAGTTCTAGACATATGGAGTACACAACATTTAGAAAAATTTAGAAAAATTTAGAGGTATGCACCAGTCGGAACACCAATTATTAATAATATCTAGATCATCTTGTAGGTGAAGAGATGATGATGAAAATAATTTAAGATTATCTGCATATGATAACACTTGGGAAGTACACGTATTTATTAGGTCAGAAACATATACTAGGAACAGAATTGGTCCAAGGACTGAACCTTGTGGAACACCACTCAATACTTGTCTTCTCTCAGAAAAATTATCGGCGATACGAACTATAAATTCACGATCTTCCAAAAACAATTTTATCCAGTTTAACAGCTTACCACGCACACCGCAATGTTCAAGTTTATAAATAATCGCGCATGCGGCACTTTATCAAAAGCACGAGAAAAGTCCAAGTACAAAACGTCTATAGGTCGTCCAGTGTCTGCACATAAGGTCCAAGAATTAATAACTTGAAGTTAATTGGTAAATACTGATCGACCAGGTAGAAAACTATGTTGATGCGGAAGCTGATCGCTAGCATCTAAAGTAAATGCATTGTAGAAAGTCTCAGCAAAAGTCTCAGCGACTTCACAGTTATCACTACACACACTACCCGGAGCATTTTTAATCAGTGGTGTGGAAACTTTACTTGTGAGTGGAGAACGAGTATATTTATAAAAAACTTTAGGTCCTTTATCAATTAACTGATTTTCAAACAATGACCTTGCACGCCGTAACTGTCCTGTTAGTCTAGCGAAATTTCGGTGTAGGTGATAGTCGTCTGAAGAATTATATCGTTTGTATCTTTGCCAAAGTGCCTTTTTTCTGCCATATTTTAAATAATTCTCCATTAAGCCACAGATTTTTATTATTGGATGCATATTTACAAACAGGAGTATATGTAAGTATATTTCTGACAGTATTCAACCAACTATGCCATAAATCTTGGTGTTATTTTTGTTTGCACGGTCTTCAAACCAATCCACCTCAGCCAAATGATGATTCATTGATATATAATCAGACTTGAAGAAGCAAATGATTTTTAATAATCCCAAACAAGTTTGGCGAATAAATTTCTGACCCGCATTCTTGTAATAAATATATTAAAAATTTTAGGTTCCGATGATACATTTTAATTTCACTAACTTTTTTGCAAAACTTGCATAAAACGTATTTCTCAAACCGCTCCATTTTTCAATTGTACAACACAACGATTTTAAAGAAAATGGTCAAATAACGTCAAAAGTCACGTGTTTGACATGGATTGCATGGCCTTCTTAATAATATATACATATGAATTTTATTGATATTACATAGTGCTTAAGGTTCTTTGTAAGAAAATATATTTCTACCAACTTAGTAAAATGAGTATGTGGAAAACTGAGAGATTGATCTACTATTGACTTATTTTTTATTATTTTGCTTAACTAAAGTCGGTTAGTTGTATTTTATGTAACCTAATGTTATATGTATGTAAGTTACTTTGATTATATATACTGCTTCAAGTTTTTTTTGCAATAAAATATATTTTTACCAACTTTAGTACACTAAATTTTTAGAAAATTGAAAGATTGAACTACTATCAACTTATTTTTTATTATTTTGTGTAACTAAAGTTCACCACTTATACTTTATTTAACTTAATAAAATATGCATGTGAGTTTCATTGATACAACATAGTGCTTCAATTTCTTTGTAAGAAAATATTATTTCAACCTACTTTAGTAAAATGAATTTTTAGAAAACTGAGAATCTGAACTACTATCGATTTGTCTTTTATTATTCTGTGTAACTAAAGTTCGTCACTTACATATATTTAATTTAACTTAATAATATAAGCATATGAATTGTATTATCATTACATAGTACTTGAGGTTCTTTGTAAGAAAATATATTTTTACCAACTTTAGTACACTAAATTTGTAGAAAACTGAAAGATTGAACTACGATCAACTTATCTTTTATTATTTTGTATAACTAAAGTTCGCTACTTATATTTTATTAAATTTATATATGCATGTGAATTTCATTGATACTACATACTGCTTAAGGTTCTACGTTAGGAACAAAGCAATTTAATTGGGTTGCATTAGAAGCTTTAAACAGTTTAGTATGAAAAAAAACACAAACTCCTCCACCTATCCTGACTCTTCGATCAGATCGTATTAAAAAATATCCAGGTAAATTAACTGCAGCGTCTTATATATTCGGTGAAAGCCACGATTCCGAGAGTAAGACAATACTAGGTGAAAATTTAGCAACGTATAATTGAAGATCATTTTATTTATTAGGAAGTGATGCTATATTAATCTACATAACTGAACACTGATAAATTTGTGGAGACAAATGTAGTTTTTTGATGGCTGCTCATTTGGTACAATCGTGGGTAGATTTCGAATATATTTTATGGTTAAGTTTTCTCCATCGTCATTTCTTTGCTGGAGTTCAGACTGTAAGGATTTTAAATATTCGAGTTGATGCTGTGTTGGATCATGGCCAATTTTAACTCTAGAGTATCTGGTGTTAGTAAGCTTATAAGTGATATTCGGTCTACTTAGGCGTCGCACAGATGTAATATTCGCAGACGGATCAATTTTAGCTATCAAATCAGTGGCAACTTGCATATCTCCATTTTCTGTATTTTCGGCAGCAGATTCAGATAAACCAGCTATGACTAGGTTATGCATTTTATTGAAACGACTGAGTGTTTCTTGAACACAATCCTCAAAATTTCTTTCCTGGGAGAATGGGTAGAAGTTTGTAATTTGTTTTCTAAATTAGAAAGTCTGCCATCAAAATTTTGTAGCTTCTGCCTCTAACCAAATTCATGAATGTATCAAGTTTACGTTATCTATTAACACATCTGTTGCAATAAATTTTTATAGATTTAGATGTCGATCTCGTGAAACGCTTAACATCATCGGCAGATAAACCTATACATTCTAAATGAAGAGATTAATTGCTCGCTGCAAGGGATACTACGTTGTTCAGGTGAAATTGAGCGCGAACAGTTGGGGCAAGGATTCATATTAAGTGAGTTTTATTAAGTACGTCTTCGATAATCCTTCCAAAGGGAAACCAATATGGAGCTTACTAAAGCGGCTAGTTTACTGAGGTAAATAAACAGTGGCTGTTGGCAAAATGGGTGAACGTATGACTAGCTGCGTATCAAATATGCGCCACAGGTATATACTGTAGCGAACCGTAAATAATACAATATGGACAACGAATGTGAATATAGATAAAGTTCTTGAAAAACCTTGAAAGTTAATGGATAACAGTTTTGTACTTACATTCAAATACAGGCTTATGTTTGTTTATACATTTGCTTAGCCACGAAGGCTATATATATTGAACTGGTTTCCGACTTGAGTACCGATTGTTTTTTGGCATGTTTAAAGAGATTTCTTGGCAGAAGGGGCAAACCCGTTACTATTCTATCCGACAATGGGACAAATTTCACAGGGGCTAACTCAAAATTAAGGGAAATTTCTGCATTTTTAAAGCAAAACAGTGACAAAATTATTAATTCAATGTCGGTCAATAATATTGAATGGAAATTTATTCCACCACAATCTCCTAACTTTGGAGGTAGTTACGAGGCGGGAATCAAAAATACTAAATTTCATATGAAAAGGGTCATTGGTAACGCTCATCTCACTTACGAAGAGTTAACTGTTGTGTTGACCCAGATCGAATCTATCCTAAACTCTCGTCCTTTGTATCCACTCACCACCAATATAGATGATCCAAGTCCTCTTACACCGGTTCATTTTTTGGTCGGGAGATCGCTGACGTCTATCCCAGAACAAGATTTAAAGGAAGTACCAGAAAATCGTTTAAACAGGTACGAGAGGTTGCAACAATTATTGAAACACTTTTGATCACGATGGAACAGAGAGTACATCGCGGAAATACAGACACGTGTTAAGTGGCGACAACAGTCAGACACATTGTTAAAAATTGGTTCGTTAGTCATCGTTAAACAAGAAAACACACCACCATTGAAATGGAATCTAGGGTGAGTAGTTGAACTTCACCCAGAAGCAGATGGTGTTGTGCGGGTTGTGAGTTTAAGGTTACACGATAATATTGTGAAACGTGCAGTGAACAAGTTATGTTTATTGCCAATCTCTGACTAAATAGATAATGTAACAATTTAACTATCATATAACTTATAGTGGTAAATTTCATTTTGAAAGTGTTTAAACACATTTCAAGTGGGCCGGCATGTTAAGGCCAGTAATATTTGAATAAATATTTTGATAGCCAATGTTGGCAGCACTAGGTATTAGTGGCTTCCTCTGGGAAATAAGTTGAGTAGAGTTAGTTGTATGTAGAAAGCCAGAGAGAGAGCATGTATGTTACGTTGTACAAATCTTTAATATAATACAATACTTTCATTACAAGTTTCTAGGCAATCCTAAAAGAACGATAAAAACTACAGTCCACTCTTACCATAATATTAAGTTTTGCAACTAGTGCGTCAACAGATGTTATTTTACTGTGACAACCGACCAAAAATTAAGAAAAGTTTAGATTTTGAATCTAAAAATGTATTGTACAAAGTTACTACTAAATCCTTTATTGGGACATTTGAGATCGATGAACTATCAGATTAAAATGATTTAAAATTTTGTCTAGCGGAAGATAGAGAATAAAAATAATAATTTTAACCTAAAAAAGTTTAAGCAGAAAACTTATTGTATCGTTTAATAATTTGCAGCTTTAATCGGTCAATTAGTGGCCGCTTGTCCAGCTATTGACTATATAGCTGGCTGTATTTAAACAAATTCAAAAGAGTAAATTTTAGCTGTCAAATAAAAACTACGACAGCGAGATGTTAATTCTTAGGTATTGACTGTTTAACTGGTGGATTAATAACCCACTACCCAGTAATAAATATACTAAGAATGGTGTTTTTGTATAAAAATATTTACCGATGCACATTGTGGGGAGAGTAAAACTCATGCATTTTGACACAAGAATGAGCAAACACATCATATTATTTTTTGGAATTAATGGCGACGTTTAATAGATTAATATCATTTTCCAAAGTCTATACAGCAAATTCAACTGCTTTTACCGCTATTGTTATTAATTATTAATAGAATTAATTTGTGGGTTTATTAATAAAATAGTTTCACATACCTGATGTTACAACAAAATTTTGGGCCCGTCTTCGGTGCAATACACTTTATTTTTTAAAATATCCCCATAAAAAGAAGTCCAAATGATTTAGTCAGGAGATCGTGGCGGCCATGGTACGAATATAATTGAGCCTCGTGTATGATACACCACACTGCTGCAATACGCTCTGGACGCCCTGTACCTCCATTTCTTCCACGATACGGTTTCAAATTTCCCTCGAATTGCACTATACTTGAACTCACTGCATACCGCGGTAAAAGTAGCAGCATTTGGCACATGTTTACCGGGAAATCGGTCTGCTAAATCATTTTCACATCGCCATATATTAAAACGATGTAAAGACTGGTATCACAAAAACTTTAATACCTACAAAAAGTAATCGGATTTCAATATTCGGAAACGCCTGGCTAGAGGCTACAGTAGCCTAGCGATGTAAAGGTTAAACATACTACAGTAGGTAGGGGGTCACTTCTGCATGGGAAAATTTCTTGGACCGTGGGAAAATTTCTTGGACCGTGGGAAAATTTGTCGGCTAGATCAAAGGGTACCGCCGAACAGGTGTTAATTACAGGTGTGGCTCCGTAACCTAATAGAAAGAACATGCGCAGTAACGACTTTACCTAATAGAAAAAACATGCGTAGTAGGGGTCTAATCTAACAGAAAAAACATGCGCAGTAGCGACCTAAACTATCAGAAAAAACATGCGCAGTAGGGACCTAATCTAACAGAAAAAACAGGCGCAGTAGCGACCTAATCTAACAGAAAAAACATGCGCAGTAACGACCTAATCTAACAGAAAAAACATGCGCAGTAGCGACCTAACCTATCAAAAAAACATGCGCAGTAACGACCTACCTAATAGAAAAAACATGCGCAGTAGCGACCTAACTCTAACAGAAAAACATGCGCAGTAACGACCTAACCTAATAGAAAAAACATGCGCAGTAGGGACCTAATCTAACAGAAAAAACATGCGCAGTAGCAACCTAACCTATCAGAAAAACATGCGCAGTAGGGGGACCTAATCTCACAGAAGAAACATGCGCCTATTCAAATCTGTTTCTGCGCAAGTTCCAAATCTCGGTAAATTCAAATCTGCGCATGCTCTATTGTATTGGAGAATACAGCATTATTTGTGGACAATGAAAAAAAACTTTACTCTGTGTGCGATTTGAACCCGGGACCTCTCGCATGCAGAGCAAACGCGTTACCACGAGACCGCTATGACTATTAACAAAAGCTTACAGTAACTGTGTAATATATGAATCAGAGAGCGCTTGAAGGCGTCCCCTGCCAAGCAGTCTGAGCTATATGATATTAAATATTTAAAATTTTACAGGTGATATTAAATAATTAGAAATGTGTATGAAATAAAAAAAAAACTGGTAGCGCTGGGAATCGAACCACGGACCTTCGTGACAGAAGTGACGGCAAATCAAAATTGGTAGAATATTTAAAATTAGGCGGGGAAATTAACAGAAAAAACATGCGCAGATCTGCAGCGGTAGAGTTATAGTGACGTCACACATACAGTTTTTTAAATTTGAAAAACTGATTTGATCACGTGGCGTTGTTGGTTTTTTTTTTCGTAACTAGTGCCCTTCTGGCTTTTAGCAGTTTAGATCATTTACTACTGTTTGAAATATTAAATATAAATATTTAAGATTTTACAGGTGATATTAAATATGGAATGGAAAAAAAAACTGGTAGCGCTGGGGATCGAACCACGGACCTCTAGAGTGCAAAGCGTGTACGTTAGCGGTAGACCATCAGATGGGGTTGTGTTGGAACGGGAGTGGTGGTGAGATTAGACAGGGAACTAGTTGTGACAGGAGTGACGGTAAATAGTTCCAAACGTGGATAAGCGCTTATCAGTAGATGGCGTTGCAAGTGGAGCGCGCTACTCCGTTAGAGTGAATTATTATTAAAACACAACCAGTAGTAAAATGGGAAATCCTACTACAGGGAAAATTTTACGCAAATAGTATTTCTAATTTCTACCAACAGCAAAAATACTACTGTAGTGGAAATTTTAATGTAATAACATTTATAATTTCTATCACCATCAAAAATGCTAGTATAGTGAAGATTTTAATGTAATAATATTTCTAATTTCTACCATCAAAAACGCTACTATAGTGAAGATTTTAATGTAATAAAATTTATAATTTCTACCATCATCAAAATTGTTTCTATAGTGAATATTTTAATGTAATAATATTTCTAATTTCTACCAACAGCAAAGATACTACTGTAGTGGAAAATTTAATGTAATAAAATTTATAATTTCTACCATTATCAAAAATGTTACTATAGTGAATATTTTAATGTAATAATATTTCTAATTTCTACCATCATCAAAAACGCTACTATAGTGAAGATTTTAATGTAATAAAATTTATAACCTCTACCGTTATCAAAAATGTTACTATAGTGAATATTTTAATGTAATAATATTTCTAATTTCCACCATCATCAAAAACGCTACTATAGTGAAGATTTTAATGTAATAAAATTTATAATTTCTACCATTATCAAAAATGTTACTATAGTGAATATTTTAATGTAATAAAATTTATAATTTCTACCATTATCAAAAATGTTACTATAGTGAATATTTTAATGTAATAATATTTCTAATTTCTACCATCATCAAAAACGTTACTATAGTGAAGATTTTAATGTAATAAAATTTATAACTTCTACCATCATCAAAAATGTTACTATAGTGAATGTTTTAATGTAATAAAATTTATAATTTCTACCATTATCAAAAATGTTACTATAGTGAATATTTTAATGTAATAATATTTCTAATTTCTACCATCATCAAAAACGTTACTATAGTGAAGATTTTAATGTAATAAAATTTATAACTTCTACCATCATCAAAAATGTTACTATAGTGAATATTTTAATGTAATAACATTTATAATTTCTATCACCATCAAAAATGCTAGTATAGTGAAGATTTTAATGTAATAATATTTCTAATTTCTACCATCATCAAAAACGCTACTATAGTGAAGATTTTAATGTAATAAAATTTATAATTTCTACCATCATCAAAAATGTTTCTATAGTAAATATTTTAATGTAATAATATTTCTAATTTCTACCATCATCAAAAACGCTACTATAGTGAAGATTTTAATGTAATAAAATTTATAATTTCTACCATCATCAAAAATGTTTCTATAGTAAATATTTTAATGTAATAATATTTCTAATTTCTACCAACAGCAAAGATACTACTGTAGTGGAAAATTTAATGTAATAAAATTTATAATTTCTACCATTATCAAAAATGTTACTATAGTGAATATTTTAATGTAATAATATTTCTAATTTCTACCATCATCAAAAACGCTACTATAGTGAAGATTTTAATGTAATAAAAAAAAACATGCGCAGTAGCGACCTAACCTATCAGAAAAACATGCGCAGTAGGGGGACCTAATCTCACAGAAGAAACATGCGCCTATTCAAATCTGTTTCTGCGCAAGTTCCAAATCTCGGTAAATTCAAATCTGCGCATGCTCTATTGTATTGGAGAATACAGCATTATTTGTGGACAATGAAAAAAAACTTTACTGTGTGTGCGATTTGAACCCGGGACCTCTCGCATGCAGAGCAAACGCGTTACCACGAGACCGCTATGACTATTAACAAAAGCTTACAGTAACTGTGTAATATATGAATCAGAGAGCGCTTGAAGGCGTCCCCTGCCAAGCAGTCTGAGCTATATGATATTAAATATTTAAAATTTTACAGGTGATATTAAATAATTAGAAATGTGTATGAAATAAAAAAAAAACTGGTAGCGCTGGGAATCGAACCACGGACGGAAAATTTATAATCTCTACCGTTATCAAAAATGTTACTATAGTGAATATTTTAATGTAATAATATTTCTAATTTCCACCATCATCAAAAACGCTACTATAGTGAAGATTTTAATGTAATAAAATTTATAATTTCTACCATTATCAAAAATGTTACTATAGTGAATATTTTAATGTAATAAAATTTATAATTTCTACCATTATCAAAAATGTTACTATAATGAATATTTTAATGTAATAATATTTCTAATTTCTACCATCATCAAAAACGTTACTATAGTGAAGATTTTAATGTAATAAAATTTATAACTTCTACCATCATCAAAAATGTTACTATAGTGAATATTTTAATGTAATAATATTTCTAATTTCTACCATCATCAAAAACGCTACTATAGTGAAGATTTTAATGTAATAATATTTCTAATTTCTACTATCATCAAAAATGCTACTATATTGAAAATTTGACGCAGTATAGTGCAAATAGTATTTCTAATTTCTACCAACAGCAAGCAGTGGAAGTTTTTTGGTAACCGCTATGAATTTGCGCCCTGTATAATATTTTATCGATAACAACAAAACTATTTGGCGTACTAACAATACACCTTATTTTAATGTAAAATCTCATACTGTACTTAGTTTTATATACAAACAACATTTACCTAGGCATTAGCAATTTATTTTGAAAACGCCCTGTATAATATTTTGCCGACAACAACATAACTATTTGGCGTACTCTCAATACACATTATTTTATTGTAAAATTCAATCTCATACTATACTTAGTTTTATATACAAACAAGATTTAGTAAAACCTGAATATTTACCTATGCATTAGCAATTTATTTTGAAAACGCCCTTTATAATATTTTGCCGATAACTACAAAACTATTTGGCGTACTCTCAATACCTTATTTTAATGAAAAAATTCAATCTCATACTGTCTCATTACGTTTTTGTTTTTGTCTCCCACTCGAGCCTTGCAATCCAAATTTAGATGCAACCATAAAAATCAGTAGTGGCCTAAGCCCCATCCAAAAGCGACATATTTCAGAATCTAACGCAAGGTCCAGTACTTCCTTCTAGAAAAAATGGGGAAATGTATGAATTAAAAATAAAATATAAATTTGTAAAGAACCTCCAGTAAAACAGGTACAGGTTTGAACCAGTAAAAACAGGTCCCAACCAGTAAAAACAGGTGGCTGGTAGTAAAAAAAACAGGTAGCTGGTAGTAAAATACCGGTAGCTTACAGTAAAAACATGTAGCTGGCAGTTAAAACAGGTAGCGGGCAGAAAAAAAAAACAGGTAGCTGGCAGTAAAAACAGATAGCTAGCAGTAAAAAACAGGTAGCTGGCAGTAAAATACAGATAGCTGTCAGTAAAAAACAGGTACCAACCAGTAAAAAACAGGTAGCTGTCAGTAAAAACAGGTAGATGGCAGTAAAAAACAGGTAGCTGGCAGTAAAAACAGATAGCTAGCAGTAAAAAACAGGTAGCTGGCAGTAAAAAAAAAACAGGTAGCTGGCAGTAAAATACAGGTAACTGGCAGTAAAAAAAACAGGTAACTGACAGTAAAAAAAACAGGTAGCTGGCAGTAAAATACAGGTAGCTGGCAGTAAAAAACAGGTAGCTAGCAGTAAAAAACAGGTAGCTGGCAGTAAAAACAGGTAGCTGGTAGTAAAATACAGGTAGCTGGCAGTAAAAAAACAGGTAGCTAGCAGTAAGAAACAGGTAGCTGGCAGTAAAAAACAGGTAGCTGGCAGTAAAATACAGGTAGCTAGCAGTAAAAGACAGGCCCCAACCAGTATATACAGGTAGCTGGCAGTAAAAGCAGGTAGCCGACAGTAAAAAAAAACAGATGGCTGGTAGAAAAAAACAGGTACAGATTCGATAAAAACAATGTTGTGCTAGGAGCACTGAATGCTAATAATGAGCAGTTAGCAGAACTTATGATGTATGTAATGATCAAATCCCCTTTCTATATCTACCATTACTGTCAGCAGTGAGCTATTAAAATTTATATCGTTATCAATGTGAACTTATAACATCTAAGCCTTCTTACCTATACACGAATTATAATTATACTCTTGAATGTGACGATAGTTGCCTGCTTCTTGAGCTCGGTCTGCTGCTTCTTAGTCGGCTGGTAGTATGGTGGAACCTGAAGAAGAGGCACGAAGGAGAACAAAATCTTAGTATGTGTACTATATTCTTAATAAAATGTCTGAGGATACAGACAGAAAAAGAAACCATAGTTGTACAAATGACATATTGTAGCTTTGTATTCAATTATTCCTACATGATGGTTGAAACAGGTGTCTTGTGGTTTAGATTCCACACACACAAGTTGAACTTACAACAAACTGAATTAGCAATATCGAGAAAATGCTGAAGAACACCATTCAAGAGAAGCTTGGTAAGACATTACAGATACATAACACAACTTTTGCAGATACAGACAAAACAAAAATAAAATATCTGAGGATACAGACAAAAAATAAAATACTGTGACATCAAACTGTAACGAAATGTTGCTCCATTCAGCTTGATCGCAAATGGATGAGCCTCGGCTTGACACTGATGCTAATAGACTTGACTGCTTAGCTCCTCTGCTATTCTGTAAATAGTTTAAAATACACGTACTCCTAGAATGGGTCGTTTCTGACCCATTCCATGAACTGACCAAGTCAAACTACATAGATATGGATTT
The DNA here is from genome assembly GCA_037114965.1 of Monochamus alternatus. Lineage (NCBI taxonomy): Eukaryota > Metazoa > Arthropoda > Insecta > Coleoptera > Cerambycidae > Monochamus > Monochamus alternatus. The sequence goes on from CM073428.1 coordinate 39,557,629, forward strand.
AAATTAAACTCTGGAGTATGGCGAAAAGGACAGAAAAGGAACTACTGTGGCATCGAAATGTTGCTTCAATCAGCTTGATCGCCAATGATAAGACGTAACCCAACATTTTACTGGAGTTAATTAAACTACTACAGTATGAGATACCATATGGTTGAAATAAGTGTATGATTTTTAGGAAATGTCTTTATGTAACAGATTTCGACAAGTATATAGAGAGAGAATAAACGTCAAATTAGATAACGTAGTCCTAGAATGGATCATTCCTAATATAAACAAGATAGGGAAATCGAATTTGATGAACTGATTTTCACCAATTTGTATATGAATAAAGGTAAGGAATTTCTCGAGATGGGGGTAGTCATCCTCACACATATGGAACGGTATAAAATTAATTGATAAATTGAAGTAAACACTAATAGGTTTGTATAAGAATGAATATATTCGACAAATGCAGCATGCTTATATATCAAATTGTTGCAACTTACACAGTAATATGAATTCCGTTGAACTGTATGAACTGATTTTCACCAGTTTGTATATGGAATTTCTCGAGATGGAGGTAGATTCCGAAATACGACATCCTCACACGTGACCAAGACTACTTCTAGCATTTTGTAAAAGGACGAACCATTTTGCACTAGAACCTTTCACAGAACCAAATTGATGTTCTTATTATAACGATGAGAAAACTTTTGTGACGGATATACAGAGTAAACTGATAGATATGTATAAACGTAAACTTATGAAAGATAATAAGAGTGGTACACATACCTGTCTCCTATACATAGTCAACCCAGATGCCTCCCACTAGCACTACAGCTGCTGTTCATCCTGAACTACCTGAAAATCCAAAATAGAATTAGAAGGATATTTAAAATATTTTACAAAACACTAACCCTTATCCGAAATGTGTGAAGAATGTCGATTTAGATCCCTCTCAGCATTATAATATGATTTTGAAGATATGGATAGCCCTTATGTGATATGCAAACGGTTGATCCTATTATATTAAATGAGAGCATCTAAGTAGTAAAAAATTTATATTAGTTTATTACATATTATATGTTCATTTAGCCAATAACATATTTGAAATATTTATTACACCACTTTTAGATTTAAGTTCTAAAAGTTAAGTTAACCTATTTTATAATGAAATATGCTATTGCTCGGCAAGGACCAACGGGAAGGTATGAACATATCCTTGTCAGGATGGGATGGGGCAGGTTAAATTAATAAGGGGGTAAAGATGTTAAAAATTTGATAAATCAGATGAAATATGTACAGTTAATATCTGGAGATCCATGCAAGCTGTCAGTTAGTCTTGTCTGGGCTTTTTAAAACCGTAGGGTGCGGAGGTGTGGTCCTCCAAGAATCGCCTTTTGGTGGAGAGAGGTTTATACAGTTTATCTTGTTCTACTGTTACCACCCCGTGCTCCTTTGTCCTCAAGATATTCTTGGAGGTTACACACAGAGGAGCCGTAGAGGTATCAAGTACCATATCCTTTATGGTATCAAAATTTACAAGCTGCGATGCGGCATGTGTGAGAGAAATTCCCTTCACCTTGCATATCACCTTCTCCTCGTTATCATTTGTGGAGAACACTTTATAGGCGTAGTTTTTCGGTCCACCTGAGACAAACTCTGTGATGTAACTGTCCATGCCGTAGATCTCTAGTTCATTTGTCATTTCGCCAATAAACTCGCCTGTTGGTACGTTATACTCGTTGTCTCTGGCCACATAGATAACAGAGTCCGTATCGTAGTACAGCACCTTGTTACCCAGCTGTTCCAAGTAACTGTACAATTTAAGCCGAGCCTGGGTTGTTACGTAGGCGGCTATCACAACGTTAACTGTTGTGAGAGGATCATAACCGTCCTCCTTGTGCTCCCAATTGACGATGAGAGTATCCTCGTTGATGGGGAGTGCCGAATTTACGTAGATGCCTGGGTTAGCGAGCATACCAAAGAATTCCGCAGGTTCTCTCACGATCTTGGTTTTGGGCTGATTTTCTCTCTGGCCTAGTTTCCCCCAGAACGAATTTAATATCAGCTTAGCCAAAGATCTTAAACCGGGGTTTTCAATTATTTCTGAAAATTCCAATTGAACATCCTCCTTCTGCAAGAATTCTTTGATATATCTCGCTTTCTCTTCCTTGGTGGTACAGTGTGAAGGCCACCCGCTTGCTTCCTGTTTAACTTTAATGAGCTTGTTCATCATTTCGGTGAATAACCCTGTTACGTTTTTGGTTTTATCGGTCTGAAGCACGTCGTAGCTCCAAATCTCGTAGATTTCCAGCATCCGGTACCCCATTTCGAGGGCTTTTCTCACCTCGTCCGCTACCCATGTCCCCGTCAAGGCTCTCTGTTCATCATCATTGTGATCGCACTCGTTCTGGTTCATTTGCTCACCACACGTGCGACAGAGAACGAACATTAACTTGTCGTTCATCTTGGCCGGTAACACAGGGTGGTAGAGGTCTTGAGGCGGTAGGATCTTACATTTTATAACTCCGTTGATGTCGGTCAAATCCAAAGCGTTGCAGTCATCACCGGCGTACACTTTGGGGTGTCCAATGGGAAACTTTCCGTACTTGCAGACCCAGGGGTAAAGGGAGCAAACGTCAACATATTTGATTTTTTCCCCTGGCTGACACTTGTAGTACTCTACGGTGTTACCAGTGCGTCCACCGTAAAATGCCTCCCTAGGTTGAAGCGGTGTGAGAGTTACCAGCGGGTGGGTCTCTGTGAACGAGCGCTGTTCTTTATTTTGCTGAAGATGCCTTCTAAATTCGCACTCCCACATCTCAACGACGTCATAACCCATTTGTTTTAATCTTTCGGTCCTGGCTGTTGTGGCTTCCATTCGGGTATTTAACGTCATCGACGGGTCATCCTGCAGGGGTTCGTTACGATTGCACTGATAACAGACAGTGCAACCGTGGAAGTAACACCCGTGAAACTCAAACACTTGTTTGGTTTCCTCACAGTACCCGTCAACTTTGACCCCTGCAACTCGTGCTTCTTGCTGTTTGGCTGCGTGAGTAATGCTGAGACCCCTCGTGTGCTCTTCCCACACCAACCACTGGGCGGCTATCTTACTCTGGTTATCCCTCCATCTATAACCGCCTTTAGGTATAATGCCTATGGTGTTGGGTTTAAGGAAGTTCCGTCTAAACACCTTATTGCAGGTCGAAGCTATGGTACAGGCCTCGGTGAAGGGGCAGACGTTACCGGTGTCGAGGAGCTGCTGACGAAATTTGAGACAGGCAGCAGTTAGGATCTCCACATCTGATGTACAGTACTCCACTAGATCCCGCTGCATGTCAAACACGCCGTTCTTATGCTCCTCGTGCCACTCGAGAAATCGGGCTCTGTCTTCAGTTTTCATGTTATCGGGGTCGTAGTATTCAATGGCCGGTAGGGGACCCACATACTCTGCATTCGTAACAGTATTGAAAAGATGAGGGAAATATCCTTTCTTGAACCCGTCCCCCAAGCCGAAGGCTCTCGGAAGCTTCGAAAGGGCCATCGGGAAATAATTAAGGGAGTCCAAAAATTTCACATTCTCAACTACCATAGATATTATTTTTGTTCCTCGCATAATTAGATCGGGCTTCAGGTCGGTATTAACCAATATATGGTTTAAGCAGAACTGGTGGTCAAAGGCCTGCCCGTTGTGGGCTATAACCACCACCAGTTTGAATTTTTTTCTGACCTCCAATACGTGTTGTATAAAACTACTTATAACGTTTTTCTTATATACAATCGACCTGTGTCCGCATTTTTGACAAAAGTATAAGTTATTTTCATGTATACACTAATCACATCTGTTGGCTAAGACACATAGATTGGGTTCATGAAGGAAAGAGCCATCTTCCCGCTTCGTCTCCTGTCGTGTCTCCAGGTCGTAGAACACGAAGAGTACGTCGTCTGTTCTCGGTTTTCCGTTATTTGGTTGCATATAACACAGATGGTCTGAGGGGACGTGGGTTTTGCAGATCTTGCAATATATTTCGCCACAGATATGGGTTCTATCCCTTTTTACAACCTTGAAGCAATCGGGGCAACGGTAAATTTGAGCACAGATATTGGTCAGCTGGTGGTTATCGTAACACTGTTGCCCCCTGAAGCTACGTTGACAGTCTTGACAGGTAATATTGCAATCTTGGGGGCATGCAGGTGACTGCTGGCATGACGGGCATGTACCTCCGCATTTGTGTTTATTTTTTACATTGTAGGGGACATGGCACTTCTCGCAATAATAGGTGCTCCAAAAGGCGGCTGTCAAAGAGGTTATCACATTATACTGTCTTTCGTGATAGAGTAAATTTAGAGCTGGGCCGTCTACGGCTCCCTTAAATATAACGTCGCGACCTTTAGTCCCATACCGGTATACGACGATATTGTAATTCTTCAAATACGTTTGGAATTGCTGGAGTTCGGGTATACCGGCCCCTTCTTCAGGTATAGATACACCTGCATTTTGGCAGAGTTCTCTAGCTCTCTGTGTTTGGATTTCTCCAGTATTCTGCCGCAGTTTTTTATAATTTAAGTCTTTATCCACATTTGCCCGTGAAACAACGAGAGCACGAGGCAAACACAAGTTGTCTTTATTGTTTATTGAGACGAGTCCTGAGCGTTTCCTACACTCCTCGTCGAAGGTGTTATACCGACGGCCCTTACCTTTTCCACTAGGCATCCTCACAGCCGTCACCCCCAGACAGAACGTTTCAGTATTCAGGCCCGCAGAGTTGGACTGGTAAACGCTGGAGATGACACTCCACACGTCTTCGTAGGTCACCTCCTCGGCGGGTCTAAAGCGAACCCAAGCATCGCCACGTTTGAACTCCTTTGAGCAGAAGGAGAACGCCACCTGGTCGTTGGGGTTCAGGCCTTCCGTCCCCATAGCAATGATTTGCGTGATGGCATCTTTAATCCAGCTAACTGGTTCGGCACCAACAGAAGGAGTTTTAATTTTAAATTCCAAGGTTCGACCGTGGAGATTGAAGCGACGAACCTTCTTCACTGTATCACGAATAATAAAAAACTTTTCCATTTTTCAAAAAAAAAAAAGCGTTACACGTCTTGAAGATCAACACAAAAACTGACACACTGTCGTAATTTACCCCTAGTCGTTTATTTCCAGCTAACTAGTGTCGGTGAGATGGAAAAAAAGAAGTCACGTGACGAAAAAAAGGCCCCTTGCGTTCAGTAATTTGTGTGTGTGTTTCACATAGGAGGTAATGTTAATTTACGCTATGCGACCGGTGTGAAATATTTCGTTGTATCTGAATTGTAACTGAAGACACAAGATCGCGTACGAAAAGGCCCCCTGCATTCGGTTATTTGTTCGTGTTTGCCATAAGAATCAATTTAATTTTGACGATTTCAGGGGGTGTAACACATTTCGTCATTAAGATACATGCAAATTGAGGCACAACGTGATTGAGTCACTCGAAATTTTTCAGTTTAAAATGTGTCTGATTAAAGAAAAAGTGTTTTGTAATTTAATATGATAAAATTATTAAATTTAATCGTAACAGCACCCGCGTACGAAAAGGCCCCCTGCGTTCGGTTATTTGTTCGTGTTTGCCATAAGAAACAATGTAATTTTGACGATTTCAGGGGGTGTAACACATTTCGTCATTAAGATACATGCAAATTGAGGCACACCGTGCTTGACTGGCTCTGAGTCACTAGCAAATTTTTCAGTTTAAAATGTGTCTGATTAAAGAAAAAGTGTTTGTAATGTAACAGGATAAAATTATCAAATTTAATTAATTAACAAAAAAATTAATATATTAGTAAAAAAATCGTTTGTCCTGTATTAATGAGACATCACTGTTGTACTAAAAATTTTGATAATGATAAGACCGAATAAGAGTAAATGCCTTCTTCCAATGTATGGGCCGGCAAATTATTGACCGCGAAAAAAGAAAATTGTCAATGAAATTCACTCTTATAATTTTTTTCCAATGTATTCAATTAAAGGTGTCTCATTAATAGGATATATTTAAATTTAATTAACTAGTAACAAGTAAACAAGTCAAAAAAGTTAGTTTGATTTTTGCAGAGCATCTGTCGTCGCCTCTCCCGGTCGCCTATTGTGCAGCCTATTTTTTGAAACCCTGACTAACCTAACACAGCTTTATGGTAACCTAAACGAGACAGTCAACGTATCGATAGCCCGGAGGCCTTTACGCGTCCACGGTTTCGGATTAAAGTTTTTCGCGTGTGTGTGTGTGTGTGACTGAAAACCTCTCTCTCTCTCTCTCTCGTTGGTAGAGAACAATCCAATGATTATCTCTTTGAGATTATCGTTAAAGATTTTCACTAGACGGCACGGTGTCTATCAAGCTGGCGTATTTTACCATGTATTGATAAAGACACAAACGACGCGACCTGTAATGCAGAAATTTAAGCAACTTACCCAGCACCTCTCTCTCTCTCTCTCTCTCTCTCTGTTCTTAATTTTCCCCAGTATGCTACTAAAAAAAAAAGATTTTTGTTTTACATTCCCTTTGTTATAGTAAAATCGTAATCAATAAAACGTTTTTTGTCCACCCTGTATATCAAAGCATTATTTTTCCAACTGTATTATGTTTTTTTAATTGCAAATATTCCTAGACCGTAAATAAATAAAATACAGGGTGTTCCATTTTTAAAGAACTTTGCATTATATCTAAAAATGATGAGTAAAGTGCGAAATCTACATAAAAACCAAATAAAAAATATTAACAAACAAGGATCAGCATCATAGAAAAAATTAAACGAATCGAGACACCGAAATGTAGTTTTCTTAAAAAATCAAGACCTTAGATACTTTTTTCTATATCTACGAAAACCCCCTCCAAAAGCATTGAAATTAGTCCACTCTGATGCAAACTTAAACCAAGTTCGAGATTATCTAATCTAATCAGAAGAAGTTCTAATTGAGCAAAAACTTTATAATTTAAGTCTATTATTTACCTAAATTTTTTAGGTATATACCCTGTATATCAAAGTAGTATTTTCAACGAATTCTCTATTACAAAATTTCTTAGACAGTTTTTGCCTACCCTGTATATCAAAGTAGTATTTTCAACGAACTCTTTATTAAAAATCCTAGACCGTTTCTACCTACCCCCTGTATATCAAAGCAGTATTTTTTAAACTGTATTTTTAACAAATTCTCTATTATGAAATGAATTTCATAGCTTGTTAATTTATTAACATATTATTTCCTCAAAATTTTTCTATAAGCTTATTACCTCCCCTACTTAAAAATATCGTGTAATATACTTCACTTGGTGAAATTAAACACACATTCTTTTTGCATAATGTTTGAGCTTTGTTTATACAATAAAAAGTTACAAAATGAATTTCATAGCTTGTTTAATTTATTAACATATTATTTCCTCAACATTTTTCTACACCTCCCCTACTTAAAAATATCGTATTAAAAATGTTTGAGCTTTGTTTATACAATAAAAAGTAACAAAATTTTTCCCTGCTTATTGATTATTTTGCCCACCCTGTATATCAAAGTAGTACTTTCAACGAATTCTCTATTACAAAAAAAATCCTAGACCGTTTTTACCCATCCTGTATATCAAAACAGTTTTTTTAACTGTATTTTAACAAATTCTATATTATAAAATGAATTTCATAGCTCGTAAATAGATAAAAACGTGTTTTATTTCCCCAAAATTAGAGTTATTTAAATATTTATTTTATTTTTCCAAATTTCCCTTAATTGACTTAAAAATATATATGTATATATAAATTACTTACCTATGTAGTTCAAACAAAATTTCAACTTTTCACAACAGTTAAACTCGTATCTTACCTATGACACTCGCGTTAAAAATGCAAGTTTCTGTACCCTCATCCGTTACAGCTATTTGCCAAATCAGCAGCGTCTGTAATATAATCCCGGCTCGCACCAAGCAAAGATTTAATAAACGAATATAAATTCTATATGAACTAAATACAGTATGAGATTGAATTTTTTCATTAAAATAAGGTATCGAAAGTACGCCAAATAGTTTTGTTGTTGTTGTTGTTGTCAGGAAAATATTATACAGGGCGTTTTCACAATAAATTGCATAAGTAAATATTCAGATTTTACTAAATCTTGTTTGTATATAAAACTAAGTATAGTATGAGATTGAATTTTACAATAAAATAATGTGTATTGAGAGTACGCCAAATAGTTATGTTGTTGTCGGCAAAATATTATACAGGGCGTTTTCAAAATAAATTGCTAATGCATAGGTAAATGTTGTTTGTATATAAAACTAAGTACAGTATGAGATTTTACATTAAAATAAGGTGTATTGTTAGTACGCCAAATAGTTTTGTTGTTATCGATAAAATATTATACAGGGCGCAAATTCATAGCGGTTACCAAAAAACTTCCACTGCTTGCTGTTGGTAGAAATTAGAAATACTATTTGCACTATACTGCGTCAAATTTTCAATATAGTAGCATTTTTGATGATAGTAGAAATTAGAAATATTATTACATTAAAATCTTCACTATAGTAGCGTTTTTGATGATGGTAGAAATTAGAAATATTATTACATTAAAATATTCACTATAGTAACATTTTTGATGATGGTAGAAGTTATAAATTTTATTACATTAAAATCTTCACTATAGTAACGTTTTTGATGATGGTAGAAATTAGAAATATTATTACATTAAAATATTCACTATAGTAACATTTTTGATAATGGTAGAAATTATAAATTTTATTACATTAAAATATTCACTATAGTAACATTTTTTGATAATGGTAGAAATTATAAATTTTATTACATTAAAATCTTCACTATAGTAGCGTTTTTGATGATGGTGGAAATTAGAAATATTATTACATTAAAATATTCACTATAGTAACATTTTTGATAACGGTAGAGATTATAAATTTTATTACATTAAAATCTTCACTATAGTAGCGTTTTTGATGATGGTAGAAATTAGAAATATTATTACATTAAAATATTCACTATAGTAACATTTTTGATAATGGTAGAAATTATAAATTTTATTACATTAAATTTTCCACTACAGTAGTATCTTTGCTGTTGGTAGAAATTAGAAATATTATTACATTAAAATATTTACTATAGAAACATTTTTGATGATGGTAGAAATTATAAATTTTATTACATTAAAATCTTCACTATAGTAGCGTTTTTGATGATGGTAGAAATTAGAAATATTATTACATTAAAATCTTCACTATACTAGCATTTTTGATGGTGATAGAAATTATAAATGTTATTACATTAAAATTTCCACTACAGTAGTATTTTTGCTGTTGGTAGAAATTAGAAATACTATTTGCGTAAAATTTTCCCTGTAGTAGGATTTCCCATTTTACTACTGGTTGTGTTTTAATAATAATTCACTCTAACGGAGTAGCGCGCTCCACTTGCAACGCCATCTACTGATAAGCGCTTATCCACGTTTGGAACTATTTACCGTCACTCCTGTCACAACTAGTTCCCCGTCTAATCTCACCACTACTCCCGTTCCAACACAACCCCATCTGATGGTCTACCGCTAACGTACACGCTTTGCACTCTAGAGGTCCGTGGTTCGATCCCCAGCGCTACCAGTTTTTTTTTCCATTCCATATTTAATATCACCTGTAAAATCTTAAATATTTATATTTAATATTTCAAACAGTAGTAAATGATCTAAACTGCTAAAAGCCAGAAGGGCACTAGTTACGAAAAAAAAACCAACAACGCCACGTGATCAAATCAGTTTTTCAAATTTAAAAAACTGTATGTGTGACGTCACTATAACTCTACCGCTGCAGATCTGCGCATGTTTTTTCTGTTAGATTAGGTCCCTACTGCCCATGTTTTTTCTGATAGTTTAGGTCCCTACTGCGCATGTTTTTTCTGTTAGGTTAGATCCTCTTTCCTTAGTTTGAATATTCCATCCGTTTGAATTTAGGTCGCTACTGCCCATGTTTTTTCTGTTAGATTAGTTTGAATTTCCCGCCACTTTTCAATATACCTCTGATATTACGCAGTTACTGTAACCTATCTGTAATAGTCATGGTGGTCTCGTGGTACCGCGTCTGCTTTGCAGGCGAGAGGTTCCGGGTTCAAATCGCACACAGAGTAAAGTTTTTTTTCATTTAAATAAATTGGCCACAAATGATGCTGGATTCTCCAATACAATAGAGCATGCGCAGATTTGAATTTACCGAGGTTTGGAACGTGCGCAGAAACAGATTTGAATAGGCGCATGTTTTTTCTGTGAGATTAGGTCCCCCTACTGCGCATGTTTTTCTGATAGGTTAGGTCGCTACTGCGCATGTTTTTTCTATTAGATTAGGTCCCTACTGCGCATGTTTTTTCTATTAGGTTAGGTCGTTACTGCGCATGTTTTTCTGTTAGGTTAGGTCGCTACTGCGCATGTTTTTTCTATTAGGTAGGTCGTTACTGCGCATGTTTTTTTGATAGGTTAGGTCGCTACTGCGCATGTTTTTTCTGTTAGATTAGGTCGTTACTGCGCATGTTTTTTCTGTTAGATTAGGTCGCTACTGCGCCTGTTTTTTCTGTTAGATTAGGTCCCTACTGCGCATGTTTTTTCTGATAGTTTAGGTCGCTACTGCGCATGTTTTTTCTGTTAGATTAGACCCCTACTACGCATGTTTTTTCTATTAGGTTAGGTCGTTACTGCGCATGTTCTTTCTATTAGGTTACGGAGCCACACCTGTAATTAACACCTGTTCGGCGGTATCCTTTGATCTAGCCGACAAATTTTCCCACGGTCCAAGAAATTTTCCCACGGTCCAAGAAATTTTCCCATGCAGAAGTGACCCCCTACCTACTTACTACAACTTCAATAATTTTTTACTCGGGAACTATATAGATTTTACAAAAATTTTATTTACAATATTGACTCCATTTTTCATGACTCATCTATTTCCAAATTTATTTGATAAGTTCAGAATCACCCTGTATATAAGCAGTAGCAGTATGATTGAGATTATATACGGGGTGATTCAGGTTTAATCTTGATAACTTCAGGAATCGATAGAACAGGTTAAAATAATGTTCATTTGTGATATAAACTTATTTCCTAAAACGCATCGTTTTCGAGATAGAGGGCGTTGAAGTAGGAATTTTTTTCTCGTTTTTCCCTCATAACTTTTGAACCACTTATCCGATTTAAGTAAAATTCGGAACACAAACACTCCTTATGATCTTACATAAGCTTATTAAGTTTGAACTACCTACCCCTCTTAGAAATGTATTTTGTATGCTACCCCTCTCTTACTTTATTTAAAAACTACAAAAAAAATTATAAATAAAACATGTACACACCACTTTGACCTCATTAATTTCGAAACTTTTTCATCTCCTGTTTTTTCGACGATTGGTCTTGTTTCTGAGATATTCAAAGAAATTGGTGACAGTGTAGCGCACCAGCCGCGTAAATTTCATTTAACGTTATAGCGACCCATGAAAACAAAACTCGGTGAGTGACAAAAATTTAAACGTTTTTCAGCATCTCCTGGCAATAAACCTTGAACTGGTTGGAGATGGAAAGCCCTTTGATGATCTTGTTTGAGTGCTCTCAGTACTTTTGATTGAGATAAATGGAGTTGCCGAGCTGATAGGCGTGTGCTTAAAGTTCTATCGATATCAAAAAGATTAAGAATTCACTGATTATTTCTTGGCGGTACATTACGATTATGATCATTGTAGCGGGTCAAACCATATTCCGAAAATCGACGATGTACGTATAAAATAACTTGTGCATTTGGAATTCTTCTATTAGGGAAGCGTGTTCGGTACTCTCGAACTGACGCGTTGGAATTTCCGTCACATAAACCATAAGCATAATGTATATCGGCATATTCAGCATTTGTAAACGTTCTTGGCATTTTTTCTTAGCACTAAAAATGCTCTTTAAATAATACTTTTGACAGTGATTTTCAAAAACGTCAGTTTACACAAATCACTGAGTTTTGTTTTCATGGGCTATAATGTTAAATGAAATTTACGCGGTTGGTGCGCTACACTGTCACCAATTTCATGGAATATCTCAGAAACAAAACCAAACGTCGAAAAAAAAACAGGAGACGAAAAAGTTTCGAAATTAATCAGGTCAAAGTGGTGTGTAGATGTTTTATAGAATTTTTTTTTTTGTAGTCACCTCCAGTATACGGAAATGGCGATCTACATAAAAAAATTGTTCATATGAGGAGAGGAGAAGATCACGAATACGTATTTCAAAAGATACAATGTGTCCCACTTTTCATGGAGCCACTCTGGTATCTCGCTCACCTGATATATTCATATTGTCAACGTATGAGGGAGTGTACGGGGATCGCTTGATTATACCGTATTTTCTACCAGAAAACCTGAATGGACCGCGCAATTTTTAAAAAAATTATTTGATTTCATTGGATATTAACATTTTAAATTATTATTGGCTGAAGCAAGAAAAAATATGAGATTCTAAAATAATCAGTACAACCGTTTATTTATGATGTCTAATACCTAGGTAGGTACTACGAAAATATTTCAGTTTGGCAACGTCGCATCAGGTTGACATTGAGTTGAACTGTGAGCTGTAAACGACTAAGGCTGTGAGCGGTCAGTGAAAGTCTGAAAAGGGGGTTTACATAATGATTGGAAAATATTTATTTTCGGCGTAAATATGCATTTAGATTTTTGTAATCGCGTATTCATGTTATACTCATTATTCCCTATCTCCTCTTAAAATTAATAACATTATGACTGACTTACCTTATATATACATATATATATATATATATATATATATATATATAATTAATTAATTAATCCAAGTATAGCAGTCCCATAGTCAAGAAAAAGAAAACTCCTTATTTTTATTCAAGCTTTAGAAACCTTTATTGCTTCTTTATCAGGAAACTACAAAAACGTACAATAATTATCAAAATGTAAAATGAAATGTTAAAGGAACTTACGAAAAAGATTGAGATTAATAAAAATGCAATGAAGCCATCCGTCAAAAACTTCTCACTTGTAATATTAAAACAATTATTAAAAACCTGGCATATACGCCACGATAAATACAGATTACTCAAACATGATTACAAAATTTGGAATAAAACTTCTCTGAGCCTAATAGGTGGTCAAGGAAGTAAAGTTAGGTTAGAACAAACATAAACTTTTAAGCTAAAAATTCTGGCATTATTTTTCTGTTATATTAATCTTTCATCAAACCTGGCCCTTCTTGTTTTTCTATTTTATTCCATATGGATTATGAGAATCATAATCAGATGTATCAAGCCTCTGACTGTCTTCTTTAATATACTCGTAAATATCAGGCACACTCAATTGATAAATTTGGCTTTTGATATCTGTGTAGGTACATGAGTTTTGCTTTTAAATTTTTGTACGAATTGTATTTTAGTATAAGTCTATTAGTGGGACATGAACCTATACGAGTTAACTTTATCATTTTAATATCAAATATGCCAAATTAAATAATAATCATGATAATAAATTATATATTTTGTTAAATACACTTAAAGCACTTGTTTATTAAAAATAAGTATTACGTAGAGAAAATATCTGCGTTCAAGTTTTTTTTAACCTGTAGCCAATTATTTCATTATAAAATTTGCATCATAACCGCTTAAATTATCGAAAAAAAAAAAACAGGTATATTAAATGAATTTTGATAATTTAGATTACAGTATTGATGGGCAGCACCTTTATATTTATAGGTAAGGTGACAATGATCTCGAAATTTGATTTCTTTCTATGTAAATGGTTTCGTACATATGTGACAGTGCGTTGCGATAACATAAATTAATTCTTGCTCAAATGATAAAGTTTATATATTTTTTTAAATTTTTAAGCATACTATTAACATTCAATGCAGCATCTTGTAGTTCTGAAATAAACCATTTTATACAATCATCATCTCGATATAATTTAAGTCTTGATAAATTATTATCATATGAACATGTCAAATAATATGCCACACTGAATGCTGTATGCCTTTGATAATTAACTGAATTGCAGTTTTGCACTCCTAAGGTTTCACACAGTTCAAGAATACTTTGAAGATCATCATATATCACAAAAGGTACTCTTTTTTATAAATGGAATAGTTAAAATGTAAAATTTTGTCCTACTCCTTTGGTAATTTGAGAGCACACATATTCACATTATTGCAGTAAACTAAATGTCCTTTAAGAAAATCATCAAAATTATAGTATCAATAATTATAATAATAGTAATAATTTCAGGAAATTTAATAGATCAAATGATTCAAATTTTAATAATAGAAACTACAACAATTTTAGGCCTAACGATAATAATAATAATAATAATATTAATTTGCAACGAAATAATAATTTTAATAACAATACAAATAATAATTTTAGACATAAGAATAACAATCCAGATAACAGATATCATAATAATAATAACAATTTTTATAATCAAAGATATAACAATTATAATTCATACAATAATCAAAATAGAAATACGAATTATAACAATAATAATAATAATCCTAATAACGCAAATACAAATAATGAATTTCACAATTCAAGACGTAATACATATCAGTCCAGACGAGACGACAATCAACAGGTAAGGCAGGTAAATTTTCAGAGATTTCGAAGTGCAAGTAGATCGGAAGAGCGAGTAGGCAACCAAGCAAATGGTGATACAAGAGTTGAATCTAATAGATCTATTTCTCTTGATAGGCAACCTACAAACACAGAAAATCAAAATCAACAAAATTTTCAGTAAATTGCAAGTCAAACAATGAAATAATCAAAATTTATCATAGTAAATATTCCCATCCTAGAGAATTTATTAAATTAGCTGAAAACGTTATAGTAAATCAAAATGATATTTTAATTCATGTTAATTCAAAATTTCAAAATGAAAACTTAGAAGTATTACTAGATTCTGGTTCAGAAGCGTCGTTAATAAACCAAAATATAATAGAAAAATTTCCAAATTTACAACAACATGTAATAAAAGTAAATAAGGTAGTGTTAATTGGTCCAAATAAAAAGAAATTGTACGAGGTAAATAAATTGTTAAATATCACACTTCAATTTGGAACAGGAAAACTATTGTTTCAACTTTTAATAGTACCAGACATGAATATGGACATTGTCCTAGGCTCAGATTATTTACATAAATATAAAGCAAAAATCGATTATAAATTAAGAAAATTATGTTTGAATGAGATATGGATAGATTTTAAAGGTAGTAAAAATGAAATTATGAACATGGATGAAAGTGAGAGAGGTGAAGTGGTAGATGGGAGAGTAATGAGTGTTAAGGAGGTGAATTTATGTGAAGAAGATGATGATTATTATTATGATGTAGAGATGAATGAAGAAGTATTTAATATTAATGAAATAAAATTAAATGTTGATAATAGTTATGTGATGGAGGTAAGAGAAATGTTGAAGAAATATAGTTTAGTATCGAATGAAATAAGAGTGGCAACCAGCTATGTTGATAAATTAGAAGTAAGAAATATAGACAATTTTAGATCAAAAAGCTATTCTATTCCATACACTCATAAAAATAAAGTACGAGTCGAAATTTAAAAGCTATTAAAAGACGATAATAGAGAAAAACAACTACACCCTTACTACAAAGAATCATTATAATGTAATACAGATTAAAATCCAAAAATTTTACTTAATATCATACTAAATGGAAAATTGATTTGAAAAATTTCTTATACAAGAAATTATTCCAAATAAATTTGAGAAAATTGTAACAATTTGAAATATGCACATAGAAAATCAAATGAAAATAATACCTGACCGAACTTAAAGTTGAATAAAATTAATAATTAGTAGTGTAAGTTTATAAAAAATGCAAAGAATTGTTAATTTAGATATATTGGATATAAAGTTACTAAGAATAAATAATATTACATAGCATAAAAATAATAATTTAAAATTGTATTATCAAGTAAAAAGATAAATTTCACAAATTCGCATGACGTTGACAATTGTTATCACTCAGTACATAAAGAAAAGGAATTTAAACTCAGAGCACCATAAATTAAATGAAAGGTGAAAGTCTATAGATTAATCTGATATACATATAATAGGCAGACGAGTAACATTATTAAAGATATTTCCATTCAAAATAAATCACATAAAAAAAATAAATTCAAATGTCAAATTATAAGAATTAATTCCAGAACTGTCAAAAGTAAAGGTGACTTTACAAGAATCCCTTGTAAATGACCTAAAACACCAAATAAAGACTATTTTCATAAATAAAATAATTAAAATTGTACAATAAAAACAAAAGGACATTTATAAAATGTATTAGTTATAAGTAGTGTTGTGATAATGTGTATAAAAAGACATCCAAAGACTGTGGAAAAATCATGTGAATGGACCTTTTAACATGGCAATCTACAGAACGGATAAAAAACAAAGAAGTTGTTGATAGTTACGGCTTGGGTTGAGAACAAGGTGCAGCATTGCAAGAGAGCTCCCGAAAATCTACAAATTTTATTAGAACAAACAAGTATACATCAAGAAAATATCGACTCACCAGCAAAATTTACTAGTCTCCAGTCTCCAGGAAAGTCATTTTGCCAATACAGAAAAATATCAATCATCTCCAGGAAAATTGGCAGTTCCATAGAATCCTACAGGACAGTTTCCAGACAGTTTCCAGCTTCCAGAAAGGAAAATAATTAAATTTTCCAACATCAGGTACCTAAAAAAATAAAGTGCACTCTAAATTCCTATAGCTATAGTAAATTAAAACAGATTTCAATTCTTTCAATCTTTGGAAAGTATTAAGAATAACCCACAGGACTTACCTGTATAAAATAAGTCAAATCCAAGCAATATGAGCAATAATATTCACAAAAATTCTCTGGAACTAAATAATATCTTTTTTTACTGTTTTAGAAAGGTATTTTAAGCTAATACAAATCAAATCTCCTACAATTCCTATCAATGAAGTCATATGTATGTTTTCTGATACCAAACATCTAGGTATGCTAATGAACAATTCCACAGACAAAGCTCTATTCAATAATTATCTAAAGAAAATAAACTAATTTACTAACCTGCTAATGAAACACTCTATAAATATCTAACTTCACTTTTTGGCAGTGGGACCACGACAAATTCAACCACAATAGATGAGATCTGACCTATTTCTGCATTTTTAAAAACAAAAACCAGTAGTCTTTATTTGTGTTACCACCTGTTATAAAATAAAAACCATACTTTTGAACCGACTCCTGAGTTAAGTTTCTTTTTGCTGCTTAATTTCTGAAACTGTTTCTAGCAAGGGATAAATAAAAAAAATTGTATAAATAAGGTAATATAAAAAGTTAAAAAAAATTTAAAGTAAAAGGTTTGTATTGAAAAAGTATAGCTTAAACACAACATACACTCATAAAACATTTAAAATTAAAATTAAAAATAAATAATAAAAATAATTAAATTAAAATAAAAAAAAACAAACATACACCCAATAAATATTACTATATTATTATATATATATTTGGTTTGGTAACAACATTAAGAGGGCTTTAAGACCTAGGCGAAACAAAAAACAGAAGGAAGAAGATAAACCAATAGGCAAAGCTCTCCTGCCATATGTCAAGGGAACTACCGACAAAATAAGCAGGGTTTTAAAGAGATATAAAATAGAAACCGTCTTCAACACGGACAGAAAGATTGGTAATATGCTACCATCAGCCAAAACATTCCTCTAGAAGACCAAGGAGTATATGAAGTTCCTTGCGGAGACTGTGAGAAGACGTACATTGCACAAACTAGCAGAAGAATTCAAACCCGGAAAGAAGAACATCGGAATGCTGTCCAGAAGAATGAAAAAACTTCGTCATTAGCTCAACATGTAAAAAACACCAGCCACGAGATTGATTTCGATAATGCCAAGGTACTAGCAAGAATGGAGCATAAGGCAATAAGAATAATTAGAGAAGCCAACGAAATTGAAAAACATCCTCAAAATCTCAATACACGTGATGATACCCAAAGATTACCAACAGCTTGGAAACCTGTCCTGGAAACCAAGAAGATCAATAAACCAGTGGTTACGCAACGCTGAGAGTAGGCCAAGCAGAACACAGGAACCCACAGCACCATTAAACGCAAGACCCGTGTCGCTCAGCCATGCGAAGAAAACCACACACCGGAACGAAAGCACAGTATATAACTCACCAAGTGGACAAACATCTTCCAGTAAGCCGAACGTAGAAACTCGAAGCAGAAGTAAGAAGAGCCAGAGAAATTTTACAACCACATATAACACCCGCGGAAGCCTACGAACTAATATATATATATATATATATATATATATATATATATATATATACATATATATATATATATATATATATATATATATATATATATATATATATATATATATACATATATATATATATATATATATATATATATATATATACATATATATATATTATATATATATATATATATATATATATATATATGTATATATGTATATATATATATATATACATGTATATATGTATATATATATATATATATATATATGTATATATATATATGTATATATGTATATATATATATATATGTATATGTATATATGTATATATATATATATATATGTATATATGTATATTTATATATATATATATATATATATATATATATATATGTATATATGTATATATATGTATATATATATATATGTATATATATATATATATATTTATATATATGCCCAGCTGCCGGTAGACCGTATATAAGCTATATTTGTGGAGAGGTTTGGCGCCCTCTCTGCGGGTATGGTAGGGTGGAAGAATGTTGGCTTGGGTTAATGTGAGAGATTGATACCGGTTGATATTTGACTACCCCCTTAATTAATGAGGTTTTCCAGGTTTCCCTCATTCCTGCACTGAATAGTGGTTAGGGCCTACCAACGTAAGTCATTCCTGGGCGCAAATGCGGCAATAATATGCCGCCCCCTCTCCCGCACAAGTCTCCGACTTCTGGGCTAATCCCTGTGATTACAATGAGGGGGAGAGATATTATATATATATATATATATATATATATATATATATATATATATATATATATATATATATACAGTTTAAAAAATTTATTGTAACTCGGCTATTTATTTGATTTAAAAAAACTAATTTCAGATTAGCAATATAGGGAACACGGACTACCCCCCCTCCAAACCAATATTAGTTCGTTGGCTTCCGCGGGGGTGTAATTTTGAAGGGGGATCCGGTTTGGAGGGGGGGTAGTCCGTGTTCCCTATATTGCTAATCTGAAATTAGTTTTTTTAAATCAAATAAATAGCCGAGTTATAATAAATTTTTTAAACTGCACCCAAATTGCTATACACTGTAATAAACCGAAAAATCTACGAACACGCGAAATAGTCTTTGTTTATTTTAAAAATTTACTCTGGCGAGGTCCAGACAATGAATCTTTGTTTTAAACTTATCGTGGATAGAGGTTCTCATAATAAGTTTTAAAAAAGTAGTCATAATACAGGATGTTGATTATCAAGAACATGAGGCTTAAAAGTGCGAATTTAGCAGTCTCCACGGGAACTTAAGTTATCGAGTATATTTGTATGGGTCAGTATAACGCCCATTTTCCAAAATGGCCGTAGTAATAAACAATTGATATTAAGCGTTGGTGGGACTGTTTCGGCCATTTTTGGTACAGGAGGATGTTTTACTACGGGGTGGGATTAAAATCATAGAAGCTTCAGAGTTCTAGAAGTTAAGAAGTTAATAGAGTTCCGTGACGGCTCTCGTAGGAGTCACTCGAAGAAGTTAAGTGAAGAAGTTAAGAGAGTTCCGGGACGGCGGTTGTAGGGTTAGCTTTTGGAAGAAGTTAATAGAGTTCCGTGACAGCGGTCGTGGAAGTCACTCGAATAAGTAAAAAAAATAGTTGCTGGACTAGGAAGTCCACTCGCGGGTTAGCGGTTAAGCCAGTTTCGGGAGTAAGAGTTAAGCTAGTTTTCGACGTTGGAGTCACTTAGACTCTGTGGATATTTTAAAGAAGTGATATAAAATTTATTACAGTGGCGATTTCCGTGAATAGCTATTGTGTTGCCTTTTTGGGATTAACATCATTTTCGTGGATTTTACTGGTAAGTCTGCTGTATTGCATACTTGTTTTTTTCTATTTCACTAGGTGGTACGTTGCGAGACCTCTCTCTGAAAAAGTGTTTACATTTTGTTAAATAGGCGTGTTTCTAGCCTTGGGAACAAGAAAAATAGCAGTTTAATGTCGTAATAATTTAAAGTGGTATTTTTTGTGGAATGTGTTATTCTGTGCAAGTCTATAATAACCTTATAAAGGTCAGTTTTATTACCAAGTGTGTGTGATATTATGAAAAAAATATGTATACAAATTAAGAAAGAGCTAATACGCGAGTTTAATATGTCTAAAGCTTCGTTTTTTTAATAAAAATTAGACAGCGGCTGAAAGAAAACGATAGCAGATGGATTACCGCGATAGACACGTACCGCATAAGAAAATGTCTGTAAGATTAGTTCAACATTTAAGAGATTATGGGAGTTATGAACGCCAATACTCTAATGATGAGCAAAAACAAACTCGGAAAGTAATAATCTTGAACCAAATATTTTAAATTCCGTAGAAGACTTTAAGTAAGTAAAAAGTATTAAGTATTATTTATTTATTATTGAGTTTTCTGTTAGTTGACTTGTTTCTGTTTTATGGTGTGTTATCCGTAAAAGAACACATTTTTTATTTTTTGTTTATATGGAATAATAAAGTGAACGCCCACTACAAACAAATGTATGTGTCAAAAAGCAGTGCCTCACGAGTGGCGTGGGCCTTTTGCTTTCTAATAGAACTGTTTTCCTATCTTCCACTGCAATAATTAAATATCGCAACAATGCTGCAACTAGATATGCTCAGCGCTTGTCTGCCCAGTGGCGTACTATGAAAATTTTGAAAAAAGGCAACAAAAAAAAAATCAGTTTCTGTGACAGAATTTAAGAAAACAAACTTATGATATGTTTGTAAAGGTCACGGGTATCCCCCCTCCAAACCGGACTATATATATATATATATATATATAAAGTTGATCCTAATCAGCTATCATCAGATATCCAATATTATCATTAAAAAACAGATTTTGTTATTTTTACAAACTTCTCTGTATTAGCATTGAATTTACATCTAGTTTAGTCTTACGTTTTGACGTTTGCTATCATCAATGCCAATACAGAGAAGTTTATAAAAATAATAAATATCTGTTTTATTGTTGATATTGTAAAAAATAACGGTACTTTACTCTTTACATTGTTCAACATACCTCGTATACGACTCCAAAAAATTGAAATCTGAGTACTACTTCATTTTCAGTATTAAGTCTTTAGAACTTTTTTATCAAGAATAACTTTTTTTCAAAATCAATAATAAAAAGTTCCCCACATTGTGTCGACTTAATTGGACACACTATATATAATATATATATATATAGTCGCCTAACGTATCTTGTGACATCCAGCAAAAATTTCGTCTATGTGACATTCCTATTAATTACTGTGTATATAAGGAAATTAAAAATAACAACAATACACGAAATAAATTAAAAAATCCTATCTTTGTGAACTCTTGAGTATATTTAATATATAGTTTATACTCAAATGTTTTTATGACATCCATAAAAATATTCCTTACTTTGAAGCATCCTTCTACAGTTGCCAATTTTAATATACTACTATTGGCTTCGTCAAAGATAGAAGATGAAAGATTAAGATACTTATCTTCTTATGCATGAAGTTTATTAGATTTATTTAATCAAAGTCACAGGGAAATAATATGATCGATGAAGGTGATTGAATTATGAATAAAAGGTAAGGTAAAATAAAATGAATATATATTTTTTCTCTTACTTTTTACTAACATTTATTTACAATATACAGAGTGTTTAGTGAGCCGATGCATTCGTTGCAGCAGAAGTTTCTAACACAAGTAATGAGTAATGTGTAGACAATTTTAACACCCTGTATATAGGAATATACAGGGTGTTAAAATTTTATTAAAAAAAATTCAATTTATTGATATTGTGGAAACCGTACAAAATGAAACTTTACAGGATTTTATGTTAACAATAATACATATTTTACAATAAATAGTTATTTATGTATTAAGAGCGAAAAGTGATACATTATTGCTCAAGAGTGACAGTAATCACGCGAGAGCAGTAAAGTCAGTTTTTTCTCGTAATGTATACAATATTTTATCTACAATCACTCAATAAAATAAAACTGTTTAATTATTAACTTTATTTACGAGAACATTAATTACAACAAATACTTAGTTGCTATTGACAACGAGCGTTTGATATCACTCAGCAAGCAATAAAGTGACACTCATGTGACCTGTTTATTCACTCATGTGAATAAACTTCCGCGTTTCGTCGTCACTGTCAAGCAAAAAACTGATTCAATTAATGATTGTAAATAAAATATTGGTTTTAGTTTCATCAAAACACGTACGCACAGACACGTCTCTGCATATCAGGTGAACGGCCGGTGGGATTTTAGGTACGCCATATGTCAATAACCAGACATGGGATCCAAACAAAACTTTAGGATATACAGGGTGTCTACTTTTATTTGTACAAATCCGTAAAAACTTTATTCTTCAAGATAATCAAAACATTTTTTTTAATTTTAAATGACATAGAAAACCGCTTCCTCTGACTCTACCACGGCATTTAAGATGGCGATCCAAGACCTGCTATGATTTTTTTATACTCCGAAATTTAATAAAAGCGATTTTTTTATTTAAGGAGCCGTTTTTATACGCTAATTTCCAGCGAATTGCATAGCTGTTTGTTGGGACAGTCTAAAAAAAAATCTGAGTAAGTTAGAAAGAATATCTCTTCACTATGTCAATTATAAAAGTTTTCTCCAGGTTGTATAACAGTTTCCAGGCTGACAAGTCATTTAGAATAAGAAAAAAGGCATCATTTTTAACTGTTATATTTTATTATAAAATATCTTGAATTTTACAGATCTACTGCAAATTGAAAAAAATGTTTACGACATTATGAACATCGTCACATCCCGCAGAATTCTTTTAAAAAAACTAGTAACACTTGAATTGATAGAAATTATTAAGTTTTCACGGTATCTGCAACACAGTGATAAGGTACATTTCATGGTTTTTCATGTTCTCTAGCTCATTTTACCCCAAAAAGTTAGAGGAAATTATTCAATTTCAGCATTATATTTTAATACTATGCTAATAAGAATTTCCACCTACTGGGTGATTTTTTTTGCGCATCTTTAGATACGATCCATTGCCCTTGAAACGTCATCAGGACCCCTCAAAACCCCTATATGTGACATTTGAACAAAAACTATACAGATTGTTTTCTTCTATATGTTCTTAAAGTTTTATTTTTATAAAAGTTCGTAAACCTTTATGTTTTAAAATATCGCTACAAATATTTTTTTGATTCAAATGTCGAAAACCGCTTCCTCTGACCCTACCAAAAAAATTATAATCAATTTATAATCCGGTTTTAATAATTTTAAAAATAGCAGAAATGATGTTTACTGCGAGTAGTAATAATTTTTTGTAACAAATCTGGTACAAAAAACTAAGTGCATAATTTCTGATATTTTTCAAATCATTGAAACAGGACTTCCAAGCAATAAATCAAATTTAATTTTTTTACTCGAAAATGGTGAGTCGTAAGTTCCAAATTGAATAAGAAATTCGAAAATAATTTTATTATAAGAAAAATCAGTGACAAATCATTTTTTTTAATATTCAGAGACGTCCCTGCAAGGAATACGCTGTGCGTATGCGACTGGTGAAACTGAAAACAATATTTTTATTGCAAAACATGTATTGTCGTTAACTGCCACAGCCTGCATAATTTCATTAAAATATTTCGAGCGGTTTCAGCAATATTAATAAATTTGCTTTTTATTAAAACTTATAACACCCTGTAGATCGAAAAGTGTTTTCAGAATATGGCATATTAAGGAAATATATCACAAATTACTTGTAATATAAACTTAATGTACAATTGAACAAAAAAATGTTAAACTATACAGTTGGTATTTTGAGTAAATTAATGCTGAAAATAATTAAAAAGAAACATAACGTTGGAACTCATTAAATATTGTCACGGATTTCCCAATCCGAATTTTTCTTACTTCCAGAAAAACAATCCGTTAATTAACTACTTCTTTATTAACTATACTCAGTACACTACTGAACACTAATGAGAACTCAACTAAACACTTATTTAATTAATAGCTATCTAGATCACTTTGATATCTCCAACTAAACACTTCAATTCAACACTGTAATACAAGACTTATACAAGACTAACTTAATCGGCCGTTTATTTTTTTTTTATAGACCCAACGAATATTCCAGGTATATTCTAGCATCTCTAGATCTATTTTCTAGCATCTCTCGAACGCTTCTCGTCGTTTCTCAAATTTTCTAGTCCCGTCTCGATCCACGGCTTTTTGTTCGTTTAACAGAATCGTGTAGGGGCGATCGGGGCAATCTTAGTAATTCGCGGTACCACAGTCGTCGATTTGGGTGTGAGTGGGGCAAATTCCGTGACACTGCCCCCTCCTTAGGACCGATCGTCCCGATCGGATACACCTCTATATGGGGACAGACGCTCCAGATGGACGACCTTCATCTTACTCCTAGGAGTCCTTTGTATCCGGTAGACGACATCATTGATTCTTTTAATGACGGTGTAGGGGCCCTCCCAACGGTTCTGTAGCTTAGGCGATTTTCCTTTCTTCTGCGTGGGGTTGTACAGCCACACCAGGTTACCTTGTTGGAATCCGACTGTATTGACCCGGACATCGTATCGAGTCTTCATGCGATCGCTCTCTAGTCGCATTCGAAATCTGACTTGGTCGTGTACGGCTGCTAGTCTTTGTTCTAGGTCATGGATATAAGTGTCTGGATCTGAGGGCTGTTCCGCAGGACGACCAAATACCAAATCTGCTGGAAGGCGAAGCTCTCTTCCAAAGATGATCCTTGCGGGAGTCTTCCCAGTAGTTTCATGGACAGCTGAGCGATAAGCTAACAGGAAGAGTGGAATGAGCTTGTCCCAGTCTGTCTGGTTCTCGTTCACAAACATCCTCAGATTGGTTTCTAGTGTGGCGTTGAAGCGTTCCACCATACCATCTGACTGGGGATGCAGTGGGGTGGTCCTGGTTTTTCGGATTCCCATAAGCTCGCAGACCTTTCGGAACACACCTGATTCGAAATTTCGGCCCTGATCTGAATGTAGTTCCATGGGCACACCAAATCTGCAGAACAGGTTATTGACTAGCGCTTCTGCTACGGTTGTGGTCTCTTGATTGGGAAGGGGGTATACTTCCGGCCATTTGCTGAAGTAGTCCATGGCTACTAGCAGGTATCGGTTCCCACTTTGGGTTTTCGGAAAGGGGCCAGCGATATCAATGGCAATCCTCTCAAACGGCACTCCTACGATGTACTGGCGCATTTTGCCTCTGGAACGGGTCTTCGGTCCCTTGCTTGCTGCATATATGTCACATTTTCGGCACCAATCTTCTACATCCGTCCTACAGCTCAACCAGTAGAAACGCTCCCTAATCTTCTGTAAAGTCCTATTGATACCGAAATGTCCACCCCCAGCACCTCCATGTACTTCCTGCAATATTTCTTTGATACGGGACCTCGGGAGTAGTACTTGTTTATTGATCTCCGTTCCGTCATTGTTCTCCCATGCTCTTTTTAGGACACCATCTTCCAACACCAGGGAATTCCATTGAGCCCAATAGCTCTTTAATGCTGGGCTTTTACTACTGACTTCAGCCCAAGACGGTCGGTTGTTGGCTTCTTTCCAGTCTAGTAAAGGCTTGATGTCACAGTCAGCTTGCTGGTCTTCCCGAATCGCTGCTGAACTCCATCGGTCTTCAGGATGGGCTGCTACTACCTTGCAAGAAACTGATGAGATGTTCTCTTTCCTTTCAAGACTACTGCAGTGTTTGCAGTTGACAGGACAGGGTCTCCTAGAAAGGGCATCTGCATTTCCATGTTTCCTGCCGGCTCGATGTTCAACAACAAAGTGATATTCTTGCAGCCGTTCCAGCCACCTTGCCATCTGTCCTTCAGGGTTTTTAAACTGTAGCAGCCATTTAAGGGAAGCGTGATCCATTCTTAGGAGAAATTCTTGGCTATACAGATATTTATGAAAGTGTTCTAGGCTCTTGACGATGGCAAGTAATTCTTTCCGAGTCACACAATAGTTCTTTTCGGCTTTTGATAGGACTTTGCTGAAGTAGCCCACTACTCGCTCTTGGCCATCTTGTACTTGAGAAAGAACTCCGCCAATTCCAATGTTGCTTGGGTCCGTGTCCACTATAAATGGTTGTCAAGGTATTGGGTATGTCAAAATCGGGGTAGTGCAGAGAGCCTCTTTCAGCGTCTCAAAGGCTTGCTGGCATCTCGGAGTCCATTCGAACGGGATGCTGTCTTCTGTCAATTTATGAAGAGGCTTGGCAATGTCTGAGAATCCTTGGCCGAGAAAACTTCGAACTTGATGTTTATCTTTAGGAACCGGCCAGTTCTTTATGCACTCTGTCTTCACTTCAGACACGTTCTTCAGGTGCTCCTGGAAAGAGCGTCCCAGCACCACCACGTCGTCCAAGTAAATCAAGCAGGTCTCCCAATGCAGGCCATGAAGTACAGTTTCCATCAGTCGCTCAAAAGTGGCAGGGGCATTACATAGATCAAATGGCATTACATTGAACTGCCACAATCCATTTCCGGTAGTGAACGCTGTCTTTCCTTGTCTTCTGGGCTGACCTCGACTTGCCAATATCCACTCTTTAAATCCAAAGTGGAAAACCATTGCGCACCAGTCAAGGTGTCAAGGGTATCGTCAATTCTTGGTAGTGGGTAACTGTCTTTCTTGGTGACGTCAATTAATTTTCTGTAGTTCACGCAAAATCGGGTGGAGCCGTCTTTCTTCTTAACCAGGACTACAGGAGAAGCCCAAGGACTCTGAGATGACTCTATGGTGCCTTGGTTTTGCATCTCAATTAACATCTTGTTAACTTCGTCTAGCTTGGCTAGTGGAAGTCCTCGTGGTGGCTGCTTTATAGGAGACGATGAACCAGTATCGATTCGATGCTTCACTACATTTTCATTTTCACTTAGCAGCTCTTCCAGTTGTTCCACCTCCACCTCTGTTAATCTTTCCTTAGCCCTATCCACGATGTCCCTTAAACATTCTGGTAGACTGGTCTTATTTGTTTTATTCTCCATTTCGTTGTTTTCTTTGAGTGTTCTGACCATGGTAACAGGTTCACAGACTCCTACTTCAGTTCCCTTTGTAATTTTCCGTGGAAAGGTTTTCAGGTTAACTACCCGTACTATTGTCGTCTTCTCCGGTTTAATCAGGGTGCGGCCGGTGACTATAGATTTATTAAACAAATCCGGATTACTGGGTTCCACCACTCCTACACTGCAAGGCATTTCCCCATCCATTACAGTGGCAACCAAGGTTTGGGACTGAGCAGGTAGTACCACATCTTCTTGAACAACGAGTCTCCGTACAGTGTTATTCTCAGTGGTGTTCGTTAGCACTACCTCCTCACCCATTATCCGTAGCGTACCAGCATTCAAATCTAAATTCACCCCCTTTGCTCGTAGTAAGTCTAGTCCGAGTATGACATTATCCGATATATCTGCTACCAGGGCTCTATGTTTGAATTTGACGTCTCCTAATTCTACTTCAAGCTCGCATTCCCCCTTGACTGGCAGTTGTTGTCCATTGGCTGTTGCAAGGACATAACGTTTGGCAGGGTTCTTAATACGCCAAGCATGAATAATATCTGGCCGAACAATAGTTCTTGCCGCTCCAGTATCGATTACCATAGGGAAAGTATGACCAAAAATACTGCCTTCTACTAGCAAGGATTCAGAGTCCTGGAGACGTGACACCGTAATTTCTTCTCGTGGGGCATGGTAGAAGGACGCAGCCGGCTTTTGCCCCGTCAAGCCGGCTGAACCTAGTTTTCCTGCGCAGCCTGGGAGTCGCGCTTTTACTGATCTGCGACTGGGGCCCTACACTGTCTTTTTAGATGTCCTGTCTGTCCACAGTTCCAGCATTTGAGAAGGCGATCCCTTCGACTATCAGATTGTTCCTTCTTTGTCCTAGTAGATGGACTGAATTTATCAATAATCTCCTTTAGCGTCTTTAGTATGTCTCTATTTGCCATACTATCGCTGTTATCACTGATGGCCCGAACTTTAACATGCCTATCAATCAGACCATTCGTTTGCGGCAGCTGCTGCTTCAAACTGGCGCAAATAGACATTCCAGGAGACCTTGCCGTCAAATTCAGGGGGTTTCGTTTTCTGAATTCGGATAACAGGTCCTTTTGATTTGATTACGCCATCCTTTCTTATTTTGTCCAGCTTATGTCGAAGCTCTTCGCAGATTTCTCTAACCAAGTTTATTTCTTCGTCTATCTCCTTTTTTTGTGCTAACAGTTTCTCTTCTACTTGTGTCTCAACTCTATGTGACTGCTCCTCTAGTTTTTCTTCTAGTGTATTCTCCAACTTTGCCTGCAGTTCTTTCGTCCGATCTCTCATTTCCTGTTGTATTGTCTGTATCTGTTCTTTCATTATATACCCTTGTTCTTCTAGTTTATTTTCTAATTTCTCCTGTATTTCTTTCGTCTGGTCTCTCATTTCCTGTTGTATTGTTAGTATCTGATCTTTCATTGTATGCCCTTGTTCTTCAAATTTTTCTTGCATCGTCCGTCCCTGTTCCTCTAATTCCTCCTGCATCATCCGTCCCTGTTTTTGCATCGTTTGCATCATTTCTAACAGTTTTGCTAGTTGTGCATCCATGTTGACTTGACTTCTAGTTACAGGCATTCACTCTATTTTCTTTGGAATGTTCTAGAATGTCCACGAATGTGTTTGTAAATGCCACTGTTGACTTCCTTACAATGAAACGAGTGCAGTGATATGCCACACTTGGGTCTTTGTCTCACTTTCGTATAAAGTTCTAGAATGTTCGAGATTGTTCTTCGCAAATAACACCGTTCACTTCCTTAAGTCACGACGAGTGCGGTGATATGTCACACTTGGGTCTTTGTCTCACTTTCGTATAAAGTTCTAGAATGTTCGAGAATGTCCTTCGCTAATAACACCGTTCACTTCTTTAAGTCACGACGAGTGCGGTGATATGTCACACTTGGGTCTTTGTCTCACTTTCGTATAAAGTTCTAGAATGTTCGAGATTGTCCTTCGCGAATACCACCGTTCATTTCCTCAAGTCACAACGAGTGCGGTGATATGTCACACTTGGGTCTTTATTCCACCCACGCACAGGGTTCCAGAAAGTACTTCCAACTTCCACTTAAACCCACTCACGCACAGGGTTCCAGAAAGTTCTTCAAACTTCCAGCTAAATCCCACTTTGTGGACAGGGTTCCAGAAAGCTCTTTAAAACTTCCAGTTAAATCCACTTCCGACACCAAATTGTCACGGATTTCCCAATCCGAATTTTTCTTACTTCCAGAAAAACAATCCGTTAATTAACTACTTCTTTATTAACTATACTCAGTACACTACTGAACACTAATTAGAACTCAACTAAACACTTATTTAATTAATCGCTATCTAGATTACTTTGATATCTCCAATTAAACACTTCAATTCAACACTGTAATACAAGACATATACAAGACTAACTTAATCGGCCGTTTATTTTTCTTTTATAGACCCAACGAATATTCCAGGTATATTCTAGCATCTCTAGATCTACCTTCTAGCATCTCTCGAACGCTTCTCGTCGTTTCTCAAATTTTCTAGTCCCGTCTCGATCCACGGCTTTTTGTTTGTTTAACAGAATCGTGTAGGGGCAATCGGGGCAATCTTAGTAATTCGCGGTACCACAGTCGTCGATTTGGGTGTGAGTGGGGCAAATTCCGTGACAATATGTTCTTACTATTTTAAATATATAGTGTCTCCAGCGTTGTCAAATCGCAGTGCACTACGAAAAGGATGTGGATGTCACAAACGCGATAGAAAGCGTAAGTTACGTATATTGCAGGATGTCACAAAAACCACATCATATATTGTGCGGTATAATAAATATACAGCAACAGCTTCTGCATGCTGCCCTCTGTGTAATATATTGCGGAAGTACAAAAAACGTTAAAACTTACACATATGATTTTTTGGCATCCTCCTATAACTTCTTTAAAACAATGTAGGGGTCAGTATAAGCAAGTTTACGATGAAAGTTCTTGTGACATCCGATTTCAGATGAGAGAAGGGAAATTCTTATGAAATGATGTCACAAAGTAATATATATATATATATATATATATATATATATATATATATATATATATATATATATATATATATATATATATATATATATATATATATATATACAGTGCTTTCGAAAACTAACGAATAAACCCCCAATTTTGATCATGAAAAATTATGGTGTTACATAACAAAAATTTCAAGAAAATAATGTTTGAAGATTTTAAAATTTAATTTTCACAATACTGAAAATGATAATGATTATGTAAAAAATCGACTAAATTAAGTGTTCAAATTGTGCACCGTTGGCTGTCTGACAGTAGCCAAGACGATTAATAAATTCATTTTGGACATTATCAATAACTTTAGGAGGTATACGATGTATCTTGTGACGAATTCTTGCTTTTAAATCTTCTAAATTAACCGGTCTAGTAACGTATACTTTGCTTTTTAAGTATCCCCACAAGAAATAATCTAGGGTGTCAAATCAGGCAATCTGGCTGTCCACTCAAGCGGCCCCCTTCTCCCTATCCAACGATTCGGGAACGGCTCATCTAAATAAGCACGGACAGGTGTTGCATAATGGGGAGGTGCACAGTATTGTGAAAATTAAATTTTTAAATTTTCAAACATTATTTTCTTGAAATTTTTGTTATGTAACACCATAATTTTTCATGATGTATCTATGTAGAATGACACGCTCTTTCAAATGGCATGGTCAAAATTGGGGGTTGCTATTTAAAAAAATTGTCGATGACGTCAAATCTCGAACAACGATGACGTCACAAATATGGGTCGTATGTCAAAAAGTGCCTTTTTTAAAAATAAAATCGACGTGCCAGGGGATTTTTTCGAAAATTTCTCAATTTCAAAAATAATGAATTTATTCGTTATATTCGAAAGCACTGTATACCGGGTGTTCCCTCTAAGATTTTCAGTGCGAATATCTCAGAAACCATCATAGCCAGTGCGACGAAATTTGGTATACAGATACTAGATGGCGCGTAGAATCTGATGATAACAATCAATTCTTATACAGGGTGTTCCATCTTCCAAGAAATCGATTTAATTTTGATTGTTTGGTTGTCAGCCCTGCTAAAACTTATGTTTAAATTGAAATATACTGAATTATGAACACATTCTGATAAATACACATTCAAAAATTTCAAAATTTAACATAATTCTTCCTAGCAAAAACCAGTTGCTTTATTTTAGTTCTGTATCATGAAATACAGAAATTGTAGTTCATTGTTTACTATTTTACAGATGTAGAGTTCTTCTTAAATATATTTTATGTGGATACAAGAATCAATCATTTCTAGGTTATGCTTTCGTAATATTTGCACATTCACATTATAATTAAAAGTTTTAGAAATCGTTTTGTTTGAGTAAGTAATCAATAATTATTACAGCAGTTGGAAAACAGGAATATTCTTTAGGTATTTACACACTTTTGTAAATTATTTTGTTATAAAAAATACGGATACCTAATTATTATGTACACTGTAGTAACAAAAAAAACAACTATTGAAGTTTTATTACATTATAATGGAACAATTTAAAAATATCCACAGATATTTTACACAATATTCACTTTGTCACCCTAGCTGTGGCGGCAGACTGTGCCGGTACAGTGACCCCAATGCTACAAAAGCTTCAAATCAAGTCTAAATTTTTATCGGCAAGTCTCAATAACGCCATTGTGCATACTTAAATTGCATTAAATACATTACACAGCCCCACAAAAAAAAAGTTCATACACAAGAGAGTGACATATGTATTCCCATGTATTTTTCGACGCTGAATCCGATCCCGAGCTTAGAATTGGGCCTACATGTCTGGAATTGGCCCCAGGGGCCGAGAATGGCCTGAAGTGCGGTTCCCGGGATAAGGCGAAGTCGACGCTGAATTTTGGAGCTAAAGCCGGATTTGTGCTCGAAAAGTTAATGGCCAACTGAAATTCCGGGTTTGGGTCCGGGAAAATGACCCCTTGGGGGGGAAAATCCTGTTTTGGACGTCCCGGTCGCGACTGTGGTATTTTCGTGTGTTTTTCAATTCTGGACCTGAGACTGTGTGTGAAAAGTTTTTGGTCAGCTGAAATTCCCAGTTTGGGTGCGGGAAAATGGCCCATTGGGGCCGGAAAATCATATTTCGGACGTACAAGTCACAAAAGTGGGATTTTCATGTATTTTTCCATCCTGGTCCTTAGAGTACGCTCAAAAAGTTTTTGGACAGCTGAAATTCCCAGTTTGGGTCCGGGAAAATGGCCCATTGGGGTCAGAAAATCATATTTCGGACATACCAGTCGCAACAGTGGTATTTGTGATATCGAAAGTAGTCAGTGGTATTTTTGTTTGTATATGATTTCCTTCTATTTTATTGCACGATATTCTTTTGCACCAATGTCTCAACCGAGACGTACAAAACACGATTTTCCGGCCCCTAAGGGCCATTTTCCCGGTCCCGAACAGAGAATTTCACATGGCCATAAACCTGTCAAGCACAGTGTAAGCTACAGGAATTAGTACATAAAAATTCCACTGTTGCGATTGGTACGTCCGAAATATAATTTTTCCGGTCCCAATGGGCCATTTTCCCGGACCCTAATTGTGAATTTCAGCTGTCCAAAAACTTTTTGAGCATACTCTAAGGACCAGGATTGAAAAATACATGAATATCCCACTTTTGAGACTGGTACGTCCGAAAATGATTTTCCGGTCCCAGTGGGCCATTTTCCCACACCCAAACTGGGAATTTCAGCTCACCAAAATCTTTTCACACCCAGTCTCAGGTCCAGAATTGAAAAACACACGAAAATACCACAGTCGCGTCCGGGACGTCCAAAACAGGATTTTCCCGCCCCAAGGGGTCATTTTCCCTGGAAAACTGAAATTCCGGGTTTGGGAGCCGGAATTTCAGTTGGCCATAAACTTTTCAAACACAAATCCGGCTTTAGCTCCAAAATTCAGCGTCGACTTCGCCTTATCCCGGGAACCGCATTTCAGGCTATTTTCGGCCCCTGGGGCCAATTCCAGACGTGTAGGCCCAATTCTAAGCTCGGGATCGGATTCAGCGTCGAAAAATACATGGGAATACATATGTCACTCTCTTGTGTATGAACTTTTTTTTGTGGGGCTGTGTTATTTAGCGTCCAATAAAATACGTTATACCATTAATATTTGACAATTCAATGACAATTCATAGTTTTGACGTTTAGCGATGTTAGTTTCTTCTGTGTAAGTCTGGCATAAGGCTATGCACGTTTTACATGACAAAACAATGAAATTTGGGTACTTGTTGAAGGCGTTTTTTTATGTTAAATTTTGAAATTTTTTAATGTTTATTTATCAGAACGTGCTCATAATTAAGTATATTTCAATTTAAACATAAGTCTTAGCAAGGCTGACAACCCAACAATCAAAATTAAATCGATTTCTTGTAAAATGAAACACCCTGTATAAGAATTGATGTTATCATCAGATTCTACGCGCCATCTAGTGTCTGTATACCAAATTTCGTCGCACTGGATATGATGGTTTCTGAGAGAGGGAACACCCAGAATATAATATACAGGCTGTATCACATAAGAGGGCCACTCCCATGTATCTCGCTTAATATGCGAGACACGTCAAAAATCTTTAATTGTTTTTTGTTGCATTTTTGGAGGCCTTTATGCTCGTAAAAACAAATTTGAGATCCATGGCCAACTTTATGAGTAATAAAAAAAAAGTGCCCAAACTTTAAGGCTGTCTAACTTTTTTATTTTAAGAGATAGAGAAAACTTATTAGTAATAAAATTTTATTGCAAAATTGATACCTTCCACCTGATATAAACAGATTTTTGAAATATCGTATGTGGTTCGCTGCGCTTTCTAGGCGGATAATTTTTTTTTTATTGAAGCAGGCTATGGCCACAAAAAATTGTCTGTTTTTTCGTCTTTCATGCAATATACTACATGTTGTCCTTATCTTTCGTATTTATTACATTTTTTTCAATTTTAGTTAAAAAATATGTAGAAAATAATGTAGAACCTGTTTTACCTCCAAAACCTCCAAAAATGCAACAAAAAACAATTAAAGATTTGTCTAGCATATTAAGCGATATACATGGGATACAGCCTGTATATATAGGGTTAACTATGACTGAGTACAAATATTTTAAGAGGAGATAAGGAAAAATAAGAATTAACGGAATCACCTTTCAAAAAAATTCCAAACTTATTTATAAAGCCAAAAAAAATTGTTTTCGGTATTATTTTAAATCCTTATTTAACGCCGCCAATGTAGAGTAGGTAACCAACAAGCAAGTTGGTTGCCTACTCTACACGCATGCAACAGTCGCTCAGTCGGTATTGCTGTCATGTCATAATTCAATTCTTGTGTTTACGTTGTAATTTTGTGTTCTTCTTCAGTTTTCAGTGTCTTTTTAAATTTTTAAACGTTTTATAGTTATTAAATAAAGACATTTGTGTTGGGTGCAGATACTTTCCCACAATATAGTTCGCCGGTTTGGTTTTTTAGGTTATGGGACAAGACTGCCGCGGTTACATTAAAACTTGTCTATTATCTATTCCTTTTGTTCGATTTTGTTATAATAAATAGGCATTTTATCTAATTGTACCTACGGGAAGTCTTTTATCGGTAGTGAGTAGCTGTAATGAGCGAAAATGTAGTTTTACCAGTTTATAACGAAATAATGAAAAACGAATGCAAAATACTGGAGCTAACTGGATTAAGTGTTACCTATCTATCAGGTATTATTATTAATAAGAATGTTAATTTTTGTCGTTTCTACATTTAGAAACGCTACAAAAAGACGACCGCATGGTAGTTGACATTGTTGACAGATGTAAGCTTTATCTATGAATCTAAGTCATCTCAGTCGATTCTTATCATAGGCGCCGACTTTCCGTAGGAAAAAAGGGTTTTGCCCCATTTTTTAAATATCGAGCTAAAATTCTGGAATAATTTTTTTATTGTCTTTTACGCATTTCTGAGCACGTGGTGAAATTTTTTGTACTTAGTCATAGTTAACCCTGTATATATATATATATATATATATATATATATATATATATATATATATATATATATATATATATATATATATATATATATATATATATATATATATATATATATATATATATATATATATATATATATATATATATATGTATATCTATATATTACCTGAACCTAACTCATGCTTCCATGTCAAAGAATGTTAAATATTGTCACTATGTACGTTACACTGGACATTTTATGATTGTAATAAATATATTGATAAATGATCTCATAAATTATAACTGTGATAGATATTTGCCCACTCAACTCCAGGGAGGAGTCGACTATAATTTATGGATCCATTTATCAACGCTCCACACCCTCTGTTAAATGTGAGCCAATTTGAGATGTATGCTGTGATATCGAAAGTTGTTCACATCAGGATGTTGTTTCAGCTTGACTTGACCCCATTTGTTACAGTAATGTCTTCTTTCAACTTTTACCGACTAGACGGTGATTAATATATATCTGTTATAAAGGGTGTCCCAATTCTTATCTGCCAAACTCAAATAGGTTGTTATTTATTTATTTATTTATTATTGTTTTGATGCTAAATAGTAGAAAATATAAAGAAATATTGATTATAAATATTTGTACTTTAGATGTCTCAAAATGTAAACTAATATTAATTGGTTATTATTAATAAATATTGTATTAATATAAACTCAACCATTTGATGTCAGGTTACTTACGGCGGCGTGAAATGACACACCTATAAACAAAGGGAAAGATAGGTGAAAAATCGGTTCAGAAGTTTGTCGGTATTTATTATAAAAACATTTTATTTTTCTACATCATTCACTCTGAACTCTGAACTTCTGGCATAGGGTTGCCACTCGTCCTTATTTCGAGAGGACAGTCCTTCCGCCCTTACTTTTACTAAAAATGTCCTTACTTGATGAAAATTGTTAAGTACAGGATGTTTTTCTGAAAGCATTATCGACTTTACTTTTGCTACTCTTGAATATCGGAAAAATGGAGCGTGTACATTTCTTGAATTTTTCAAAAGAATTTAAATATTATCAAAAAAAAAGAATTAAGCAACGCACGGCTAGTTCTGTATTCTTTACAATAAAAGAATAGTTTTAATTATTAAATTATTTAATCGTAATTATCTCACAAACAGGAATAGATAATCCAATGCATATTTATATCAATGCAACCAGGAAAAAGTGGAGAATTCAAATATTTTATAATATGTATGGTGTTTTATAATAAAAAACAAAACTAATATCAATATCTCTGCAATCAGTTACTCAATTGGTTGGTAAATTAATTTCATAATTAAAATTGATTTTTATTTTCATAAAGAATTCAAAACTATTGTACAATGCTCGATTGTGTTTTAATAAAAATATTGAAATCCTTGTAAAAAATTAGTCAAGGAATGTATATTTCAATTTTTCTATATCTCCTGGAGTATCAAATCCAAAATATAGCAAAAGTTTTTGTATGATAACCCTGTATATCTCAAAATGTAATCCTTACAACACAAAGTGACGAAATATATTTAAACATATTTTTTATATGTTTAAATATAAAATGTCATAATAATTAAATTGACCCCTCACCATTAGTTATCGCCATCAAGAATGTCTACTTGAGAATAAAAAAAGGTAAAAATATCCTTACTTGAGAATATGAAAAGGTGGTAGCTCTACCTTAGTATCCACCAAAAGTATTTTAAAAAAACACACTCTGGTGGGCCTAAGTACAGAATCATAAAAAGTACTGTGTGACCATTTTATATTGCTGTATTTTTATTTGTATTACCGTTTTTATTTATTACTGTTAAGATTGTTTAACTTGGCATTTACGTTAACTGTAAGACGTTGTTTTCCATATGGCACACTGCAATTAATTATTTATTTTGCTATGTAATAATAGTTGAATGTGGAGCACGTTCAGAATTATTAAATTAATTTAACTAGAAAACGGTGCATCCTGTTGACATTTAACAAGAGCACCTTTTTTTATTTTAAATACTTTTCAATATTTTCGAGTTAGGAACTAGACAAATTACCTAAAAAAAAATATGAATAAATTTGAATGATGTAGACTTTCTATGCTTAACTGCAGACATTTCTCCAAACTTAACAGATGGCATCTTCATTGCATCCGCCGCCGTATCTTGATACGAGAAGCACTGAAACCACCGGCCGTGAAAACCTACGTCTCTGGGCCGTGCATTTCGCACCATTGTAGTTGCTTGATATTTGCAATATGCACCGTATTTGTAATAATAATAATGGTGATGATCATAATAATAATAATGATAATAATGATAATGATGATAATGATGATAATGATGATAATGATGATAATGATGATAATGATGATAATGATGATAATGATGATAATGATGATAATGATGATAATGATGATCATGATGATGATCATGATGATGATGACCATGCTGATGATCATGATGATGATCATGCTGATGATCATGCTGATGATCATGCTGATGGTGATGCTGATGGTGATGGTGATGGTGAAGGTGACGGTGACGGTGACGATGACGGTGACGGTGACGGTGACGGTGACGGTGCCGGTGACGGTGACGGTGACGGTGCCGGTGCCGGTGCCGGTGACGGTGCCGGTGACGGTGACGGTGCCGGTGACGGTGACGGTGACGGTGACGGTGACGGTGACGGTGACGGTGACGGTGACGGTGACGGTGACGGTGACGATGACGATGACGATGACGATGACGATGACGATGACGATGACGATGACGATGACGATGACGATGACGATGACGATGACGATGACGATGACGATGACGATGACGATGACGATGACGATGAAGATGATGATGATGATGATGATGATGATGATGATGTATAATAATAATAATAATAATAATAATAATAATAATAAAAATAATAATAATAATAATAATAATAATGATAATGATAATGATAATGATAATGATAATGATAATGATAATGATAATGATAATGATAATGATAATGATAATGATAATGATAATGATAATGATAATGATAATGATAATGATAATGATAATGATAATGATAATGATAATGATAATGATAATGATAATGATAATGATAATGATAATGATAATGATAATGATAATGATAATGATAATGATAATGATAATGATAATGATAATGATAATGATAATGATAATGATAATGATAATGATAATGATAATGATAATGATAATGATAAGGATAACGATAACGATAACGATGAGGATGAGGATGATAATGATAATGATATGATAATGATAATGATAATGATAATGATAATGATAATGATAATGATAATGATAATGATAATGATAATGATAATGATAATGATAATGATAATGATAATGATAATGATAATGATAATGATAATGATAATGATAATGATAATGATAATGATAATGATAATGATAATGATAATGATAATGATAATGATAATGATAATGATAATGATAATGATAATGATAATGATAATGATAATGATAATGATAATGATAATGATAATGATAATGATAATGATAATGATAATGATAATGATAATGATAATGATAATGATAATGATAATGATAATGATAATGATAATGATAATGATAATGATAATGATAATGATAATGATAATGATAATGATAATGATAATGATAATGATTGATAATGATAATGATAATGATAATGATAATGATAATGATAATGATAATGATAATGATAATGATAATGATAATGATAATGATAATGATAATGATAATGATAATCATAATAATAATAATAATAATAATAATAATAATAATAGATAGATAGATAGATAGATAGACTTTATTGACTTTTATATATACAACAGTACACTTCAAGTCACAGGAGAACAAATAAAAGAAGTAAATTCATTGATACTGAAGAAACAGTTTGTCAATAAAAATTTTTTAGTGAAAGTATAAAAAGATCTAAGAGACATCCGTCTTATATTTTCATGAGCAAAAAATTTTGCAAATTGATTATACAATCCTATCTCAATCTTATTGTTTTTGGTCAAATTAATTCTAGAGAAAGGAACTATAACGTCCCCACCATGCCTTGTATTATAGTCATGAATGCTAGAATATGTAGGTAAGCTAGGTAATTTCTTATGAACAAGATAAAGCGACTCAAGTAAATACATGCATGGAAGGGGTAAAATCATATACCTCCTAAAAAGGTCTCTACTGTGGGTATAATTAGGTACATTAGCCACTACTCGGACAGCCGCTTTCTGCAGGACAAATGGTTTATGAGCAAAAGTAGAGTTGCCCCATAAGGTGACCCCGTAACTAAGGTGACTGTGGAATAACGAAAAATATATTAATTTCATAACCTTATTATCCATACAGGATCGCAGCTGTCTCATTGCAAATACCTGAGTAGCAAGCTTTGAGGACAAACCATTGACATGTGCAGACCAATTTAAGCTCGCATCTAAGGCAATACCCAATAACCTGACCGGATCACTTTTTGCACGTTTCTTGTCAGCCGTGAAGAACATATGCTGCGTCTTTGACATATTTAATTTTAATTTATTGGCTGTAAACCAAGCTGAAGCTTCACTCAAGCTGTCTGTACTCAGATATTCGCTTTCTGGAGCAAGAAGAGTGGCATCATCCGCAAATAGGACACAGGTGCTGTTACTAATACTTGATGGCAAATCATTGATGTAAAGCAAAAAGAGAACTGGTCCTAGTACAGATCCTTGCGGAACTCCTCCAGCTACCGGAAGTAAAGTAGACGATGTACTGTTAATGCTGACAAACTGCTTTCTACCTGACAAATATGAATGAAAAAGATTTAGTTCTTTATTTCGAATGCCATAGTATTCTAGCTTTGATAGCAATATGTCAACACTAACACAATCAAAAGCTTTGGTCAAATCACAAAGCGTAGCGTGAGTTCCAGTGTTATTGTCAAGATTCTCAAGAACCTCATCAATCACAGCAAGTAGTGCTCTTAAAGTAGAAAAGCCCTTCCTAAACCCAAACTGCATAGGTGATAACACTGATTTATCTTCCAAATACGATATTAATTTATCCTTTAAGAGAATTTCAAATATCTTGCCAAAAATTGGAACAACAGCAATTGGCCGATAATTATCTAAAACATCAACATCACCTTTTTTGTGGATAGGAAGCACTCTTGTAATTTTTAAAGAGTCGGGCCATAGTCCTTCCTCTAAAAACTGATTATAAAAGAATGCCAATGGGCCAACAAGCAACTCCACAGCAGATTTAATTATGGAACTATTTAGTCCATAGTAATCTGGACAAGACGAATTTTTTAAACATAAAATAGCTTGACGAACATCAGTCTCTAGTATAGGTGATATAAAGAAGGATGAGGCAGGTTTAGGTAATTTATTTAGATAGCTCAACGGATCAATGTTGACACTACCAATTGATTGAGCAATGACATCAGAAATAGAAGCAAAAAACAAATTAAAATCATTTGCAGTTACATGAGCTCCTAGTAAGTTGTTTTTGCATTGTCTTTCATGATTAACAAGACCCCAAATAGCCTTACTCTTATTATCGGAATTACAAATCAAACGAGTATAAGTTGAACGTTTAGCATCACGTATTGATTTCTTATAATGACTTCTCATTTGGCGGTAGGAGTGCCAGTCATGTAACGTATTGGTAACATAAAAAATTCTTCTAAATTTATCAAGATCCCGCCTCATCCTTTTTAGTTCCTTGGTAAACCATTTGACATTAGAAAACTTAGGAGTACTAGCAAATGGAAAGCAATTATCAACAACCTGCATAAAGGTATCCAAAAAAGTATCAGTAAAATCAGTATGATTTAAATTTGGAGAAAGTAAACTTGTCCAATTCACTTGTTTTAAGGCATCTAAAAAAAAAAATTATATTTGCATTGTTAATTCTTCGTTTAAATACATTATTACCAGCTGCGGAACTATTTATACATGCATTACTCGTAAATCTTATAAAAACTCCTGTATGGTCAGAGATATTCATGTCCCAAACTCCAGTCTCAAAAGACTCAGAAGATAGATTAGTAAACACATTATCTAAGCATGTTCTAGATGTGGGAGTAATTCTAGTTGGAACGTTTATGCAGGGTATCATGCCATACATAAGAAAAAAATCTTTTAAATCCTGAACTGATTCAGAGCTACAGTTAAAATCCAGGTTAAAATCACCAGTTAAAATAATAAATTTATATCTACGAGAATAGAAGTCAACAAGGTTACAAACAGAATTTTTAAAAATGGTTACATCTCCACTAGATGAAGATCTATACACAACAACTAATAAACAGTTAAAATCGACAATCTCAGCTGCACAAAATTCAGCATGCACAGCAGAACTAAAATTAGTAACATCAACATTTTTTACACTAATGTTCATAGTGGCAAAAATCGCAACACCACCGTGGCGCTTCCTACCATTTCTACAGAAAGAAGAGACTAGATAATAGTTAGGCAAATTGATGACCTTCAGATTCTCATAATCCAGCCAATGCTCAGAAATGCATAAAAAATCAAATGATTGAGACATCAGCGAAATATTAATTTCGTCAATTTTGTTGGATAAACATTGGACATTAACATGGTACCTAGAAAAAGATTTAGAAAAACAAGCAGGTTTACCGCAGGGCCGTCCCATCTGACTCTGCAGATTGTAACCCACGCGATTGGCCTGGTTTTCTAGGACGAAAAAATCTATTCACTTTGACACCTTGAGGCCATATGCTGCTCTCCAATAACTTTGAAGATTCATCCTCCGGAACAGACACCTTAAACGATGA
The DNA here is from genome assembly GCA_037114965.1 of Monochamus alternatus. Classification (NCBI taxonomy): domain Eukaryota; kingdom Metazoa; phylum Arthropoda; class Insecta; order Coleoptera; family Cerambycidae; genus Monochamus; species Monochamus alternatus. Next base: position 39,599,843 of record CM073428.1, read on the forward strand.
ATACTTAAATGGATTTTTGCTATTTAACTTAGCCACAAATGCATTAGGAGCAAAGTTCTTCAAATAGGTAGTAAGTGCAGCTGTGTCAGTGTCAACAGCAAAATTAGTCACATGATATTCAGAAATACGCTCTTCGTTACTTCTAGATGCAGCTTTGAATGGACAGTTTATAGAACTTTCTTGATTACCGATCAAAATATTTCTGCTCCTATCTTTGGCACTTTTACGAGATACCGGATGATATGAAGGCAAATCACTCTCAATATTAATGATTTTATCACAGATGTTCAACGCTTTAGCATTGTGGACTGCACCAGAGATAACAGGACACAATGGCGAATGAGCAAAAGCAGTGGGTGTAGGACTATCCTTCTTATGACTATTTTTCTTATTTCTACCACTTACTTGAGATATTTTAGAGGATGATTGCTGCAAAACATCGCGTGCATCTCTGGCTTCATTAAGTAAAACAATTTGATCTTTCAGAGACTTAATTGCTACATCCTGGTTGCAAATAATTAAGTCCTTTTGTCTAATTATTTCTTCTAGATATGAAATTCTGATTTTATCCACACTTTCAGAACTATTATAATTAGAATTCACCACATTGGAAATAACACTTTTCTCCTGAACATTAGAAGGGACATCCTGTACATCAGAACAGCATATAACAGTGTCATTATCCATAAATTGAACATTTTTCATCATTTTTAGGCAACTTTTATGCGAAGTTTTTCCACAACGTAAACACCTTATCCCTGAACGAGCAGGATTCCTGCATCTAGTGCAATTAGTGGAAGATTCTGCATTATTCGCATTAGATTCTGCCATAATAAAACAATAAAAATATGTTGATGCACAGTATATAGTTAAAAATTAAAATAACGACCTTTGGTGGTATAGGCGCTCTACTTCCAATCACAAAAACGATGCAAGTTAAGAGATAAAACACAACGTTATCGACGAATACTGAGATTGCAAGTTTAAAATAAGTTCACAGCAGTTAAAAACACTAAAATGCATAAAGCAATAGTCTATCTTTAACGTTACACACTCAAAACCAATTTAAAATACTTGAAAACACCACTAAATGAAATCAAGCAAAAGCACGGAAAAGAATGTACTAACAGACGTGGTACTATTCCACCAATCCAATAATAATAATTAATAATAATAATAATAATAATAATAATAATAATAATAATAATAATAATAATAATAATAATAATAATAATAATAATAATAATAATAATAATAATAATAATAATAATAATAATAATAATAATAATAATAATAATAATAATAATAATAATAATAATAATAATAATAATAATAATAATAATAATAATAATAATAATAATAATAATAATAATAATAATAATAATAATAATAATAATAATAATAATAATAATAATAATAATAATAATAATAATAATAATAATAATAATAATAATAATAATAATAATAATAATAATAATAATAATAATAATAATAATAATAATAATAATAATAATAATAATAATAATAATAATAATAATAATAATAATAATAATAATAATAATAATAATAATAATAATAATAATAATAATAATAATAATAATAATAATAATAATAATAATAATAATAATAATAATAATAATAATAATAATAATAATAATAATAATAATAATAATAATAATAATAATAATAATAATAATAATAATAATAATAATAATAATAATAATAATAATAATAATAATAATAATAATAATAATAATAATAATAATAATAATAATAATAATAATAATAATAATAATAATAATAATAATAATAATAATAATAATAATAATAATAATAATAATAATAATAATAATAATAATAATAATAATAATAATAATAATAATAATAATAATAATAATAATAATAATAATAATAATAATAATAATAATAATAATAATAATAATAATAATAATAATAATAATAATAATAATAATAATAATAATAATAATAATAATAATAATAATAATAATAATAATAATAATAATAATAATAATAATAATAATAATAATAATAATAATAATAATAATAATAATAATAATAATAATAATAATAATAATAATAATAATAATAATAATAATAATAATAATAATAATAATAATAATAATAATAATAATAATAATAATAATAATAATAATAATAATAATAATAATAATAATAATAATAATAATAATAATAATAATAATAATAATAATAATAATAATAATAATAATAATAATAATAATAATAATAATAATAATAATAATAATAATAATAATAATAATAATAATAATAATAATAATAATAATAATAATAATAATAATAATAATAATAATAATAATAATAATAATAATAATAATAATAATAATAATAATAATAATAATAATAATAATAATAATAATAATAATAATAATAATAATAATAATAATAATAATAATAATAATAATAATAATAATAATAATAATAATAATAATAATAATAATAATAATAATAATAATAATAATAATAATAATAATAATAATAATAATAATAATAATAATAATAATAATAATAATAATAATAATAATAATAATAATAATAATAATAATAATAATAATAATAATAATAATAATAATAATAATAATAATAATAATAATAATAATAATAATAATAATAATAATAATAATAATCATAGATACATTTACAGTCATAATCTAGAGTGAGTAGTATTAATAAAAGATAAAAATTCGTCAATATTATAAAAACAATGTGATACTAGAAAATTTTTAGTAAACCTGTGGAAGACCTTGGATGACATATCTCTAACATTTTGCTGTGTAAAAAAATTTACAAACTTGTTGTAGAGGTCTACTGGTATCTTATTACGCTTGGTTAGGTCCAATCGAGAAAAAGGTATAATCAAGTTACTGGCATGGCGAGTATCGTATTTGTGAATGTCTGAATAAGATTGAATATTTTGTGAATTATGATGTATAAGTGCCAAAGAATCAAGCAAATACAAACATGCCAGGGGTAAGATCTGATATTTTAAAAAAAGTTCTTTGCAAGGAGCTCCAATCGGAGCACCCGCAAGAAGACGTATTGCTGTCTTCTGCAATATAAACACTCTATGTGCACCACTAGAGTTTCCCCACAGGGGTACCCCATAAGATAAGTGACTATGAAACAATGAGTAATACACAATTCTCATGACATAATTATCGACAAATGGTCTTAATTGCCTCATAAGAAATATCTGCGTGGCAAGTTTCGAACAGAGACTATTTATGTGAGCAGTCCACGTTAAACTGGGATCAAGAGTAATTCCTAGAATCTTTACGGGATCCATCTTATCTGAAGTTTTACTGGAAGTAAAAGATATAAAGTTAGTTTTAGACAAATTTAATTTTAATTTATTAGCTGAGAACCACGTATTAGCTAGGTTGAGAGAGTCTCTGCCTTGTTCATTGCCACGAGATAACAATGTTGTGTCGTCAGCGTAAAGATAACAGGAGGCATTATTAATATTAACCGGTAAGTCGTTGATATAGATAAGAAAAAGGATGGGTCCAAGGACCGAACCTTGAGGGACACCTGCAGTAACAGGTGATAAAGCAGATTCACAATTATTATGACTTACATATTGCTGTCTGTTTGTTAGATAGGAACGGAAAAGTTGGAGCTCCTTGCCTCGAATTCCATAATATTCTAATTTTAAGAGAAGTATATTTATATTAACACAGTCGAAAGCCTTTGAGAGGTCGCACATTATGGCATGTGTAGATGTACCTCTATCCAGGCCCTCGACAATGTCATCTAATATAGCCAGTAATGCTCGAATAGCTGAAAAATCTTTTCTAAACCCAAATTGAGATGGAGATAATATATGTTTACTTTCTAAGTATGAGAGTAACTTCTCTTTAATTAATATTTCAAATATTTTTGAGATTATTGGAACTATAGCAATTGGTCTATAATTATCATAATTATCAATGGGCCCCTTTTTATGTATTGGAAGGATCTTAGTTATTTTAAAACAATCAGGCCAAACCGCCTCATTTAGAAATTTATTAAATAGTTTAGTCAAAGCTATTACAAGGTACTCTAGAGAGGTTTTTATTATAGGGCTATTAAGGCCATAGTAGTCAAAACAATTTGTTCTCTTTAATTTTAAAATAGCTTGACGCTCATCTGACTCAAGAATGGCTGTTGTAAAAAAAGAAGATAAAGGTGTGGGCATATTTTTCAAAAACATCATGGGATTCAGATTATGGTCCCGAACTGACAATGAAACAACATCAGAAACAGTAGAAAAGAAATTATTAAAATCATCAGGATTAAATGATGATATGTTCCCCGGTTTTTTATGAGGTCTTTCGGAATTAACAATTTTCCACACAGCTTTACTTCTATTTTCAGCATGACAGATAGTGTTACTGTAATATGCACGTTTGGCCTGTTTTAAAGCACTTCTATAGGTTTTCTTACATTCACAATAAATAATCCAATCAGTTTGAGAACCAGACATATTGTACTGATTTTTATTTTTATTGAGCATTCTCCTCAACATTCTAAGGTCCTTGTTGAACCATTTAACTTTGGACGATAAATGCTTGTTCGTATAAGGAAAATTTTTGTTGACCACTTCCAAATAGTTCTCTAAAAAGGTACTCATTGAATTATTAGCATTCAAGTTGTCAATATGCAATTGATTCCAATTTAAATTTTCTAGATCTTCCACAAATTTATGACAATTTAAAGCATTAATCATGCGAGTACGATACGTATCCCTGGACAAAACCTTTTGCTTTCCATCTATATGAAGAAACAACGAAAGATGGTCCGCTATATGAGTATCCAAAACCCCCGCAGATAATAAAGCAGGATTAATATTAGTGACAATATTATCTAACTGTGACTTACTCTGTAACGTAATTCTAGTAGGTTCATGTATTAAGTGTTGCAAACCATACATAGCAAAAATATCACATATATCATTAACATACTCTGTACCGCCATCAAGGTTCAAATTTATGTCTCCAACAATAATAAAAAATTTAAATTTACTTGAAAAATGATCAATTAGATTACTAATGCAAGATTTAAAAATGGAAAGGTTACCCTTAGAGGATGATCTATAAGCAGTTATCAACAAACAATTTTCAGAAACTATTTCAGTAGCACAAAACTCTGCATGAAAGGAATAACAAAAGTTTAAAACATTAATATTTCTTAAAAGGATTTTCTTAGAGGAGAATATTGCAACACCACCATGTTTATTCTTTCCTTCACGACAGTAACTCGAAACTAATTGGTAGTTAGGTATAGAAATCAATTTTAAGTAATCATGCTCAAGCCAGTGCTCTGAAACACATAAAATATCATAATAATAATAATAATAATAATAATAATAATAATAATAATAATAATAATAATAATAATAATAATAATAATAATAATAATAATAATAATAATAATAATAATAATAATAATAATAATAATAATAATAATAATAATAATAATAATAATAATAATAATAATAATAATAATAATAATAATAATAATAATAATAATAATAATAATAATAATAATAATAATAATAATAATAATAATAATAATAATAATAATAATAATAATAATAATAATAATAATAATAATAATAATAATAATAATAATAATAATAATAATAATAATAATAATAATAATAATAATAATAATAATAATAATAATAATAATAATAATAATAATAATAATAATAATAATAATAATAATAATAATAATAATAATAATAATAATAATAATAATAATAATAATAATAATAATAATAATAATAATAATAATAATAATAATAATAATAATAATAATAATAATAATAATAATAATAATAATAATAATAATAATAATAATAATAATAATAATAATAATAATAATAATAATAATAATAATAATAATAATAATAATAATAATAATAATAATAATAATAATAATAATAATAATAATAATAATAATAATAATAATAATAATAATAATAATAATAATAATAATAATAATAATAATAATAATAATAATAATAATAATAATAATAATAATAATAATAATAATAATAATAATAATAATAATAATAATAATAATAATAATAATAATAATAATAATAATAATAATAATAATAATAATAATAATAATAATAATAATAATAATAATAATAATAATAATAATAATAATAATAATAATAATAATAATAATAATAATAATAATAATAATAATAATAATAATAATAATAATAATAATAATAATAATAATAATAATAATAATAATAATAATAATAATAATAATAATAATAATAATAATAATAATAATAATAATAATAATAATAATAATAATAATAATAATAATAATAATAATAATAATAATAATAATAATAATAATAATAATAATAATAATAATAATAATAATAATAATAATAATAATAATAATAATAATAATAATAATAATAATAATAATAATAATAATAATAATAATAATAATAATAATAATAATAATAATAATAATAATAATAATAATAATAATAATAATAATAATAATAATAATAATAATAATAATAATAATAATAATAATAATAATAATAATAATAATAATAATAATAATAATAATAATAATAATAATAATAATAATAATAATAATAATAATAATAATAATAATAATAATAATAATAATAATAATAATAATAATAATAATAATAATAATAATAATAATAATAATAATAATAATAATAATAATAATAATAATAATAATAATAATAATAATAATAATAATAATAATAATAATAATAATAATAATAATAATAATAATAATAATAATAATAATAATAATAATAATAATAATAATAATAATAATAATAATAATAATAATAATAATAATAATAATAATAATAATAATAATAATAATAATAATAATAATAATAATAATAATAATAATAATAATAATAATAATAATAATAATAATAATAATAATAATAATAATAATAATAATAATAATAATAATAATAATAATAATAATAATAATAATAATAATAATAATAATAATAATAATAATAATAATAATAATAATAATAATAATAATAATAATAATAATAATAATAATAATAATAATAATAATAATAATAATAATAATAATAATAATAATAATAATAATAATAATAATAATAATAATAATAATAATAAGCAGGAGGGGTCACCCATCATCTACGACCTTTGGTGAGTAGCGACACCACTTACTTTAGCTGGAGGGGTGTAAAATCGGACCGGCAGCACTGCGCACCCGGGAGGGATGAGCTACATTTTTTTCCCTCTGGTGCCGGCCGTCGATGTGTCAGGCCAACCACCTGACACACTGAAACCTCCGGTTCCAGATGCCAGGAGAGAGGGCCTCCACAATCGACCCCATTCGGATGGGGGTCATGGGCAAGGTGGTGGGGCCCAGCCGGACGGATTGCCCGTTGATGACCAAGGCCATGAAAAGCAAGGTGGTGGGGCCCAGCCGGACGGATTGCCCGTTGATGACCAAGGCCATGAAAATGGAAGTTTTGAGTGGACCGATGAACTAAGGGACGATCTTCTGGTCTGTTATGAAAGCAGCGAGCCCGGGCGAAGAGGATACATGGCGCGGATGTATGCTCGGTGGTGTGATATGCACCCCGAAGGCCGCGCCCTCACCGCACAAAATCTGCGGGATTATGTATCCTACCTTCGTCGCAGAGGCTATGAGAGGCGTCCTCATCTAAGGGTGAACGAAGTGGCTGAAGAGCCACGGAATGATCCCGCAGAGGCGCCGCGCTTCATTCCCCGAGAACAGGACGGCCTGAGCACCCGTCGGGGGTTGCCTTTTATAAAACCCCCGAAGCCCGCAGATCTGGCCCGAGTGGATACTGCGCTCCGTGAAGATCTCCCAGAAGAGGCTGACATCTGGCGCGTCAATTGCGCTGTGTACGAAGCCGCTGAACTGCTGACTCGGGTGGAGAGAGGGCGTGAAAATGCCGTTTCTCCACTAGAGGGAGCACGGCGGCGAGTGCACAAGATGGAGGCTAAGATCCGGTCGGCGAGGCAACACGCGTCCCGTATCCAATGTGTGATGGACTACGTGGAAGCCAATAGGGCTTTCACACCTAAGGTGAGACGCATCGCTACTTCCCTTAGGCGGGTCCATCATACCCTGAATCGGGTGGTGCTGCTTACCATCAAGCAGCATTCTCTCGACAGGATACGGATGCTAGTGGCTGCGAAAAAGTCACTAGTGAGGCGGTCGAGAAGGTTGGAGCAAAATAATTTGTTCCGTGTAAGGCCTTCTCGACTTTTTGAACAGCCTCAGCGTGTTGCGGACAATCCGCCGACTGTAGATCGGGTAGAAGCCTTCTGGAGAGATCTTTATGGCCGCAGGATTCCACTTGATAGAGACACTCCAGCCCTGGCACACTTCGAGGCCTTTTGTCAAAGGATTCGAGAGCCACAAGAGGTGTGCCCACCGATAACCCCGGATGAAGTTCGGAGATCATTTATTAGATCGAATAACTTCGCTGCTCCTGGTCCCGATGGGATCAGCAACTTCTGGTGGAAAAAATTCACCAGTGTCCACCGTCATTTGGCCAGAATATTCACGTCCTGGCTAAATGGAGAGCAGCAAATTCCGGCGTGGTTTGTCGAGGGGAGAACCGTGCTTATCCCTAAGAGCGGAGATTTGTCCCAGCCAAAGAACTACCGCCCAATAACCTGCCTGAATGCGTGTTATAAGGTGTTTACTCGCATCTTGTACGCGCGTGTGCTCCACGCAGTGAACCCGGTTTATCAACGGATGTACGAGCAGCGAGGGTCCAAGAGGGGTGTAGCTGGCTGTAAGGAGAACCTGCTCATCGACAGATGTATTACGCAGGACTCCGTGCAGTACAAGCGAAATCTCTCAATGGCCTGGATAGATTACCGCAAGGCATTTGATATGACATCGCATGAGCTAATAATCCACTTGCTCCAATGCCTTGCGGTGGCCGACCCCATAGTGAGATGTATTGAACAACTCATGCCGCTCTGGAGGACCCGCTTTACCATAACATCGGCTAATGCTAGGGTCCAGACAGAGCCGGTTTTGTTCAGGAGGGGAGTGTTCCAGGGAGATTCCCTGAGTCCCCTCTTGTTTTGCATCTCACTGCTGCCATTATCCGTTGCACTTCGTCGTACCCGGGGTTATAACTGCGGTACCCCAGGAGACCGGAGGCATAAGGTCACCCATTTGTTCTACATGGATGACCTTAAACTCTATGCCTCCGGTGAGAGGGATTTAAATCAGTCCCTCAGAGTGGTACAGGAGTACACGCAGGCAGTTGGGATGGAGTTCGGGCTGGACAAATGTGCACTGGTTCATCTCAAGAGAGGACGATGCGGTGCATACGGAGAGGACGCCCAGCTAATAGACGGAAGCATCTTCCACCACCTAGATGCCGGAGTGTCGTACACCTATTTGGGTGTCCCACAGCGGGGCACTCATGAGGTGGCAATGGTGAAAAACGCTCTCCGCGGCAGGTATCGGCACCGCCTCCGACAAATCTGGTCTTCGGAGCTGTCGGGTAAAAACAAGGTGAGTGCCACTAATATGCTTGCCGTTCCGATCCTTCTCTACTCCTTTGGAGTAGTGAAATGGACACAAGAAGAGCTGAGGCAACTCGATGTAGGGACCCGCAAAATGATGCATCTCCATCAGAGTTTGCATCCAAGATCGTCCGTTTCGCGGTTATACTTCCCAAGAAATCGGGGAGGCCGTGGACTCTTGAGTTTGGAGTGTCTCCAGGGCAGAGTGGTTTTGGAGGAAGCCTGTAAAATCATCAGGAGCTCGGATCCCCTTCTCTGCATGGTCCAAGACCATGAAGCAGCAGGGATAGGAGCATTTGTATATAAGGCAGCGAGAAGAGCAGCCAATGAACTTGGTCTCGTGTTCGATACTGAGCGGGAAAATCCAGACTCTGTCACCGAGTGGGACCCTGCTCAGTTAAAAGCCCAAATTAAAGCTGCAGAGACGCGTCATCTTCTGCAGCTACATAAGGATAAGCCAATGCATGGTCTCTTCTACCGTCATCTAGAGGGGCTTGGCTTATCTGAAAAGCTGACCTTCGCTTTTTTGAGGTCAGCGGGGCTGAACTCTGAGACCGAGGGGTTCATAATGGCTTGCCAAGATGGTGTAATTAATACTCTCGTCTATCGTAGTCGTGTCTTGGGTATCGAGGTTCCTGATACCAGATGCAGGGCCTGCCGCCAGGCGCCAGAGACGCTTATGCATCTCCTGTCGGCCTGTCCGGTATATGCGGCCACAGCGTATATCCAAAGACACGATTCAGCCTTACGGGTGTTGTATTATCATTTACGACACTCGTATGAGATAGACGAGACGCCAGTGCTGCCTTATGCTCCGGGGGATATAGAATCCGTTGTGGGGAATGAGAAGTGCCGAATTTATTGGAACTATTCATTCCCCACCCTCAGGCAAATTCAAGCCAATAAGCCTGATGTAGTCCTCCTCGACCACCAACTTAGGACGATGTTTGTGATTGAGTTCTCGGCTCCCGCAGAGAACAACATCGTCCTAAAAGAGGAGGAGAAACGGAGGAAGTATCGAGATCTTCTCTCCGAGCTCCGCAGGCTGTATCCAGACCACTCTGTCATCTGTCATCTCATTATAGGCGTCCTGGGTGGAATGAGACATACGTTGCTTTCTGAGTTAAAGATCATACCGGCTTGCCGAAATTCGGCAGAGATCTTAGCCGGCAGAATGCAGAAGGCAATCGTCCTTAGTTCGCTACGTCTACTCAGAACGCACGATTTACGGGCGCAATGATTACTGACTGCACGGAGTGGAGAGTGGTCATTGCTTGACTCTTCAGAACATCTCCGAATGTGCCGGAGCTTCGGAAGGTGTTACTGGAAAAAAAAAAATAATAATAATAATAATAATAATAACAATAACAGTAACAATAACAGTAACAGTAACAGTAACAGTAACAGTAACAGTAACAGTAACAGTAACAGTAACAGTAACAGTAACAGTAACAGTAACAGTAACAGTAACAGTAACAGTAACAGTAACAGTAACAGTAACAGTAACAGTAACAGTAACAGTAACAGTAACAGTAACAGTAACAGTAACAGTAACAGTAACAGTAACAGTAACAGTAACAGTAACAGTAACAGTAACAGTAACAGTAACAGTAACAGTAACAGTAACAGTAACAGTAACAGTAACAGTAACAGTAAAAGTAACAGTAACATCAACATCAACATCAACATCAACATCAACATCAACATCAACGACAACGACAACGACAACGACAACAACAACCACAACAACAACAACAACAACAACAACAACAACAACAACACCAACACCAACACCAACACCAACACCAACACCAACACCAACACCAACACCAACACCAACACCAACACAACAACAACAACAACAACAACAACAACAACAACAGAAACAACAAAAACAACAAATACAACAACAATAATAATAATAATAATAATAATAATAACAAGGTGAATGCCACTAATATGCTTGCCGTTCCGATCCTTCTCTACTCCTGTGGAGTAGTGAAATGGACACAAGAGCTGAGGCAACTCGATGTAGGGACCCGCAAAATGATGCATCTCCATCAGAGTTTGCATCCAAGATCGTCCGTTTCGCGGTTATACTTCCCAAGAAATCGGGGAGGCCGTGAACTCTTGAGTTTGGAGTGTCTCCAGGGCAGAGTGGTTTTGGAGGAAGCCTGTAAAATGATCAGGAGCTCGGATCCCCTTCTCTGCATGGTCCAAGACCATGAAGCAGAAGGGATAGGAGCGTTTGTATATAAGGCAGCGAGAAGAGCAGCCAATGAACTTGGTCTCGTGTTCGATACTGAGCGGGAAAATCCAGACTCTGTCACCGAGTGGAACCCTGCTCAGTTAAAAGCCCAAATTAAAGCTGCAGAGACGCCTCATCTTCTGCAGCTACATAAGGAAAAGCCAATGCATAGTCTCTTCTACCGTCATCTAGAGGGGCTTGGCTTATCTGAAAAGCTGACCTTCGCTTTTTTTAGGTCAGCGGGACTGAACTCTGAGACCGAGGGGTTCATAATGGCTTGCCAAGATGGTGTAATTAACACTCTCGTCTACCGTAGTCGTGTCTTGGGTATCGAGGTTCCTGATACCAGATGCAGGGCCTGCCGCCAGGCGCCGGAGACGCTTATTCATCTCCTGTCGGCCTGTCCGGTATATGCGGCCACAGCGTATATCCAAAGACACGATTCAGCCTTACGGGTGTTGTATTATCATTTACGACACTCGTATGAGATAGACGAGACGCCAGTGCTGCGTTATGCTCCGGGGGATATAGAATCCGTTGTGGGGAATGAGAAGTGCCGAATTTATTGGAACTATTCATTCCCCACCCTCAGGCAAATTCAAGCCAATAAGCCTGATGTAGTCCTCCTCGACCACCAACTTAGGACGATGTTTGTGATTGAGTTCTCGGCTCCCGCAGAGAACAACATCGTCCTAAAAGAGGAGGAAAAACGGAGGAAGTATCGAGATCTTCTCTCCGAGCTCCACAGGCTGTATCCAGACCACTCTGTTAAGATTGTGGTGCTCATTATAGGCGTCCTGGGTGGAATGAGACATACGTTGCTTTCTGACTTAAAGATCATACCGGCTTGCCGAAATTCGGCAGAGATCTTAGCCGGCAGAATGCAGAAGGCAATCGTCCTTGGTTCGCTACGTCTGCTCAGAACGCACGATTTACGGGCGCAATGATTACTAACTCCACGGAGTGGAGAGTGGTCATTGCTTGACTCTTCAGAACATCTCCAAACGTGTCGGAGCTTCGGAAGGTGTCACTGAAAAAAAAAATAATAATATTAATAATAATAATATTAATAATAATTGGTGATGGTGATGGTGATGGTCATATTTGCATTGAATGTAAAAACATACTTGAAAATAAATCTATCCCATTATGCTTACGTAAGCTAAACCCCTTTAGTCACGAAGGTATAATTAGTAGGAGGCCGACTAACAAATAGTAACCTTTGTTTCGATAAAAAATATCCTATCTTGTTGCCTAAGTCTGATGCTGTTTTAAATTTGCTGGTTGATTATTATCATAAATTATTTGCACATCCCGGAGCATATTTACTGCACTCCTTGCTAAGGCAGAACTATTGGATCCTTTCTGCTAGAAGTTTAATTCGTCAGCACGTTTGGAAATGCAACTACTGTTTTCGTCTGAATCCTAAACCCACCTATCTAATTATGTCAAATTTACCCACCGAAAGAATCAGTCAAGTGAAAGCTTTTTCCAATTTTATTAAGTCGTCGTAGAGGCGTTAAAACACAAAAGGTATATATCTGCCTATTTATCTGCCTCACAACCAAGGCTGTACATTTAGAGTTTGCCTCTGATCTATCTACAGATGCATTTTTGTCTGCTTTTAAAAGATTTATCTCCAGACGTGGTACTTGCGCAACATTATTTTCCGATAACGGTACTAATTTTATTGGTGCCAAAAGAAAACTTGACGAAATTTATGACCTAGTTAATTCCCGTCAATATAAGGACGCTTTTCAACGTGAACTTTTTCGCCATAGAATCAACTGGAAATTTAATCCCCTTTCGTCTCCTCATTTTGGAGACATTTGGGAAGCCAATGTAAAAAGTGTAAAACCACATTTAACCCGTGTCACAATGGACAATTTCTAACCTATGAAGAATTCACGACGATGCTCGCGCAAATCGAAGCACTTTTGAATTCTCGACCTTTGTGCAGCCTCAGTAGCGATCCAAACAATCTATCGGCTTTTACTTCCGCGCATTTTTTATATGGTGCTCCTCTTACTTCGTCCCCTTCCGAAGATAACTCTCTTGAACCACTTAGTCGCTTAGACAGATGCAAACTTCTGGATGCCATTGTGCAACATTACTGGAAAAGATGGCATGTCGAATATTTACATACTTTGCAAGCACGATTAAAGTGGATCACTAATTCAAACCCTGTTAAAATTGGTCTTATCGTGGTTGTCATTCAGGAAAATGTTCCACCTCTAAAATGGCCTTTAGCTGTTATTGAAAAGTTACATCCGGGCAAAGATGGTATAATACGCTGCTACCACAGCCTCTGCTAGAGGTTGGTTATAACATTGGGCAAAAATTTGGTAGCAAAAAAAAGTTTAATATCAAAGACACAGTTCCCACTAAGGTAGGCCCAAGCGGCCTAGTGCGAAGTCTAGCTCGATGACGAATTTCTCAGGGTCGTTCAGTGGCGGTGGTATGCCAAATTGCCCAGGGAACAAGACGTATACTGTCACACTAAAATAAGATAAAGACAAAAATTAGAGCTTGAGAACTCTTACAAGAATATTCCTTCTTTAATACGGTGGTGCAATAAAACGGCAAACTTTAAAATAATACTCAGTATATTTGCTGGTTAGAGACGTTGACAATACAAAAGTGTTAAGTAAGGTTTGAGTTGATAACAAAGAGCTAGATAAAAAAAAGAAAGAGTAATAGTTGATAGCGTATTGGCAATATGGTGTAATGTAATACCAGTCTGCTAGACTGGGTGATAGGCTGAAGGCCAAGATAGGTCTTAATTATCTATTAAATACAGTGTGTGTGCCACTGAGTGTGCACACAACCCAATTGTAGCTACAAGTGGTTGACAGTAAACTTCAACGCTACGTCTTAAATCTATGTAAGTGTTCTCAATAAAAGTTATATCTAAACAAAAGCATTTATACCTAAGTAAAAGGTTTCCAGGGACGTTATAACTGACACAGAAATATACTGAACGTGTGACTAATTCACAGCCAAGAAAACAGGTGAAGCCTGAACGGTAAGCTAATAATGTTTACTCGTAAATCTCTAAATATACAGTATACACTATATGTATTATCCAAATGTAATACGTTACACTCGCATATGCGAAAAGAACAGAGCACAAAATAGTGAACGTCTCAACTAGGATACTTTTCGGTTTTACAGGAGGTTGGCAGATGTCTACGCTGTACAGTGGCAGCGATACGCTCTGGCTTCAACGGCAAGACAAGGAGTACTCGCAGCTACGATGAAATGGAACTTCTACAGGCTCCTACTGGCAGGACAGCATTCGCGTACTAGAGGACTGGTCACCTGGTTTGGAGAACTCGCAGGATGTCAGGGATGATTGGAACTCCCCAAGAAAATTGGCACGCCACTGTAGACGAGGTACTCGCTCGTGAACTTGTGAGCCAAGTAATGGGACAGCCGGTATCGGGACGATGACAGTCGTAACGGAGAAACCCAATTAGCAAACAAGCAAACCAAAATATAGTTACCAGGGGTTTCCTTTCCAAGCATAGAAGCGAACAGGACAAGCCTCTGGATGAAACGGGATCATGGTTTCCACTAACAGGAGCCAACAACAAGCACACAGGGATTTGATGTTCAAAAGCCAACGTGGTCGGTTACATTTGTTGCACAATTCCACAAGCTGGTGAGATTCTCCATAAACGTACAAAATACTATATCCAAATAACTCCACAATAATGGGGAATCTACACACTCAACGTTGATGATAAATCCCTCTACGGATGCTTTAGAATTAAAGCGATATTTTTCCCAACGTTGATTACAACAAAACTTTCAAGCGTGCATTACAAGTTGAAGAATGACAGTCACAACCGTTGCCTTTGAAAACCAGTGATCAATCGAATACAGAAAACCCATAGAACGCAGTATAACAGAAGATCTTTGAACTTCGGTGAGGCCTCAGTTCAACAACATTAAGCATCGATACGCAAAGAATGTGTTCTACGGTTAGTCTAGAAACAAGTATAACTGGTTGCATACGGATGACAACGGTAATAAACGGATTAATGACGGGTGTTTAATAAGAATTAAAGTAAACAAACAGTGGTGTTTGACAAATGCATTATTTACGTTAGGTGATTATGGTACGATGTACATATAATAACTGATAAATAACTTAAAGTAGTAACAAAGATTTGACCGTAATGAGCACATATCCATATACGAGGTGAACCAATAAAATGATGATAGAATTTATATTAATTTAAGGTAACTGTTAAAGACATCAGAATAAAACAGTAACAACCTGTTGCGACAATCAAAACCAAGTTTGGCACGTATATTAGGCCAGTTATTAAATTATGTCCTTTGCCTACTCAGTAATTTCCCCCTAGTTATAGTTATTTAGATTAGTTCTCATTTTGTTTTAATAAATTTATTCTTTCGTGTTTAATTATTGAATCTTCGATTCAATTCGCCCCCCGCCCAGGATGTTTAGGCCTGTATTTAAAATATAATAGAAAAATTGTATGTATAGTTGCCTATACCTCCACTTCACCGCGTAAAGGCGTTCATGCGCGATGGAAAATCCAAACGAATCAATACTTAGTAAGTGAAGTAAGTTAAGTCCAGTATTTTTGATAGTAGTAACCATATTCATATATATTATAAAAAAATATCAGCTTTATGGCATGAAAATATGTGAAACATTGTTTTTTTAATTGTATAATACGACTATTCTCAGAAATAATAAAAGTGATAAAGGACAATCTCTACGAGCAGAAAACTAAATTTATGAAAACGTCACCCTCTTGACTCGCTGCAGCTTTACTGTTGTTTACTGTGAATATTGCTGCAGGCTGCAGAGCGCAGACGCAGAGCCCGAGAGTGCGAGAGCCTCGAGACTCAAACACCCGAACGATATGTAAACTTAACCTAGAGTTCCAAATAATGAAAATAATGAATAAAGCCTCTTCAATAAATGGTAAAAATGTTTTAAAGCTTAGAAACAATCATAGATAAAAATGTAATGGATTCCTTGAGTGAAAGCTTCAGTGAGTAAAATTTCCAGCCATATACCTAGGTGTGCTAAAAATTAATTACATTCATACAGTAAAAAGTTTGATAGTACGAGATGTGTAAGTACTAAGTATAACGATTAATGGGAATTGAGAGGAAAGACGAAGGAAAAATATCAGTGTACTTAGTAGGTAATTATAACTTGCATATTATTTTTCGCCTTTTTACATTGAATATACGAGTTGCAGTTTCTTGTAGTTATGTTTCATATTAGCTACTTCATTTCAATGAACTATGGGGTTAAATTTATAAGAAATAGCCCAGTTACGCAAAGGCTAGGATTATCTTTACCTAATTAGTTTCAGATGGAGAAGCTATTGGGGACTTACTTTCAAGAACAGAGATGAGGAAACATATTTCAGTATTTGTAGAACAGAATGCATATAAACATATTCATTTCACCTTGTGGTGTGCAGAAATGAAAAATGTCTATGAAAATGTGTCGTGTCATCTCTAGGTAGGAACCTAAAAACAAAGTGCTGCTATGGAAGCAGGTTGACATACACAATTACGTTAATCATTGATTAAAAGATTCGATAAGATACTGAAGAAGCTAGATGCCAAGATTAGTTTATATTCGTGCGACAGATAGATGAGAGATGAGGAAAATTTTGCTAGAACACATTAGACTTTACGTTTTGCCATAAATAAGAACATACCTAACTTTTTGCACTTGGTTTAATTATTTAATAAAATTAAAGTTCATGGAATGTGTAAGTTAATGAGTGAATTAAATAAAAAATGTAAATAATGCAAGTATGACGGAAATTAAAGTTTATTAAATTGTTATTGTTTGTATTTATTATACACTACAGTAAATATTCCTTGTGTTTAATAATTCTATAACAAAATTAACATGTCTAAAACATAAATATCAGTGAGAACTGTTAATATTCAGTTCTTAAATAAGGTAGGTATAATTTTAAGCATGAAATGATAGATAATAATATAAAAAACTCACTGCGAAAAGTATTCTACAAGGAACACATTTTCAAGACTAAATGAATGATTTTTTGTATTTTATTTTAGTTTATTATTCAGTTGTAATCAGCTTAATTTCAATTAAAAAATAATACGTACCTACAGTGGTTTATTTTTTTATTAGTGGCTAAATTGATTAACTTGACCCTTCATCTTTAAGTATTCATATTTCTTATGCATCTGTGTTTAATAAATCAGGTACAATAAAAAAGACAAATACAAATTTAATTTATTAACAATAAAATAAAATTACAATAAATTAAAAGTATCTAAGTACTTATATATATTTAATCGATTTTATGTTAAACAGTTGTTCTGTATTCTAATATACAGAGCACCGTTAAATCTAAGGGATGGTCATGCATGTACGATTAGAAACGAATCTTGCCATTTCATTGTTCGATACCTTATTACGTTAGGTTGTGTATATTATAACAACAGTTAGCTTTCAACATTTTTAAGATATTCTAACGAGATGTTTTCATACTGTACATAGATTATGAAATTAGTTTATTTTTCTTAATTTTATTCGTTTAGAAATTTTAAAACCCACGACAGACAACTGAATTTAATGTCTTATAGAATACTCTTCAAAGAAAGTGAGTTAGAGACTTCTTTATAACATTCATTCATTCCATGTTTAGAATTATTTCCAAGAAAATGTCCGTAATATTTCTCGCTTATTCTTTCTGGTGTCTGTTTTAATGTAATTTGTGGCACTGCACACACATAACTGAAAGATAAAAACAATAATTACAAATTAATATCTAGCTTTTTTAAATGATTATTTGATAGATACCTACTGGATATGGTACATTTGCACGTGATTCTTCCTAGCAAAAACCAGTTGCTTTATTTTAGTTCTGTATCATGAAATAACAGAAATTGTAGTTCATTGTTTACTATTTTACAGATGTAGAGTTCTTCTTAAACATATTTAATCCATCAGAAAGAAGTGGTGAAATATGTGGATACAAGAATCAATCATTTCTAGGTTCTGCTTTCGTAACATTTTTTTTGTGGGGCTGGGGTAGGTTCAGATCTGACTTTCAACGACAAACACGTTCACATTATAATAAAAAAGTTTTCGGAATAGTTTTGTTCGAATTTATTTGTTGCTAATTAAGTACCTAATCAATAAATACAGCAGTTGGAAAAGAGGGATATTCTTTAGGTACTTACACAATTTTGTAAATTATTTTGTGATAAAAAATACGGGTATCTAATTATTATGTAGGTACACTGTAGTAACATAAAAAAACAATTTACTGAAGTTTTATTACATTATAATGGAACAATTTAAAAATATCACGCTGTAACCCTAGCTGTAGCGGTAGACTGCGACCCCAATGCTTCAAAAGGCTCAACTTTAGTCTAAATACATAAATTGCATTAAATACACTATTTAGAGTTATTTATGTAAAATAAAATACTTTATGCCATTAATATTTGACAATTCATAGTTTTGACGTTCACCGATGTTAGTTTCTTCTGTGTAAGTCTGGCTCATGGCTATACACAATTTACATGACAAAACAATGAAATATGGGTACTTTTTGTAGGCGTTTTTTTATGTTAAATTTTGAAATTTGTGAATGTTTATTTATCAGAATGTGTTCATAATTAAGTATATTTCAATTTAAACATAAGTTTTAGCAGGGCTGACAACCAAAAAATCAAAATTAAATCGATTTCTTGGAAAATGGAACACCCTGTATAAAAATTGATGTTATCATCAGATTCTACGCGCCATCTAGTGTCTGTATACCAAATTTCGTCGCACTGGCTATGATGGTTTCTGAGATATTCGCACTGAAAGTCTTAGAGGGAACACCCGGTAAGAAACGAAGTCGCAAAACTAGGTCACAAGATTAGAGACAAAGGTATTTTACCGGATGATACTTAAATATGATATTATAAACAAATATCCAGTTTCACGCACTGCTGATGAAGTAAAAATGATTTGTCGCATTTACTCACTATTCATGACTAATTAAACTGAGGTAATACATATTTTTTTGGCACATCAGAATGTTAAATTCATTTGATATAATAATAATAATAATATCTCTACCCCTCATTCTAATCACAGGAATTAGCCCAGAAGTCGGAGACTTGTGTGGGAGAGGGGGCGGCATATTATTATTAAGCAGGCCGCATTTGCGCCCAGGAACGACTTACGTTGGTAGGCCCTAACCACTATTCAGTGCAGGAATGAGGGAAACCTGGAAAACCTCATTAATTAGAGGGGTAGTCAAATATCAACCGGTATCAATCTCTCACATTGACCCAAGCTAACATTATTCCACCCTACCATACCCGCAGAGAGGGTGCCAATCCTCTCCACGAATATAGCTTATATACGGTCTACCGGCAGCTGGACTCGAACCAACTCCGATCTAGTCACCTCGATTCAAGTACTGACGCCTTAAACCGCGCGAACACTGACCCATATACTCACACGATCATTAATTTCTCTAAATTTTACACCAATATGGAGGTATAATATTCAGCGGTTGAACAAAACTAAGGGTATTTCTGAACTGTTTATATATATAATGAATACATTTATTAGATTTTTATTTGGGCATCCCTATTTCGATATACAGGGTGTTAAAGTTACATTTATAAAATATAGAATTATCCATTCTGTTTTAATATTCATTCAGTAAGTATTACTATGTTTGTCTTATAATTTGTTATAATGAAATTATTACGTAATATATATATATATATATATATATATATATATATATATATATATATATATATATATAGGGTGTAACTTTGAAGGGGGATCCGGTTTGTAGGGGGGTACCCGTGACCTTTACAAACACATATCATAAGTTCGTTTTCTTAAATTCTGTCACAAAAATTGTTTTTTTTGTTGCCTTTTTTCGAAATGTTTATAGTACGCCACTGGGCAGACAAGCGCTGAGCATATCTAGTTGCAGCGTCACGAGCATTGTTGCCATGTTTAATTATTGAAGTGGAAGATGGGAAAAGAAGCAAAAGGCCCACGCCACTCGTGAGACACTGCTTTTTGACACATACATTTGTTTGTAGTGGGTGTTCGCTTTATTATTCCATATAAATAAAAAGTAAAAAATGTATTCTTTTACGGATAACA
The DNA here is from genome assembly GCA_037114965.1 of Monochamus alternatus. Classification (NCBI taxonomy): domain Eukaryota; kingdom Metazoa; phylum Arthropoda; class Insecta; order Coleoptera; family Cerambycidae; genus Monochamus; species Monochamus alternatus. The sequence goes on from CM073428.1 coordinate 39,620,886, forward strand.
CACACACCATAAAACAGAAACAAGTCAACTAACAGACATCTCAATAATAAATAAATACATACTTAATACTTTTTACTTAGAGTTTTCTCCTACGGCATTTAAAATATTTGGTTCAAGATTATTACTTTCCGAGTTTGTTTTTACTCAACATTATAATATTGGCGTTCATAACTCCCATAATCTCTTAAATGTTAAACTAATCTTACAGACATTTTCTTATACGGTACTAGTCCAAGATCCCACTGCAAAATACCTTCACCCAAATGTTAATAGATCAAAATGCATTTAAACATGTGTTTCATGTACATGCTAATATGAATTGGCTAGGTTGGCTAATCAAAACCGGGTCCTAAAGGTATTAATTATGTATTAAAAATATCAATTATGGAGGTGAACTACAAATTAGTTTTAATGAAATAAACAATGTACCATTTGGAAACTGACAAACTGATAAGTAAAAATGTATAGGGTTGTCACTCCTTAGGAGGTTCTCAACATAGGTTGTTTAAACATTAATGTTTATATTGTTGGCGTACAACTTCACCAGCTGTTTAATGAAACAAAATATATACCAATCGAAAGCTCCTAGTCTGCGATTTAAGAATATATAGGGTTGTCTGTATATTTTCGGGTCTAAAGTGATACAACCCTCCGCGAAAAGTTTAAATTTTGGGCGCACAAATAAAAAGAAATGCCGCTATGCGCTCAAGGACAGATTCAGATCGGTTTTGTTTGTTTTTATATTTGGTTTTATATTGTCAGAGTATATCATGTGATCCGTATAATGAAAATGAAAATAAAATTTCATGATGTGATTGAAAATGCTTAATCGATGTGTACCTATTAATGTGTTAATTAAAAATTATACTTTTACAGATCACATTTCTATCAGAAAAAATTGAAAACAATTATTTACAAATTAACATTCATCCTCAAAACAGCTATATTTTTCATTGAAAAAAAAAACAGTAATTTTTTATTACTCTAAATAACCATTAGGGTATTTTAGGGGTCAAATATAGACATAGAGTACAGGTAAAGTGCGCAGAGAGACAGAAAGGCAAGAGAAGGCGAGAGAACCCGCACATTTGTTCCATGTAAAAGAATAACCCGATCGTCAAAATATTTTCTTTGTATGCCTGATAGTTCTGTTTTTGGATTACCGACAGGAGACATTGTATATGAGTGCACTCATGAAATACTATTCAAAAATATATAATGTTGTTACCAAAGTTGAACAAATCGAAATTTTTATTAAAAAAAAAAATAATTGATTTAAATCAAAACATGTTTTTTTAATTCTTTTCTTGGTGCACGTTAGGTATAAATTTTTAATGTTGATGTTTACTTTTCTAAAATATTATAATTTTGTGTATTTCGTACTAGTGAATTATTAGCACTCTTTTCTTTATACAACCGCTTCTTTGGCCTCAGTTAAAATAGTTTTCAGTACCTTTGGACTGGAAAATTTTAAAATCTTCAACATTATTTTCTTGAATTTTTTGTTATGTAACACCATAAATTTTCATGATGTGTATGTAGAATGGCACGCTCTTTCAAATGGCATGGTCAAAATTGGAGGTTGCCATTTAAAAAAATTGTCAAAACGTCATATCTCGAACAACGATGATATCACAAATGTGAGTCGTATGTCTAAAACGTGCCTTTTTTTAAAACAAAATCGACGTGCCAGGAGATTTTTTTCGAAAACTTCTCAATTTAAAAAATAATGAATTTAATCGTTACTTATCGAAAGCACTGTATAGTAGATATTATTAATTATAGTGCTAGATATAGTTATAGCATTAAAGACTATTTATTATACAAACATATTATTTAAACAACTGTTTGTTATGCATAAACTTTTCGTTAAGTAACTAAGGCGCAGTTCATGAACCAATTTTGTATAATTATTTAAAAACGCATGGCCAACTATGCACCACGCAACATCAGTTTTATCAATTTCCAAAATATAAAGTAGTTATTAAATATAATTATGAAAAAAAAAATAATGCAGTTGAATGGAGTAAAAATATACAGGGTGTTCTATTTAAAAATATGTACGTTGGTGATATTTTAAGAGGCATCCTGTAGAGAAATTAGTACGCTACTGAACCCTACATGAAAAACCCTATTAGAAACAATTTTCACCATTCCGATATCTGAGCTGTTCCCTGAGATACGAACAATCCCTTATAAGTAATGTTTTCTTAAAGAGGTCTATGAATATTCTGATTATAGTACGGCATATTAAGTTTCTCAAAAACATACTCCAGACTCGGAAACTAGATAGGTATGTCTTTAACCGCTCAGGCGTATAGCGGGACGTTTCGTTTTTGTCCAAAATTTAAACCTATCGCTTAGGATTGTTCCACTTTAGATCCGAAAATATGCCGACAACTGTATATTTTCTAAAAACGCAACAATTAAAAAAATATATTTACAGATAAACATTTGCCCTCATAACAAACCTATTTTTTGGTAAAAAAATAGGAATTTATTATTATTCTAAATAACTATTAGTTAATTTTAAGGGTAAAATGTAGAAATTCAGAAAAAGCCAGAGAAATCGGAGGAATTTTGAGCGTCTATTTATGCAAAATAACCCACCCAATCATCAAAATAAAAATTATCTTGTCATATGCATCTATTTTTCTAGCATCCTAAGACACTAGATAATTGGGTGCAATTTTTCGCAAGCTAGATAATTCGGTTCTTTGCTTGACGACAGGGGACATCTACTGTGTTAGTAACAAAACATCGGTGATTTAAATAAAAAATTATTTATTCCTTGGCGCACGGTTTTTGAGATTAAGATTAAGAAAGAGTGAGGTTTAAAGAGCAGAGAAAATAGCATTTTGATTCAAGTATTATAACAGATATTAACATTAACTGTTTAAATGTATACTATACATGTTTGTACAATTTTCCAGTTAAATATTTTTATCTTTCATTGCAGTATTAGATTAAAAATGTGTGTTTCCTGTTTTTTTATTTTTAAATTAAAAATGGTTCACCATTTGTTTATTTTTTGTCAACAACATTATTTGCTGTGATTTGAATTGTCAATTTTTAAATATGTTTAACATTTAAATCATAATTTTTACTTCAAACTATAAATATACTATAATATTCTGTTACAATTAATATATTAATCTTGAAATATGTATATTGGGAATAAAATAACTTTTTCATTCAAAGAAACACATTACATAATAATTATAAAAAACAACGGACAGTCTGGAACTGAATTTGTCCTTGAGCGCATAGCGGCATTTCGTTTTATTTGTGCGTCCAAAATTTAAACTTTTCGTGGAGGGTTGTATCATTTTAGACCCGAAAATATACAGACAACCCTATATATTCTTAAAACGCAAGCTAAGAGCTTTCAATTTTGTTTCATTAAACAGCCGGTGAAGTTGTACGCCAGCAATATAAACATTAATGTTTAAACAACCTATGTTGAGAACCTCCTAAGAAGTGACAACCCTATACATTTTTACTTTTAATTTTGTCAGTTTCCAAATGGTACATTGCTTATTTCATTAAAACTAATTTGTAGTTCACCTTCATAATTAATATTTTTAATACATAATTAATGTCTTTAGAACCCGGCTTTGATTAGTCAACCTAGCCAATTCGTATTAGGATGTGCATGAAACACATGTTTAAATGCAATTTGATCTATTAACATTTGGGTGAAGGTATTTTGCAGTGGGATCTTGGACTATACGTGTCTATCGCGGGAATCCATCTGATATCGTTTTCTTGCAGCCGCCGTCTAATTTTGATAAAAAACGAAGCTTTAGACATATTAGCTCTCGTATTAGCTCTTTCTTAATTTATATACATATTTTTTTCATAATACCACACACACTTGGTAATTAAAACTGACCTTTATAAGATTATTATACACTTGCACAGAATATTCCACAAAATACCACTTTAAATTATTACGAATTATTACAATCCTGCATTAAACAAATTCTAATTCGATTTCAGTAAAAAATCACCCGGATAACTTGCTTTCTCTCTCTTATATCTGTATATTTTTTTATAAAAAACGACCTAGTCTGGTTTCATGTATTGTGTGCAGTATTTATGCGATATTTTTATTTTATAAACTAGGTCAATGTCACGGTTATTGAAGGGACATTGATAAAACCCTTAAAAATAGTATCAAATCCTTTGTACTGAAATTGTTTTTTTTAACATTTTAAAGCTATCAGACTAATAATTTCCTTATTTTTAATTACGTACATTTTATAAAACAGCAACAATTATTTTAAAACATTAAGTTTTACTGGCAATAATTATTAGTAGGTAACGAATTAAAATCCACCTACCAATACTATTATTTAATAATAATAATTAGTTAATAGTTCAGGTAAACAATTGTATTTTTTACGTACTTTTACATTACGTACTTTTTTACAACACTCGAAAATGGGTTTAGGATCCATACTTCATCAGAATTGACAGAAAAGTATAATGAGTGATGAGTTGCAATGTTATAAAAAAGCATATTTAAAAGATTATTCATTGCAGTTTTTTCTTTTTTGTATCTCCGTTACTTAACATCTAGACGTCGGAACTTGTCGTATGGCAGTTTATTAGATCAGACTGAGGTGTATACCTACATGCAAAAATATGTTAAACATAGGTATTTACACTGAATTGATGTTATGTTATTTTTAGTGGCTCACATCGCCGAAATATCATCACAATAAATTGGAAGCTGTAGTTTTGTATATCCAGACTATTGTCTTCTGTATTCACATTACCTCACTAAAAAAATCCTCACATACATTTCACGGCCTCACAATTATGTTAAACTATGTCACTATTTTTGTTATAGCTTCTGCATTTGCGTGTTCTAGTACTTTTGATGCGATCAGATGAGATCTTGTGGCAAAATTGTCTTCCAATGCACCTGTTATAACGTGTTATTTTTTCCATCCACCAGCAGTAGTAGTTTTGTCAACACTTAACCATAAATACTTGTCTTTTAAATCGGAGCGAATACTGGCTTTTACGGTTGATTTTCATTTGCAGTCAAGTAAAATATTACATAGAGTACATTGTACCATTAAATACTAACTGGCAAATCGTGAATCCATTTTTATGTTGTTTTTCTGCACGGTATCCGTCGTAACATTGTGTATAGTTAACTTGTACTCGTGAACGTAACATAAATACATAACACATAGTGCACTACATCAAAGCTACGTATGTACTGAATTCATTATAAAATATCAGCTTCGGTCGCACCGCGCTGCGTGGAATACGACCCTGAAATGACGGGACAAGTTCCGACGTCTAGACTAGTAACAACTAACATGGCAACACCGTAGACATGGTTCTGCAGTACAGGGGCGGCGTGTATAGCAATTTGGGTGCAGTTAAAAAAAAATTAATTAAATTAAATTAAAAATTAATTATAACTCGGCTATTTTTTTTATTTAAAAAAACTAATTTCAGATTAGCAATCTAGGGAACACGGACTACCCCCCTTCCAAACCGGATCCCCCTTCAAAGTTACACCCTGTATCTTCTATCGGGTCTTCGTTAGTTATGGTCGCCTCATCTTTTTGCGAAGAGGCGATTGATGGAGTTGGTGAGGGGTTCCTTATGCTGGTTTTCAGCATGGTTAAGTTTTCCCCCCTGTAACAAAAAATAATAAAACTACTTTTTCAAATCATATTAATTTCCTATTCTGTAACAAAAAAATAAAATAGTGAATTATTGAAAATTAAATTTATTATTTTAAGATTCAGTAACAAAAAATGATTTTATAATACTTAATGCAGAAGCAAGTTAAATTTGTAAAAAAATAATATTGTATGTATTTAGCCTCTTCGAAGCATGGCAGTCTCCAATGACCTTTTACGCAGGTTAAACAAAGAGGTGCTAGGAAGATCCTCCTCTGGCGCAGGGCGAGGTGTTCTAGAAAAAAATAATCATTAATTAGACAATGCTATTTTTTATAGAGATGTACACACTATGTTTTTTTAAATAAAAAAAGTTACCTTCCGTCCTCAGTACATGAGGAAATGGCGATGATTTCTGCCTCTTCTCTGGTCTGGTTGAGAGGTACAACTTGCAAATTTTAGTGTATAATCAAATGCTCCCTCAGCTCTTGTTTCACCTGTTCACTTGTTAGAGCAACTCATTTTTACATAGGTCGAACAGAAGATAAAATTAGTTGTTATATGCAGGTAATTAAATTGACAACTAAAGTATAAACTTGGAAATTTTATATTTATATGTTTCAATGTATGTAATAATACCCTGTTTCCGTTAGAGCATTAAACTAACAGGTCATTGAAGTTAGACATTGCATTGACACCTATTTCCCCCAAATTCGCTGATTCAGTAATAATTGTAATTTGACACCTTATTACAAGATTACAGACAAAGGTATTTTACTAGATGATACTTAAATACGATATTATAAGAAATATTCAGTTTCACGCACTGCTGATGAAGTAAAAAAGAATTGTCGCATTTACTAACTATTGGCAAAAATAACATCATGACTAATTAAACTGATCAGGTAATACATATTTTTTTGTGAACATCAGAATGTTAAATTCATTTGACATACTGAAACATATTGTAGAAAATATTATCTTTCAGTATTTCATGTGTTGTGTTTAAATTATTTTTATTATTATTATTTAGATAATGAGTTCATTCGAGTTCTTAATTTGTAATGTCAGGGAGAAGTTGAAAGAAAGTACACCGCAAATATTAAGCTAGTGCTTCTCCGACCAAACAAAAAATGGGAAAAAGAATATTATTGCAATTTTGTTGGGTACAAAGCATGATAGATAATTTTTACAAACCAATAATATATTTAGCTGAGTTGACAAAATTGATAATTTAATAGCTTATTTTCTGCAAATTGTAGAAATTTAACAGTTACAAAAAAATAGTGAGTTAGATTGGAGTTATCTTCGTGATTGTTAGATGAAGAGGTAAATTCTGATATTCCTGTTTTCAGCATTTTTGTATGTCATAAGCTCATATGCATTTACTAAAATGCAATATCTTGGAAACTTATTGGCAGGATTTTATTTAAGACATTACACTGTGTTAGGTTATAGCTGCTTTTACTGCTTTAGAACTGTTTTTACTGCTTTTACGGATATTTTTTTACTGCTTTAGGGAATCTGTTTTGGATAACTTTAGAGCTTGAACTGCTATTAGAGCAGTTCTATCTGTTTATAGCTATTTGAGATATCATTTTAAACCGTTTTCAGTCGCTTTTAGAGCTGTTCACTGAGAAATAAAGCATAAACTCAGAAATCTACCCGTTTCCGTTAGAATATTAAGTTGACAAGTCAAGCTTTAAAATAACAAACTGTAGGAAGTACCTTCTTGAAACACTATATACGAGTATGTAATAATAGTACGGTAACATAACACTCGCAATGCAAATATACTTCCTTTGCTTTACCTGCAAGCATTAATAGACAAGAAAACATTTATAATTTATTAAAATGATTTTGATAAAACACTGCACTACACGTTTAATAGTTAAAAATGTTAGACATTAAAGGAGAAAAGGTGAAAGAATATGCAGGAATGGTATATTTTTTATCTCTTTACCCACATAATTTTAAAATAATACATATATATATTCGGGTCGGTCAGTGGTCGCGCGGTTTAAGGCGTCAGTACTTGAATCGAGGTGACTAGATCGGAGTTGGTTCGAGCCCAGCTGAGAGATTGATACCGGTTCATATTTGACTACCCCCCTAATTAATGAGGTTTTCCAGGTTTCCCTCATTCCTGCACTGAATAGTGGTTAGGGCCTACCAACGTAAGTCGTTCCTGGGCGCAAATGCGGCCTGCTTAATAATAATATGCCGCCCCCTCTCCCGCACAAGTCTCCGACTTCTGGGCTAATCCCTGTGATTAGAATGAGGGGTAGAGATATTATTATTATTATTATATTATATTATATATATATATATATATATATATATATATATATATATATATATATAGCCTTTATTGCTTCTTCATCAGGAAACTACAAAAATGTATACTAATTATCAAAATGTAAAAAAGGATAAGTAAAAGGGACTTACGAAAAAGATTGAGATTATTAAAAGTGCAATGGAACCATCCATCAGAACAGAAAACTTCAAAAAAACATTATCACAATGTCACAACTTATTACATCATGTGCAATATTAAAAGAAAACATTAAAAACACTGGTATAAAACCAGGATGAACACCGATTACTCGAACATATTAGAAAAATTTTGAGAAAAAACTTTCTTGAGCCAACAACAGGTGGTCAAGGATAGGTTAGAATAAACAAAAAACTCCTAAGCTGAAGGCTGACCTACCTAAACATAGAACAATAGAAAAATATACTATTTCCAACCTAACAATTTGTTAGCAAAAATAGCAACCCTAAATAAGAAAAGAACAGAATTAAGGAGAACATCCAAAACTCAATTCCATAGATAAAGTCCACCAAAGGGGGACATTGAAAAGAATTTATATATAATAATAAACAAATCTACTGGGTGTCAGTAAGGGACTGACCAATACCAACGTCACTATTATTATTAGACTTATTATTGAGAGCAAGTAAAAAAGTATAAATCACACTGAGGTCATCAACATCCTTCCTGGAGTTAACGGAATTATCATTGGAAAAAATATGAAACATTTCTAAAAAACTTCTTTTAAACAAATTATTTTCTGAATCCAAAATACTGACATCATCGTAAGAAAAAGAATGTCCGTCATCAATGACGGTGCGTTAGCAAAACATGTCTTACAAGTCTATATACAGGCTGTATCACATAAGAGGGCCACTTTCATGTATCTCGCTTAATATGCGGGACACGTCAAAAATCTTTAATTTTTTTTTGGTGCATTTTTGGAGGCCTTTATGCTCGTAAAAACAAAAAACCTGTAAAATGCCCAAACTTTAAGGCTGTCTAACTTTTTTATTTTAAGAGATAGAGAAAACTTATTGGTAATAAATTTTTATTGCAAAATTGATACCTTCCACCTGATATAAATAGATATTTGAAATATCGTATGTGGTTCGCTGCACCCTCTAGGCGGATAAAAATTTTTTTTATTGAAGCGGACTATGACCACAAAAAATTGCCTGTTTTTTCGCATTTCATGCAATATACTACATGTTGCCCTTATCTTTCGTATTTATTACATTTTTTTCAATTTTAGTAAAAAAAAAGTACCTAAATATTTTCGTGTTGCTCAAGATAATGTAGAACCTGTTTTAAAGACGCCAATTGCAAAAAAATAATAAGCAGAATGTACTTTTTTTATCCAAGATACAGATTTTTTTATAATATTATTTTATTACATTGTCTGTGTCAAAATAATTTTAAAGACCCAATTGTTTCTAATGTGAAAACCAATAAAATAATATTATAAGAAAATCTGTATTTTGCATAAAAAAGTACATTCTGTTTATTATTTTTTTGCAGTTGGCGTCTTTAAAACAGGTTCTACATTATCTTGAGCAACACGAAAATATTTAGGTACATTTTTTTAAACTAAAATTGAAAAAATTGTAATAAATACAATAGATAAGGGTACCATGTAGTATATTGCATGAAAGACGAAAAAACAGACAATTTTTTGTGGTCAATAAAAAATTCTTTTATCCGCCTAGAGGGCGCAGGGAACCACATACGATATTTCAAAAATCTGTTTATATCAGGTGGAAGGTATAAATTTTGCAAAAAAAAATATTACCAATAAGTTTTCTTTATCTCTTAAAATAAAAAAGTTAGACAGCCTTAACGTTTCGGCACTTTACAGGTTTTTTTGTTACTACTCATAAAGTTGGCCATGGATCACAAATTTGTTTTAACGAGCATAAAGTCCTCCAAAAATGCAACAAAAAACAATTAAAGATTTTAATATATTTAATATATATATATAACAAATGCACACACATTTAATCTGTTTATTCACTATTCTCATCACCACCTCGTGTTTGTTTTGTTCTGCAAATATTTTTGGATACCACATTCCATTACGAATCATGTCTTTAATACTATCAAAATTTACCATTTGTGAAGCCTCATAGTTCAAATGTCTTTTACTTTACTTTATAGTATTTTTTAGGCTCACTACCTACAAATTATCCGATATGACTGTCCTAGCATGAATGATTCTGATCATCGATCGTATTTCCAATAAATTCACTTATAGTTTCTAACAGTCAGTGTGTTAAGATATGTTCCAGAGTCTGCGATCATACTAAACAGTTCACAAGAGTTTATAACAGTTTTTGGGTTTGACTGTTGACCAAATTTTCCTCAAAAGCTGTCCTGAATTAATTACAATTTCTGCAAACTCCAATTTTACCCCTTCGTTATTATACATATTATATTATACATATTTACATATATAGCATAATAATTTTTTTAAATAAATACTTAATTGTTTTTATCAAAAACCATTGCATAAGAAATATTTTTAGTACAGTGTTACATACTAAATGTTTAAAATAAATTAAATCAACTTAATTATGAATGGTATATTTTTTTATTAAATTCTCTATATCTACAAAATTTCAAAGTAATACATATATATATATATATATATATATATATATATATATATATATACAGATTTGGAAAGTAAGGATCTTGATGGTGAATTGTGCTTTGCCGCTTGCGTGTATTTGTGTCATGCTTCCACCACAGCGTGTTCGCATCAAGCAGTGTTGCCAGGTGGGAAAAATTCAGTGCATGAGAATAATTTCAAAGAAGCATGAGGTTTGGAGAAAAAAGCATGAGATGGCTTAATTTATAAAAAAACACCTCTTGACACGGCTTAATTTTTAATTACTTTGTAATGCCATTTTTATTTCATTAAAAGGCATTATGTTCTGCTATTTTATCATAATATTACATTGTAAGTAGGTACTTACAGGTACTTACTTATAACTTATTAACCACGTAACCTTTCTAATTTATTTTATTGTTAGGCCGGGCGAACGTTGAGGCGCAGTTGACGTGACGCAGGGTGACTCACAGGTCGTAAAATCTGTTGTTTCCAGAAAATGTAGGTACCCTTACGGAATAGAGTTAAGAATCACTGCAATACAGCGTGAATACAGCACACACACCGCATATGCGTAGACTGTCATACCCGTTTATGTATTCATTGCTAATTATTAAGAGAGCAGTCTACAATAAAGGACATATCCAAATATTGTAGATACCTACCTCTATCTATTCAATTTTGCCCTCGATTTTGTCTTTATTTCTCGTTAGGTCTTTGTTTTGGTAGATTTCAAAGAGTAATTTTAATCATTTTATTATTTCTTTTTGTGTCTATTAAAAAGCATGAGATTTTGTAATCAAAATATGAGAGCATGAGATTTCCTCGGAATGCATGAGACCTCATGCAAAAGCATGAGACCTGACAACACTGGCATCAGTTGACCGGACAGTTAGATTTGCAATGGCGAATTGGCGTTGGCGATGCGGAACCGATTACCGTACTAGTGGGGAATGCTAGACCAATGCACGTCGCCGCTCCTCTTAAACTTCGTACCTACCCTGGGATGAAGCGGCAATTTGTACGTTCTCTGAAAAGATCCGCAATTTCCGAATCTGTATATATATATATATATATATATATATATATATATATATATATATATATATATATCCTACCCTGGGATGAAGCGGCAATTTGTACGTTCTCTGAAAAGATCCGCAATTTCCGAATCTGTATATATATATATATATATATATGGTATATTTTTTTATTAAATTCTCTATATCTACATAAACTACCTACATATTATGTGATATAACTATTCAAGCCTGAATGATTCTGATTTATTGATCATATCTACAATAAATTGGATACTTGTGGATACATCGAAGTCCTCAGGTCTTGATACACAATAATTAATACCATTTTATTTTTAAACTGACTTGCGCTGACTTGAAGACATATACCGGAGTCCATTACGAATCATGTCTTTAATACTATCAAAATTTACCAATATCTCCTCGAATTATTTCTAAGTACGCCTATGTAACTATTTCTTGAAATATCAAACGTAGAATGTTCTTCTGATCATTTTACTTCTTTTGTAATTTTTTGTTTAAATGCTCCGTTTTGGATAACTTTCATAATCTATCATTCACTATCATTTTTAAGTGAAACTGAAATTTTGTGGATAACTTTTGTTAGGTTACTATTTTGTTTCGTTTATATAATTACTACTTCATTTAATTCGCCAGGGGCGTTTCTACTTATATAAGGCGTGAACCATTGGACGTAACTGATTGTGATTTGTTACCTTGCAACTAATACTATAGAACTATGTATAAACAATAACTAAAACACTTACTGAGCTTAGATCAGGATAGAATTGCCGTCGGAATCGCCCATGCATGCAGCTCTTGCAACAAGCTCAAAACCTTTCAACAAATAAGAGAGAAACACATGAGTACCCAAGCATACTTTCACATTCTCTAAACATCAACATGTACTACTTAGATCAACTAGTAAATATATTCTCCCTCAGACTGCAGCTAGATATCAACAATACAACAATGTACACTGACCAGACCACCTCTGCAGAGATAGTTCATAGCAAGACTAGGTCTTAAACCAGAACAAGACCGCATCACCGCAGCTAGCAATCCCTGAGATATCCCCCGCTCACCGCAGCTAACGGACGGACTGTATCACCGCAGCTAACAGCCCTAGGATACCCCATACCTCAAAATACCGTTTCACACGCAGCTAACGGCCAATAAATACAAAACAATAATAGGCCGGCCTCGTCAGTAATACACTATCATTCATAATCTCAAATATTTAATTAATCAACTACTAACTTAGCTAATAAACAAATGTTAAGCATGCCAAGTAGGTACTCAGTGATGTAACTCACCTAATAATCCAACACAACACAGGTCACTAAAACAATTGTCTAGTCCACTATTTAATAACTTAATTTAGTATGCACGCACACATTCACCCTCGAACTGTCTTAAAGAAATAAAGCGACTGTAGAAATCATATAGGGTCCGACTAAATACTTAAGACAACGTCCCTATACATTTTTATCAATGTTTATTTTAACATGATCCCTGCTTAAGTCAAGTAGTCGTGCCATCGGTCAAATTGTCTCGCTTCGTAACTATATACTCCTAACACTTTGCAAATAGCAAATCGTAATACTTACTGAATGAATATTTGCTAATTAAAACAAAATGGATAATTCGATATTTTATAAATGTAACTTTAACACCCTGTATATCGAAACAGGGATGCCCAAATAAAAATGTAATAAATGTATTCATTATACATATAAACAGTTCAGAAATACTCTTAGTTTTGTTCTACCGCTGAATATTATACCTCCAGATTGGTGTTAAATTTAGAGAAATTAATGATCGTGTGAGTATATCAAATGAATTTAACATTCTGATGTCACAAAAAAATATGTATTACCTGGTCAGCTTAATTAGTCATGAATAGTGAGTAAATGCGACAAATCATTTTTACTTCATCAGCAGTGTGTGGTGAAACTGGATATTTGTTTATAATATCATATTTAAGTATCATCCGGTAAAATACCTTTGTCTCTAATCTTGTGACCTTGTTCTGCGACTTTGTTTCTAGAAGATTTACGTACATTTCTCGGGATTTAATTTATATACATGTAAGACGAACAAATGAATATAATAATAATACTAATAGTACGATTTAAGAAACGCATAAACGAAGTAGTTCATAAAGACGGATGTTTATTGATATACATCCCACTTCTGATTGTAATATTTTAAACAATTAATTACTCCCCTATAGTCTTACAAAACACAAAACAATGGCGCTACTAGTCTACTATATTTTATAAACAGTCAATGTTTATTTATACTACTGGTTTTCACTCACCACTACTACTGTGAACTGTGATCTGGAACGTGCTTACTCAAATGACCTATGAAAAAGAACCACAATAAGTGTCTAGCCCCTTTATCAAATTATAGTTACCCCATCATTCATAATTATACTTAATTATCTCATATCTAACACTATCACGTGGTACCCAAGCATCTGTCTTTTTACATCCTTCAATATTTCAGCACAAGCCTTACAAATATTGACTGAATCATCATCTCAACAATACAAAGGATCTGCTTTGCCTCTGACCGCTCAACCCCACGGAGAGCGCAGCCTAGGATGGCACAGCCAAGGCCAGTACTTTCACCTATACCCCGTACCCCTCCAGTACACATCCTAGGGGCTAAATAAAAACATGCCCGTCGGTCCGCACGTCCACATCAGCCATCTATACCTACGGCTGTGGCTCCTCGTTCCGACACATTATGCACAACCCACCAAAGGCCTTCACACACCTTTGTGGACCCGACAAAGCAGCCTTGACCACTACATGCTACATAAGACAGTCAGTTCAGTACCACCCTATCTAAAGCTCACGTGGCTGTTATAATTGACGCACCCTGTAGATCTTATTTATCAATTAGCTAATATAGCTACTGTTTACTATCAAACTGGCCTAACATAACTAATCTAATAAGGACTCACACCTAATGTAACTATTCTAATAAGAACTAGGACACTTAGTGAGAAACTCACCTGTATATATAAAACAATGGTAAATAACTAGCACGCTCACAATTCACCTTTTCACTAGCTTTACTAATTAAGCAATGACTCGAATAGTCTTTAGAATCTCTGTTTCGTTACGTAGATGCCGGGGTTAGCGAGCATACCAAAGAATTCCACAGGTTCTCTCACGATCTTGGTTTTGGGCTGATTTTCTCTCTGGCCTAGTTTCCCCCAGAACGAATTTAATATCAACTTAGCCAAAGATCTTAAACCGGGGTTTTCAATTATTTCGGAAAATTCCAATTGAACATCTTTATTCTGCAAGAATTCTTTGATATATCTCGCTTTCTCTTCCTTGGTGGTACAGTGTGAGGGCTACCCGCTTGCTTCCTGCTTAACTTTAATGAACTTGTTCATCATTTCGGTGAATAACCCTGTTACGTTTTTGGTTTTATCGCTCTGAAGCACGTCGTAGCTCCAAATCTCGTAGATTTCCAGCATCCGGTACCCCATTTCGAGGGCTTTTCTCACCTCGTCCACTACCCATGTCCCCGTCAAGGCTCTCTGTTCATCATTGTGATCGCACTCACTCTGGCTCTGGTTCATTTGCTCACCACACGTGCGACAGAGAACGAACATTAACTTGTCGTTCATCTTGGCAGGTAACACAGGATGGTAGAGGTCTTGAGGCGGTAGGATCTTACACTTTATAACTCCGTTGATGTTGGTCAAATCCAAAGCGTTGCAGTCATCACCGGCGTACACTTTGGGGTGTCCAATAGGAAACTTTCCGTACTTGCAGACCCAGGGGTAAAGGGAGCAAACGTCAACATATTTGATTTTTTCCCCTTGCTGACACTTGTAGTACTCTACGGTGTTACCAGTGCGTCCACCGTAAAAGGCCTCCCTAGGTTGAAGCGGTGTGAGAGTTACGAGCGGGTGGGTCTCCCTGAACGAGCGCAGTTCTTTATTTTGCTGAAGATGCCTTCTAAATTCGCACTCCCACATCTCAACGACGTCATAACCCATTTGTTTTAATCTTTCGGTCTTGGCAGTTGTGGCTTCCATTGGGGTATTTAACGTCATCGAAGGGTCATCCTGCAGGGGTTCGTTACGATTGCACTGATAACAGACAGAGCAACCGTGGAAGTAACACCCGTGAAACTCAAACACTTGTTTGGTTTCGGGGACGTAACCATCGACTTTGAGCCCTGCAACTCGTGCTTCTTGCTGTTTGGCAGCGTAAGTAATGCTGAGACCCCTCGTGTGCTCTTCCCACACCAACCACTGGATGGCTATCTTACTCTGGTTGTCCCTCCACCGATAACCGCCTTTAGGTATAATGCCTATGGTGTTGGGTTTAAGGAAGTTCCGTCTAAACACCTTATTGCAGGCCGAAGCTATGGTACAGGCCTCGGTGAAGGGGCAGACATTACCGGTATCGAGGAGCTGCTGACGAAATTTGAGACAGGCAGCAGTTAGGATCTCCACATCTGATGTACAGTACTCCACTAGATCCCGCTGCATGTCAAACACGTCGTTCTTATGTTCCTCGTGCCACTCGAGAAATCGGGCTCTGTCATCAGTCTTCATGTTATCGGGGTCGTAGTATTCAATGGCCGGTAGGGGACCCACATATTGGGCGTTAGCTACGGTATTAAAAAGGTGGGGAAAGTAACCTTTTTTTAAACCTGTCTCCGAGTCCGAACGCCTTCGGCAACTTGGACAATGCCATGGGGAAGTAATTGAGCGAATCCAAAAATGTTACATTCTCAACTACCATAGATATTATTTTTGTCCCGCGCATAATTAGTTCGGGCTTCAGGTCGGTATTAACCAATATATGGTTTAAGCAGAACTGGTGGTCAAAGGCCTGCCCGTTGTGGGCTATAACCACCACCTGTTTGAATTTTTTTCTGACCTCCAATACATATTGTATGAAACTAGTTAATAACGTTTTCCTTGTATACAATTAACCTGTATCCACATTTTTGACAAAAGTGTAAGTTATTTTCATATATACACTTATCACATCTGTTGGCTAAGACACATAGATTGGGTTCATGAAGGAAAGAGCCATCTTCTCGCTTCGTCTCCTGTCGTGTCTCCAGGTCGTAGAACACGAAGAGTACGTCGTCTGTTCTCGGTTTTCCGTTATTTGGCTGCATATAACACAGATGGTCTGAGGGGACGTGGGTTTTGCAGATCTTGCAATATATTTCGCCACAGATATGGGTTCTATCCCTTTTTACAACCTTGAAGCAATCGGGGCAACGGTAAATTTGAGCACAGATATTGGTCAGCTGGTGGTTATCGTAACACTGTTGCCCCTTAAAGCTACGTTGACAGTCTTGACAGGTAATATTGCAATCTTGGGGGCATGCAGGTGACTGCTGGCATGACGGGTATGTACCTCCGCATCTGTGTTTATTTTTTACATTGTAGGGGACATGGCACTTCTCGCAGTAATAGGTGCTACAAAAGGCGGCTGTCAAAGAGGTTATCACATTATAGTGTCCTTCGTGATAGAGTAAATTTAGTGTTGGCCCGTCTACGGCTCCCTTAAATATAACGTCGCGACCTTTAGTCCCATACCGGTATACGACGATATTGTAATTCTTCAAATACTGCTGAAGCTGTTGAAGCTCGGGGATACCACAACCCTCTTCGGGGACGACGACGTTGGCTGATTCCAAAAGAACTTGAGCCCTATTTGTTTGAAGTTTACCAATGTCACGGCGAACTTTTCTATATTCTTGATCCTTGTCCACACAGGCCATGGCGACGACAAGCGCACGCGGTAAGCATAAATTGACTCTATTGTTTATTGAGACGAGTCCTGAGCGTTTCCTACACTCCTCGTCGAAGGTGTTATACCGACGACCTTTACCTTTTCCACCAGGCATCCTCACAGCCGTCACCCCCAAACAGAACGTTTTAGTATTCAGGCCCGCAGAGTTGGACTGGTAAACGCTGGAGATGACACTCCACACGTCTTCGTAGGTCACCTCCCCGGCGGGCCTAAAGCGAACCCACGCATCGCCACGTTTGAACTCCTTCGAGCAGAAGGAGAACGCCACCTGGTCGTTGGGGTTCAGGCCTTCCGTCCCCGTAGCAATGATTTGCGTGATGGCTTCTCTAATCCAGCTAACTAGTTCGGCACCAACAGAAGGTGTTTTAATTTTAAATTCCAGGGTTCGACCGTGGAGATTGAAGCGACGAACCTTCTTCACTGTATCACGAATAATAAAAAACTTTTCCATTTTTCAGAAAAAAAAGCGTTACACGTCTTGAAGATCAACACAAAAACTGACACACTGTCGAAATTTACCCCTAGTCGTTTATTTCCAGCTAACCAGTGTCGGTGAGATGGAAAAAAGGAAGTCACGTGACGAAAAAAAGGCCCCTTGCGTTCAGTAATTTGTGTGTATTTTACATAAGAAGTAATGTTAATTTACGCTATGCGACCGGTGTGAAATATTTCGTTGTATCTGAATTGTAACTGAAGACACAAGATCGCGTACGAAAAGGCCCCCTGCGTTCGGTTATTTGTTCGTGTTTGCCATAAGAATCAATGTAATTTTGACGATTTCAGGGGGTGTAACACATTTCGTCATTAAGATACATGCAAATTGAGGCACAACGTGATTGAGTCACTCGAAATTTTTCAGTTTAAAATGTGTCTGATTAAAGAAAAAGTGTTTTGTAATGTAATATGATAAAATTATCAAATTTAATCGTAACAGCTCCCGCGTACGAAAAGGCCCCCTGCGTTCGGTTATTTGTTCGTGTTTGCCATAAGAATCCATGTAATTTTGACGATTTCAGGGGGTGTAACACATTTCGTCATTAAGATACATGCAAATTGAGGCACACCGTGCTTGACTGGCTCTGAGTCACTAGCAAATTTTTCAGTTTAAAATGTGTCTGATTAAAGAAAAAGTGTTTGTAATGTAACAGGATAAAATTATCAAATTTAATTAATTAACAAAAAAATTAATATATTAGTAAAAAATCGTTTGTCCTGTATTAATGAGACATCACTGTTGTACTAAAAATTTTGATAATGATAAGACCGAATAAGAGTAAATGCCTTCTTCCAATGTATGGGCCGGCAAATTATTGACCGCGAAAAAAGAAAATTGTCAATGTAATTCACTCTTATAATTGTTTCCAATGTATTCAATTAAAGGTGTCTCATTATTAGGATATATTTAAATTTAATTAACTAGTAACAAGTAAACAAGTCAAAAAGGTTAGTTTGATTTTTGCAGAGCATTTGTCGTCGCCTCTCCTGGTCGCCTATTGTGCAGCCTATTTTTTGAAACCCTGACTAACCTAACACAGCTTCATGGTAACCTAAACGAGACAGTCAACGTATCGATAGCCCGGAGGCCTTTACGCGTCCACGGTTTCGGATTAAAGTTTTTCGCGTGTGTGTGTGTGTGACTGAAAACCTCTCTCTCTCTTTCTCTCTCTCTCTCTCGTTGGTAGGGAACAATCCAATGATTATCTCTTTGAGATTATCGTTAAAGATTTTCACTACACGGCACGGTGTCTATCAAGCTGGGGTATTTTACCATGTATTGATAAAGACACAAACGACGCGACTTGTAATGCAGAAATTTAAGCAACTTACCCAGCACCTCTCTCTCTCTCTCTGTTCTTAATTTTCCCCAGTAGGCTACTAAAAAAAAATGATTTTTGTTTTACATTCCCTTTGTTATAGTAAAATCGTAATCAATAAAACGTTTTTTGCCCACCCTGTATATCAAAGCATTATTTTTCCAACTGCATTATTTTTTAATTGCAAGACCGTAAATAAATAAAATACAGGGTGTTCCATTTTTAAAGAACTTTGCATTATATCTAAAAATGATGAGTAAAGTGCGAAATCTACATAAAAACCAAATAAAAAATATTAACAAACAAGGATCAGCATCATAGAAAAAATTAAACGAATCGAGACACCGAAATGTAGTTTTCTTAAAAAATCAAGACCTTAGATACTTTTTTCTGTATCTACGAAAACCCCCTCCAAAAGCATTGAAATTAGTCCACTCTGATGCAAACTTAAACCAAGTTCGAGATTATCTAATCTAATCAGAAGAAGTTCTAATTGAGCAAAAACTTTATAATTTAAGTCTATTATTTACCTAAATTTTTTAGGTATATACTCTGTATATCAAAGTAGTATTTTCAACGAATTCTCTATTACAAAAATTTCTTAGACAGTTTTTGCCTACCCTGTAAGTATATCAAAGTAGTAGTTTTTTTAACTATATTATAGTTTTAACAGATTCTCTATTACAAAATGAGTTTCATAGTTTGTTAATTTAAACATATTATTTACTCAAAATTTTGAGCCTACCCTGCTTAAAAATCATATAGTATTAAAATGTTTGAGCTTTGTTTATACAATAAAAAGTAACTTAGGTACTTATTTACCCAAAATTGTTTGCTGCTTATTGATTTTTTTGCCTACCCTGTATATCAAAGCAGCATTTTTTAAAACTATATTATAGTTTTAACAAATTCTCTATTACAAGATGAGTTTCATAGCTTGTTAATTTAAACATATTATTTCCCACAAAATTTTTCTATAAGCTTATTTCCTCCCTGCTTTAAAAATATCGTATAACAATATTTGAGCTTTGTTTATACAATAAAAAGTAACAAAATTGTTTCCTGCTTATTTGATTTTTTGTCTACCCTGTATATCAAAGTAGTATTTTCAACGAATTCTCTATTACAAAATTTCTTAGACAGTTTTTGCCTACCCTGTATATCAAAGTAGTATTTTCAACGAACTCTTTATTAAAAATCCTAGACCGTTTCTACCTACCCCCTGTATATCAAAGCAGTATTTTTTAAACTGTATTTTTAACAAATTCTCTATTATGAAATGAATTTCATAGCTTGTTAATTTATTAACATATTATTTCCTCAAAATTTTTCTATAAGCTTATTACCTCCCCTACTTAAAAATATCGTGTAATATACTTCACTTGGTGAAATTAAACACACATTCTTTTTGCATAATGTTTGAGCTTTGTTTATACAATAAAAAGTTACAAAATGAATTTCATAGCTTGTTTAATTTATTAACATATTATTTCCTCAACATTTTTCTACACCTCCCCTACTTAAAAATATCGTATTAAAAATGTTTGAGCTTTGTTTATACAATAAAAAGTAACAAAATTTTTCCCTGCTTATTGATTATTTTGCCCACCCTGTATATCAAAGTAGTACTTTCAACGAATTCTCTATTACAAAAAAAATCCTAGACCGTTTTTACCCATCCTGTATATCAAAACAGTTTTTTTAACTGTATTTTAACAAATTCTATATTATAAAATGAATTTCATAGCTCGTAAATAGATAAAAACGTGTTTTATTTCTCCAAAATTAGAGTTATTTAAATATTTATTTTATTTTTCCAAATTTCCCTTAATTGACTTAAAAATATATATGTATATATAAATTACTTACCTATGTAGTTCAAACAAAATTTCAACTTTTCACAACAGTTAAACTCGTACAGCGTCTGTAATATAATCCCGGCTCGCACCAAGCAAAGATTTAATAAACGAATATAAATTCTATATGAACTAAATACAGTATGAGATTGAATTTTTTCATTAAAATAAGGTATCGAAAGTACGCCAAATAGTTTTGTTGTTGTTGTTGTCAGGAAAATATTATACAGGGCGTTTTCACAATACATTGCTAATGCATAAGTAAATATTCAGATTTTACTAAATCTTGTTTGTATATAAAACTAAGTACAATTTTACATTAAAATAAGGTGTATTGTGAGTACCTCAAATCGTGCATTCGGACGCTCCACTATGCTGGAATGACAAATCTTGTTTGTATATAAAACTAAGTACAGTATGAGATTTTACATTAAAATAAGGTGTATTGTTAGTACACGAAATAGTGTTGTTGTTGTTATCGGTAAAATATTATACAGGGCGCAAATTCATAGCGGTTACCCCCAAAAAAAAAACTTCCACTGTTTGCTGTTGGTAGAAATTAGAAATACTATTTGCGTAAAATTTTCCCTGTAGTAGGATTTCCCATTTTACTACTGGTTGTGTTTTAATAATAATTCACTCTAACGGAGTAGCGCGCTCCACTTGCAACGCCATCTACTGATAAGCGCTTATCCACGTTTGGAACTATTTACCGTCACTCCTGTCACAACTAGCTCCCCGTCTAATCTCACCACCACTCCCGTTCCAGTACAACCTCATCATCACCTCCTGATGGTTTAGCGCTAACGTACACGCTTTGCACTCTAGAGGTCCGTGGTTCGACTCCCAGCGCTACCAGTTTTTTTTTTCCATTCCATATTTAATATCACCTGTAAAATCTTAAATATTTATATTTAATATTTCAAACAGTAGTAAATGCTCTAAACTGCTAAAAGCCAGAAGGGCACTAGTTACGAAAAAAAAAAACCAACAACGCCACGTGATCAAATCAGTTTTCAAATTTAAAAAACGGTATGTGTGACGTCACTATAACTCTACCGCTGCAGATCTGCGCATGTTTTTTCTGTTAGATTAAGTCCCTACTGCGCATGTTTTTCTGATAGGTTAGGTCGCTACTACGCATGTTTTTTCTGTTAGGTTAGATCCTCTTTCCTTAGTTTGAATATTCCATCAGTTTGAATTTAGGTCGCTACTGCCCATGTTTTTTCTGTTAGGTTAGTTTGAATTTCCCGCCACTTTTCAATTTGCCTCTGATATTACGCAGTTACTGTAACCTTCCTGTAATAGTCATAGTGGTCTCGTGGTACCACGGAGGTCCGGGGTTCAAATCGTGCACAGATTAAAGTTTTTTTCATTTAAATAACAACGTCACGTGATAGGTCACCAATCAAATCACTTTTCAAATTTAAAAAATTGTATGTGTAACCTACTGCGCATGATTTTTCTGATATGTTAGGGAGGGGCGGGGCCCTGCTTTGGCACGTGACATTAATTACCTAATTGATAGGTCTCGATGAGGAACCAATCAAATCACTTTTCAAATTTAAAAAATTGTATGTGTAACCTACTGCGCATGTTTTTTCTATTAGGTTAGGTCGTTACTGCGCATGTTTTTCTGTTAGGTTAGGTCGCTACTGCGCATGTTTTTTCTATTAGGTAGGTCGTTACTGCGCATGTTTTTCTGATAGGTTAGGTCGCTACTGCGCATGTTTTTTCTGTTAGATTAGGTCGTTACTGCGCATGTTTTTTCTGTTAGATTAGGTCGCTACTGCGCCTGTTTTTTCTGTTAGATTAGGTCCCTACTGCGCATGTTTCTTCTGATAGTTTAGGTCGCTACTGCGCATGTTTTTTTCTGTTAGATTAGACCCCTACTACGCATGTTTTTTCTATTAGGTTAGGTCGTTACTGCGCATGTTCTTTCTATTAGGTTACGGAGCCACACCTGTAATTAACACCTGTTCGGCGGTACCCTTTGATCTAGCCGACAAATTTTCCCACGGTCCAAGAAATTTTCCCAGTCTAAAGTGACCCCCTACCTACTAATACTCTTATAGTCAGCCCTTTTAGGCCCTTATCGGAAATATAAACAAACTCGCGCCAGTGTTTATGTTTCACCCAACATAGGCAAATTCTTTCGTAGACTAAATATCTAATAATCTACTGTGCGTTTTAAAACTTACTTTACATACATATACTGCGGGTCTCAATTATTTTATTAATTACTATATACAGGGTGTCCTAAAATAGAAGACTATACCATTAACCACATATTCTTTGAACAAAAATAATGCGACTTTCCTTATGCCATTTTTTTATTTAACGTTCCTGTTTCAATATACAGGGTGTTAAAGTTACATTTTAAAAAACCATATTGGTTAATAATACTATTGTTTTGTAAGATACACACTTGTACGTACTTTTATCTTATTCCGACATACTTATCATGTAATTTTGGTGAAAAAAATCGAAGGACAAATGGAGGTAAATGAGGGATGCAGTACCCTTTATCTCCTCCAATTATTTCTAAGTACGTCTATGCAGCTATTTCTTGAAATATCACACGTAGAATGTTCTTCTGATCATTTTATTTCTTTTGTAATATTTTGTTTAAATGCTCCGTTTTGGATAAAAACGGAAATTTGTAGTGCCCATAAATTTATCATTCACTATGATTTTTAAGTGAAACTGAAATTTTGTGGATAACTTAGCAAATAGTAAATCGTAATACTTACTGAATGTTGTAATGTTAATTAAAACAAAATGGATAATTCTAAATTTTATAAAATGTAACTTTAACACCCCGTATATTGAAACAGGGATGTCCAAATAAAAAATGGTATAAGGAAAGTCGCATTATTTTTGTCCAAAGAATATGTGGTTAATGGGTTGACCTTCCATTTTAAAACATCCTGTATAACTTAATACAGAAAGTGATTTTTAGACAATATTTGAAGAGGTGATATTTTTCCAACATGATATCTGCTACAAACATTTCTAAAATTTCAAGATATATTTCGAATTTCTGATCCATTATTTAACAAAAATTATTTCAGTAAAGTGTAACATTAGCAGACCTTAAGATAATTAGAATTGTTCTTAATGTTATTATCTCTTTAAAACAATAAACGCACTAATTACAACAATAGAACGAGAATAGTTCATGTTAGTTCCCTAGTAATGACATTTTAAGATACAAGTTGCAAAACGAAAAATAGTAGTCTGGCTTACTAATTTACCAGCTTTTAAGAAATTTTGCAATACTACTTTTTGTAAAAAAATTGGAAATATCAATGTCATAGTTCGAGTTTTTTAAAAATATACATGCAATATTTTTCCAACATAAATGTTAGAAGAATATTACTGCTCAAATATATAAAATTGTAGCATCCTCTAACTTCCTTATTAAGCTTTGAACAAAAAATTATTACATAGCAAATCTCAATTATTTTTATGGACAGAATATGTTGCTGAAGTTTGGTCAATCTTTTCGTTATTACAGTATTAATTTTTTCACATATCTTGGCTTCTCACTGATTAGGTACATCATATGAGGTCTCAAGTGTGCAGTTTTAGTTGACCTGACGATTTCAGAAAAATAATTTATGAAATAATAATCTTTGATAGTGTGGATTTTTTAAATGAAATAAGGTGTTGAGTTCGATCATCCGGTATCATGTCTCGTCTAGATGAAGTATGATGGCTGCCGCGGTGAACAGCGGTGTTAATAGTTCTCTATGTAAAAGATGTAAAGCTAAGCTTGTAAATGGCCTAAAGTGTTTGAATTGCGGTAATAGTTTTCATGTGAGTTGTGCGAACCTCTTGAATATAAAAATGATGGAAAATGGTGCCGTTATATGTTGTGAAAATAATCGCGAAAATGACAATGCCTTCTTCGACGCCATGTCTGAAGTGGCTGGTAAAGAAAAGAAGGTAGATATGCATATATTTGAATATATTATTAAGCAGGAGGATGCTATTATCCAAGGACTACAAGAAAAAATTTTGTTGTTAAATAGTAACTTGGAGTTATTAAATCAGCAAAGTATATTAAATAGTTCAAAAAATATCTGTTCTTGTAAGCAAAAACAAGAATCACAATCAAACAACAAACCAATTAACAAAAAAGCAGCCAATAAAAACAGTAAACAAGACGACCAGGAGTCGATACCTGGGAAAAGTAGTAAAAACGTTGTTGACAGTGCCCTAAAAAGTAAACAAATTACACAGAGGGACGTTTCGAATGCAATTTTGCATGCAGAGAGTAATATAGCTATGGATAAATATATTAATTTAGTTTCCAACAAGGAAAAGAGTCTGAATAATAATGCACCAACAGAGAAGTGGAACAAAGTGGTTACCAGAAGAAAGAGGAGATCGCCCATTATTCGAAGGAGGTAAAAGGCGTACCCCGTTTGGTTGAGTTACATGTCTACAGGTTGGATCCGCGAACTACTAGTACAGACTTAACTTCAATGCTGAAACCTCATCTTAAACAAGTTCTCTGTGAAGAACTAACGGCTAAGCATCCGGAGCTCTATTCGTCATTTAAGATATCGGTTCTCGAAGAGGACTTCCCTACAGCTATGAACCCGGACTTGTGGCCCTTTGGAACCTACGTCAGCCGGTTTTTACGGCTACGCCAAAAAAGACAGATTCCCAACGAATGATATTTAATCCAAACTTGTTAGTGTTGAATGTTAACACGTTATGTCAGGACAAGATTAATTTTCTTCATGAAGATATTAATAAATATTTAGGTTTAGATTTTTTATGAGTAGTAGAAACAGGTATATGTATTAGTATGATTAATTACGTACTCTTTAATGGCTTTAAATTAGTAGATTTTTTTTGTCGGTCTGTAAAGAGATGTGGTGGTGTAGCTATATGGGCCAAAGATAATTTAAATTTAAAAAAAATGTGTGTAGATGTGGAATGCATCGAATCAGATTTTGAGTATTGCATTGTATCATGGAAGCGGCAAACAAAATATACTATTATAATAAATTGCTATAGATTCCCGTCGGGGCATATACCTACTTTCTTTAAAAAGATCTCCGAAGTGTTGAGCATTGTATACAGACCTAACATAGATATTATCGTTTGTAGAGACTTTAATTTAGATTGTGGCAGTAACCCTCGATTTTTAAGTTTATGTGAAAATCTAAATTGTTTTAACCTTATTCCAATTGTAAAATGGCCTACACGAGTTACACAAACATCGTGTACCATTATTGATCAGGTTTTTCTTAACTTTGAAAATAGCGGACTGTGCTGTGTTTTAGACAATTTTGTTTCTGATCACAGATCTATATGACCTCAGCAGGGCATTCGGTTTGCGTCCAACATGACACACTATTAGAAAAATTATATAATTATGGTGTACGTGGCCAGCCGTTAAATTGGATATCTACTTTTCTCAAAAGTCGTAATCAATACGTCTCTATACAGACAATTCAGGAAAACTGTATTCGTGGAATAATTTCTGACAATTTAACAGTCGACATGGGTGTATATATATAAACTCCATACAGGCGGTTTTAAGTAATGTATTTTTGCTATGTATGCTGATGATTTGGCTCTGATTATTTCCGATAAAGATGACAGGGAACTTAATAGAAAATGTGATGTAACTTTAGAGCAACTTTGCTACTGGCTTAACAGAAACAGTTTATTCTTCAATGTTGAAAAGACTCAGCTACTTAGATTTCAAACTCAACAAAGAAAATGTAATGACTTATCAGTTTCGGTGAACGGTGGTAGTATACGAAGTGTGGGAGATTGTGTAAACTTTTTGGGTATAAGAATAGATGAATGCCTTACATGGGAGCCACACTGTAAGCAATTAGCGTCAACCTTGGACACTAAATATTATTTATTTAATAACCTAAAGGAGATCTTGACGGCAGGACAATTGATGAGAAAGTAGGCTCCGTTATGGTATATGTTTTTGGGGGAATTCAACTAGTTTTCAGGTTCGTTGTGCTGCAAAAACGTATTTTACGTTGTATGGTCGGCATTACGCAACAACATTCATGCAGAAATGTGTTTGTTAATTTTAAAATTTTGACTGTATAATTTTAATTGTAGAGATAAGTTTTGCCTAAACAGTGATTATCATTCTTTTAACACGCGACAAAAAAATGAGCTACGGGTACCTTATATTAGACTTCATATCTCCAGTAAGGGAGCAAATTATTTAGGAGTTAGGATATTCAACCGATTACCTGAGGAACTAAAAACGTGCAAAAGGCAGACTCTTTTTAAGCGAAACTTAAAAAAAAATATTTAATTAATCGCTGTTTATATTCACTGTCTGAATATTTTGCTTAGGTTAAGTTATTGTTTGTTTTTCTTTTCTCTCCTCCATTTCTTTCTTTTTTTGAATCTCTATTTGTGACTAATGCTATACAATTTCGGATTGTCAACAGGCATAATTGTTAAATAAATAAAAGATATGATCCGGTTCACTGATCATTGACGTTGCTTCTTCTCCGGCTTTGGCATCTTATCCTTATCCTTTCGCCAATTCCTACTACAATCGAAGTTGTTTTTGACTACCAGATACCTGTTTTTACTGGTTCGAACCTTTTTTCTTTTACTGTCAGATATCTGTTTTTTACTGCCCAGATACCTGTTTTTACTGATTCGAACCTGTACCTGTTTTTTGTACGTTCGATCCTGTTTATTACTGCCCAGATACCTGTTTTTACTGGTTCGAACCAGTTTTTTACTGCCAGGTACCTGTTATTTACTGTACCTGTTTTTTGCAGGTTCGAACCTGTCTTTTACTGCCCAGATACCTGTTTTTTACTGCTTCGAACCTGTATCTGTTTTTTACACTTTCGGACCTGTTTTTTACTGCCAGATAGTAGGTATCTTTTACTGGTTCAAATCTGTACCTGTTTTACTGATGATTCCTTACAAATTTATATTTTATTTTTTATTCATACACTTTTTTTCAATATTTATCTAGAAGGAAGTGCTGGACCGTGTGATAGATTCAGAAATACATCAGCATCATGCTTACACTTTCAACTGTCTTGGATGGGAGCTTGGGTTTTACACTACTGCCGATTTTATGGTTGCGTCTAAATCTGGATTGTCAAGCTCTTGTTCAATGCAGTTCGAGACAAAAACGAAGACATGGTAGAAAAACGTAATGGGAAAAATAGTCGTTACCTAGTAACATGTTTGTATATATAAGAACTAAGTACAGTATGAAATTGAATATTTTCTTTAAAATAAGGTGTATTGATGTTGTTATTACATCAAGACGCTTACACCAAATAGTTTTGTTGTTGTGAGTGAAATATTCGTTTTCACATTTAAGTAAATTGTTAATACAAAGGTAATTTTTTTAAATATATTTTTAGGTATTAACAATATTGTGTGAAACTAACTACTCTGTGGACTAAAGCCCCAACCAGCGTTGAATTACACCCACAATATCTACCCAGGTAAATATTTAGACAGGCCATATTTTCGATTGGCTGACTTATCTACATCAAATTCATAGTGATCTACCGCGGTTATCAAAATTTGAATTTGAACTATAATATAGTTGTTCTATATAAAAATTTCCACTGCAATAGTATTTCCCAGTTCGAAATTTTACTACTGTTTGTATTTAATAACTATATGAGTTTTAATTATTATTATTATTATATCACTCTAACGGAGTAGCGTGCTCCATTTGCAACGCCGTATACTGATAAGCACTCGTTCGCGTTTAAAACTACCACTGAAACCCCATATATTCATATTACTCTTCATCTATACGATGCGATGGTCTAGCGCTAGGTTTATGAGAAGGAATTAAAGAGGGTTTCATAATGATTTATTTTCAGTACATTAGATTATATACAGACAACTACAGTTTCAAATTATTAATTTTGTTTTCTAATTTCATACATTTTTATGTCCATTTTTGTTTGGTTTAGTATTTTAATATGCTCCTCCAAATATGTGTAATATTTCTTAATAATACGTTCAATTTCCACCCGTCTTGTAGGTTTCATTCTTCCCCCACAAATATAATGTCTGTTGTCATGTCAATGGGTCCTCTACTAACCAGATATACCATCCGACTTCTTAGACGTTCGTTGAATTTTTCAATACCTTCTTTTTTCAAAATAATAATACATGTATAAGGTAATTTAATACGAAAAGATGTTAAGCTATAATCTAATAGATTTCAGTCAGAAAACACCTACAAATTATTGCAAACGTAATTTAATCTACAAAGTCCAAACTAATCATTGTAATAAAAAAGTATATTATGGGCCCCACTCCAAGATGTACAATTCTATTCATATAAATATTTGTCTAAAACTTGCAAGAGCATTATTGTTTTAATACCACCATAATAATAGCACTCACCCCCTATCTAAATGGAGCAGTATAGCGGTAAGAATATTGAACATGAAGTTCTGTAATGAATGTTATATTTTTTATGTTCCTTTTACAGAATTCGTCACCTGTCCATTAGTACCTTGCCATCGGGTGTTTAAAACATCGTCTAGACAAACATATTTGGAAGTGTAGGAAACAGGACCAGCTGCAGCAACAAAAACAGACAGAAAATGTACAACAACGACAGAAGCAGCATCCTGGCAACAAGAACACAATGAAAAATGGGGATATGACTACAATTATAGCAGTTCTTCTGGTTCCAGCCTATGCAGTAAACAATGGTCACCTTCTGAAAACTGTGATATATAATATAATAGCTTCAATTTTATTATATTATTATTACTTTAATAAAGAAATTTTGTTAGAAAATATGTCTTTTAATTATCTGTCTATAAGTATAAAAAACATTGCTATCGATATTTTTAATACTGGATAATAGACGTCACATGGTTCTTATTTTAAAACATAATCAATGACACCGGATGCTAACATCACCGATTTCTATTTATAGACTAAGGTCAACAACCTGTAACAGATAGTGACCTTGAATATGACACCTGATACTGTCCAGACATCACGTGGTTTTTATTTATAGATTAAGGTCAATAACCTGTAACGGACGGTGACCTTGAATATGACATCAGCGGTTTTTATTTATAGATTAAGGTCAATAACCTGTAAAAAACGGTAACCTTGAATATGACACCGGATGCTGTCCAAACATCACGTGGTTTTTATTTATAAATTAAGGTCAATAACCTGTAAAAAACGGTAACCTTGAATATGACACCGGATGCTGTCCAGACATCACGTGGTTTTTATTTATAAATTAAGGTCAATAACCTGTAACAGACGGTGACCTTGAACCTGACACCGGATGGTGTACAGACATCACGTGGTTCCAAGATCAATGGACCAGATGCTAGCATCAGCGATTTCTATTTATAGACCGAGGTCAATGACCTGGTGCAGAATCGGCACAGCTCATCTACTATAATAATTTGTAATTATAGTTTTTATCTTTAAGTTATGTGAATTAATGTGTGTTTTAATTACATTAAAACAAAACGATTCATAGCATCCGACACCAGAAAGAATAACCTAAAAATATTACACAGACATTTCTTGGAATTAATTGTAAACATGGAATGATGGATAATATTACAAAGAAGTATTTAACTCACTTTGAAGAGTATTCTATAAGACATTACATTCAGTTGTCTGTCGTGGGTTTTAAAATTTCGAAACGAATAAAATTAAGAAAAATAAACTAATTTCATAATTCTGTGTACAGTATGAAAACATCTTGTTAGAATATCTTAAAAATGTTGAAAGCTAACTGTTGTTACAATATACACAACATAACGTAATAAGGTAGGTATCGAACAATGAAATGGCAAGATTTGTTTCTAATCGTACATGCATGATCATCCCTCAGAATAAACGTGGCTCTGTAAAAGAAATTAGAATACAGAACAAGTGTTTAATATAAAATCAGATGTAATAATGTAGATACCTACGTAATTTTATTTTAATGTTAATAAATTAAAATTTGTATTTGTTGTTTTTTATTCTATCCAAGTTATTAAACAGAAATGTTTCAGAAATAATACTTATAATAATAATTAATACTTAAAGATGAAGGATCAAGTTATTCAATTTAGTCATTAATTAAAAAATAAGCCACAATGGAGGTATGTATTACTTTTTAATTAAAATTATGCTAGTTACAACTGAATAGGTATAATAAAATATTAAAAAATCACTCGTTTAATCTAGTGTAACATTGTTGAAAATTTTGTTCTTGTAAAATACTCTTCAAACTGTTTAACATAAAATCAATTAAATGTATGTAACTAGATATACTACTTAGATATTTTTAATTTATTGTAATTTTATTTTAATAAATTAAAATTTGTATTTGTGGTTTTTTTATTCTACCCGAATTATTAAACAGAAATGTTTAAGAAACAATGAATACTTAAAGATGAAGGGTCAAGTTAATCAATTTAGTCACTAATAAAAAAAAGGCTATGTAGGTACGTATTATTTTTTAATTGAAATCATGCTGATTACAACTGAATAATAACTAGGTATAATAAAATATAAAAAATCACCCAGTAACATTTATGAAAACTTTGTCCTTGTAGAATACTGCTCGCAATGAGTTAGGGGAATTTTTTATATTATCTATCATTCCATGCTTAGAATCATACTTACCTTATTTAAGAACTGAATATTAACCCTTCAGTGAAATTTATGTTTTAGATATGTTAATTTTGTTATGGAATTATTAAACACAAGTAGTATTTGCTGTAGTGTATAATAATACAAACATTAACAATTTAATAAACTTTAATTTCCGTTATACTTGCATTATTTACATTTTTTATTTAGTTCAATCGTTAACTTACACATTCCATGCACTTTAATTTTATTAAATAATTAGACCAGGTACGGAAAGTTGGGTATGTCCTCATTTATGACAAAACGTAAAGTCTAATGTTTTCTAGCAAAATTTTTCTCGTCTCTCATTTATCTGTCGCGTGAATATAAACTAATCTTGGCATCTGGCTTCTTCAGTATCTTATCGAATCTTTTTATCAATGATTAACGTAACTGTATGTCAACCTGCTTCCATAACAGCACTTTAATTTCTAGGTTCCTACCTAGGGGTGAGACATAAGAAAATGCAACAAATCAAATGCATCAAATATTCAATGTAAAAAGGTGAAAAATAATATGCAAGTTGTAATTACCTACTAAGTACACTGACATTTTCCCTTCGTGTTTCCTCTCAGTTCTCATTAATCGTTGTACATATCAAACTTTTTACTGTATGAATGTAATTTGTAATTTGTGTTTGTGGCACACCTATATGACTGGAAATTTTACTCAGATTTGAGATGTGGGGTAGTTTTTGTAACAGATATATTTTTGTAATACTGGAACTGAAGTTTTCACTGAAGGAATCCATTAGATTTTTATTGGTGATTGTTTTTAGACTTTAAAACCTTTGTACCACTTGTTGTCGAGACAGTATTAATTATTTTCATTATTTGGAATTTTAGGTTAACTTTTACATATTTTTCAGCGGGCTTTGCGGCAACTTCGTAGTATAACAGCTAGATATGTTGGCACTATTCACTGTTGGCAGGGAGATCTAGTAGAGTCAAGGGCTTGTGACGTGTTCATAAATTTAGTTTTCTGCTCGTAGGGATTGTCTTTTATCGCTTTTATTATTTCCGAGAATAGTCGTATTATACAATTAAAGAAACAATGTTTCACATATTTTCAGAGTATTCATGCCGGATAAAGTTCAGCGGACGCGTGCAGCTAATAACCTCTAAATTCCATTTTTCTTTTAACAAAACTAGCATTATTGGAAAGACATACGCACATTCAATGTACCTCGTGGTGTTACGTATTTATAATATAATTCCTACAAAAATACTCATACTTGCTTTGACAGTTTCTGTCACTTTACGTTTTGACGTCTATCCATGCGGTTGTTGCGTGTGTGTAAATTAAACTCAAGACTATTCACATTTTGCATGACAAAACAATGAAATTTTTTGAGTTTTTTTATGATAAAATAAACTTTTTTCATGACTTTTTTTATCAGAATGTGTTCATAAGTAAGAATATTTCAATTTAAATTTTACCGAGGTTGACTACCAAAAAATCGAAATTAAATAGATTTTCTGCAAAACTGAACACCCTATATAAAAACTAATGCCATCAAAGAATTCTACGCGCCATCTAGTGCCTGTATACCAAATTTCGTCGCTTTGGCTGCAATAGTAGCTGAGATATTCGCACTGAAAGTCTTAGAGGGAACACCCGGTACATATAATGTGTCCCACTTTTCATGGATCCACCCTGGTATCTCGCTCACCTGATATCCGAATACTTTGAAACTTTGGTAGTGAATATATACCGATAAAGTGAGTCTTTAAACGTAGCCATATTTGATTATAGTCAGAGAGAAAAAAAGTATTAGTGATTTTTTTAGAAGTAAACTAGTAACATATTCTTAATCAGCACCTTTAGAAACCCCCTTGTACAAGATTACATTGTTGTGGGTTCAAAGGTGTTTGAGATATGGGCCGTCGGAACACATTTTTTTTCAATTTAAAATAATTTTAATCTGTAAAATGGGCTCTCAAATAAAAAAAAATGTATTCTTTATTTTTTGTTCAGAATAATGTATTGTACTGGTATGAAATGATTCTACAATAAAATAATATTTTTTTAATAAGACTAAAATTACTACGTACAAATTAAAATTTTATATACCTACCATTTTTCTAACAAATAATCTTCAATAAAATCCTTAGTAAGCCATGAAAACAAAAGTTTGTATTATTATTTTGTTGCAGAATAATTTCATACCAGTAGATACCATTAGTCTGAACAAAAAATAAAAAATACATTTTTTTCATTTGAGACTTTATAAGTACGTATTCGCCACCAAAGTTTCCAAGTATTCGGATATCAGTTGAGCGAGATACCAGGGTGGCGCCATGAAAAGTGGGACACATTGTATATAGAAATAATATTTATGGAACATCAGATTTTTTATTTAGATTATTTTCATATTCATTGATGTGTACCATTTCCAAAGCAAATATTTTATATAAATTATTTTCAACGTCCAACGTCTATTACATGTTTGGCTAACGAACAACTATTCCGTTTTAATTTGAGAGACGTTTAGTCAATATAGACTGTAAAACTGTGAAAGATTTAGATTACTATATTATATTAATCTCATACTTGCTTTGACAGTTTCTGTCACTTTACGTTTTGACGTCTATCCATGCGGTTGTTGCGTGTGTGTAAATGGGAAAGTTGCATGAATTATATATTGGTTTGAAATGCATTACAAGGTAAACTTTCAAACATATTGAAAGGTCAGAACATATGTCTGGCGGCAATAATCACATAATAATTAAAATATTAACATTAATAAATTGCCATAGAATGTAAACAAAACCACGTGATTGAAAACACTGTTATTATTGGTGTGACGTCAAATGCCGGCGTAACACGGCCATCTTGCTTATGTTTCGTAGATACCGTGCAGTGTCACGGTGATCGTGACGTAAATAGGCATTGGTTTCTGAGTTTTTTTGTGACATTACTGACATTTCTTTAGAGTCATAGAAATGTCAATACTGTGTAAGGTAGTGACATGACTGAGGCTCTTTTTTAAAAAAAGTATAAAATAAATAAGGCGAACAGCCCTACAAGTGTAGAAAATCTAATCGATTGGGGAACGCATCCTCAATGTGTAACTGCATTTACATGGTTCAGCAAATTGTCAAAAATTTAGGGTTATTTGGAATGAAAATAGTTTTTATAAATTGCAAAATGTAATGCAAGTATTTTACCTATAATACCTACTAGCGGTTCCCCCAAATAGACCACGGATCTTTAAAAGAAAGGTAAGTACCTATATAATAATTAAGATATTAAACTAAATGCTAATTTTTATTCCAGGTGTAAAACCCCCCAAATTATCAATAACTGAGTTATTGAAAATTATATGGCTAGATAAATTAAACTAATATGTATAGGTAACGAAATTTAGGTTTAAGATAGCATTAAACTATGCAGAATCGGTTGCATATGATAAAACAAATCAAATATGTTTTAGACTAGTGCTGAAGTTAAGCTACGCATATTATAGCCACAGACTGCCTAATAGTATAAATAAGAATTTATATTCCAAGTGACAAAGGAAGATAATTGTAATTTCTATGTTACCTATTAGTGCTTGCTTCTTAGATGAGCAGCTCTAACATATCCCCCGATATCCTGCCCTCGTAAAGGTTAGGTATCAATACAAATAGCCGATGGATTTGATCAAGTGTGTGTTGTAGGTACTTGTGGTGTGATCCAAGAGATTATCAACTTCCAGCAAGTACTTAGGTGTACCGATTTTAGTCGATATTAGTTTTGAAACCAGTAGGCAACTGGCCTAAAAGAGAAGACGGAATGCATCTTTAAGAGGGAGCTTGTTAGAATGCATCATTTATAATTTTAAATATTGTGGGCATATATTAGGATCTGATATTTAAATAAAGTAAAAATATATATATTAAAAGTGTAGCCTTAGCTTACTGAAAGGTATTGGGCGGCCAGTCAAGTGGTAAATTCCTCCGATACCAACGACAACTCAGATTCTTTTGTTGCCACAAAACTTTTTATTCCAGCAAAAACTGTACAGTGTAATCCATTTTATAAGGACACTTTTATTAAGTTTTGAGTAAAAAGTTATTATTGAAACTAGATATGTTTATGCTGCATTCTTATATCGATACATTCTAATGCTTTTTTTGTACTCGTTGAAGGTAGTTATACTAGGGTGGACAATAGGAATAGGTGGTATGGTGAATATGTGTTCGCAGGGAAATTTTCTAGGGCTTCTCTCTAGGTTTTGATAGTATTTAAATTATTGTCGACGTTGCAAAGATGTTTGTTTTATTTTTAGTCTGAGTAAGATACTGAACCGCCTGAACTCCATGTATGCCATATATTTTATATTATAATTAATTTAATAAAGAAATATTTGAAAGTAGTTTGTTATTTAATTCGATGAAATTAAATTAGTGAAAGACCTTGAATCAGAAAATTAGTAAAAATAATATTACATTGGGTGCTACGTACAGAAAAGTGGATCAATAAATTCATCTAGTATTTTTTATCGTTTTAACATTTTTACCATTACAAATATACATTATTAAATAAAAAAGGTATACTTTATTACTCTTACCACAGATAAATTAATTTATCTGTGCTCTTACTATTTAATCCTGTTTTCAAGATATTTGCAGTTTAATATATAAAATATGAAATAATGTATTATTCAATTAATTAAGCTAAACATATGTCACTTTCTTTATATTGTATGCATTAGTATTCTACAGGATGTCTGTAAAAGGTCTATATATTATAATATTCATTTTACCGTAGGTTCGTAATGCTAAAATGTTATGATTTAACCGACCTTATCTTCGAGCAAAAATTAATACATTAAGAGATATGGCTGTCTAAGTTATGATTTCTTCATCATAATTTAATCACCCCTAAACTATCAATGTTTGGTCTAAGATAAGGTCGGTTAAATGGTGTCTTTTGGAGTAATCTATGGTAGAGTGAGTATTCTAATGTAAAGACCTCGCGTTTTACACACACATTTGCATTCCCTTACTAATGTTTTTGACACATTAGTGCGCCCATTTCAGAACTAATTTCTTCAGCAATTTTGAAATTATTCTTTATTTTCTAAGAAAAAATAATAACTTACTTTTAGCACTCCTAAAGCAGCCACATTTGGCTTTTATCATACATTAAGTCTATTATTTCTAGTTACTCTGTTGGTTTAGTCACGAGACACTGTATATAATTTGTTGTGTTAGGAGGGTGTAAACATGTAAAGCAAAAATAATGGGTATCAAAAATAAAATTCTTGATGTTAGATATGTTTATTCATTGTTATTATTCAAATTTTCGTAACATAAAACAATAACTTTTAAAAAGCCTTTGTAAGACACATTATTTTGCTATGTTAACAATTATTTTCACATATTTCTAAATAAAAGGAAACAATTTTGTATGTAGTATTAGGTCTATATTTGACCAATATTTTCATATACAGTTAAATTTAAGAAAATACATATTTCTAAAGATTTCTGTACCTAAACAATTTTTTGATAGACCGCTTCCATTATTTATTCGTACTTATGTACTTATTTTCAATTAATATTACATTAAAATGGTCTTCTCAAACATACAACGTTGAAATGACGGAGAGTTTTACGCTTTTTCCTTCTTCGTGATTCATTGCCATACACCACATTTTCCTAGTTTTTTTTTCAATTTTTCGCACGGAGAAATATTTTTTATTAGGCGCTGTACGGGAGAGTATTTGTAATTGCACAATGCAATATTTTTTCCATTTTCCCGGTGATAATACACTTTCTGTGCTCATTCTACGAGTCTATTTTGCAAATTTTTTCAACACCAGTGTCTGTTTAACACAATAACACTTAATAAACATTACAAACGTCAAACTAACTCTTCTACCTAACCTAAACGTATCTACCCATTCTACTCGTACTGCGACTGCGTTGTCCGAATGAAGCACAAAACAATTGTTTTGAGCATACAGGTGACGTCACTGCGGCAGGTGACGTCACAGATATTCAATATGGCGGCCTCCGTTTTCTGGAGGCGTGGTTAGACTAAAACTTTAAATGCAGTTTTTGAGTTTATTTTTCCATCAAATTGTCTAGAATGGCATTTCGATTAAAATAATACATTCTTTCATATCCACGTATTTGAAAAAATCATGCAATTTCCCCATTGGACTCAAACCTATTCACATTTTGCCTGACATAACAATTAAATTTAGGGACTTTTTATAGGAGTTTGAATATTGAAATTTAAATACAAATTTTACCGAGGTTGGCTACCAAAAATCGAAATTAAAAAACTTTTTTTTCTTATTTTTGATTGTAGAATCTACAGTTAATTTTTGGCAGGCTAATTTTGGGACACCCTGTATATTGTTGTAAAATGTGTATGTGTGGTATCAATGTATGATTGAAAGATTATGGCGCTCACAATTTTTTTCTTACCTTTTTATTTTCCTACCCTGGCTAGCTTAGACTCATCTCAGAACTCGGTTCTTGATCGAGGGAAATTTTTCTTTTTTGTACAAATCTATAGCTTATTCACTTTACAGAATGAAGAGATGTTCAATTTTTTTATACATATATCTGTTTATTGTAACAGTTCAAATCATCAAATAATAATGTTGACGTATAGTCTACTCATTTTACTCATGTATGCTAAAAAGGTTGCCTATTTCTCGAAAGATTTTTGAAATTAACAAATATTAAATACCCATTATTCGAATTTACATTGCTTACTATTATTGTTTATTATTATATAATGAGGAAGAAGTAAATATATTTCAAATATTCATTTAATTTTTATATCTATAAAATCCCAAAATTCGAAACGGAACTCGCGAGTTTTTGCTCGACGACAAAAAAGGCGAGGAGACAGAACTAACAGACGGAATAGGTGTGGTGTCGAGAAGTCTCACTGGGAGAAATTTGTAAATCTAAAGAAAACCTAAAAATATCTAAGATCAGGATCAAAATTTTATATTATTTTGTTAAGTTTTACATATGTTTTCTATTTGACATTTAGACAAATTAATTATTTCAGGTTTTACCTGGTGACTGATTGTATAATCAGTTTTGTTAATTTTGTCGTTAGTATTGACAATTTGATATTGGTCCACATAACAACATATTATCTGGTTGTGCAAATAATGCACATTGTTAGTTGCCGAGCATTCCTGAAGATATTTCTGGTCACGCCCTTATGTTGTATTCGCTCGTATTCCGTACCACGGTGCTAAAAAGGTATGTATGATTGAAGTACCTGAATGCTAAGTAAAGAAAATTCATCAGCCCAATGTAATTATATGTTTACCCTATCATATATCAGGATATTAAAGTAGCAATAACTGTGAGTAACTTTTCTTTTTTGTTATGCCCATGGAAACACACTGCCTGCCTGAAATCAAGAAAATATATTAGTGATATAATTCACACCAATTAATGAAGATATTAAGAATATTGTTCGTTCTATATACTTACCTTGTATGTTGTTATTTTTATTACATGTTTATTTATTTGTAACTTCAAGACAGCTGTCTCGAGGACTTTAAGAGATATATATCTCAAAAGTAGATTATTTACCATATTTGATATCACACACATATTCTCGAAAATTTAAACAAAAATTCTCATTAGAATACTTCATTCAGGATAATTACTAATACATTAACATAAAATTATTATGTCCAAAATACTTACCTTTTAAATTTAAATGTTTTCAAACACTATATTAATGTGCTAATCGCTGATTTATTATTGTACTGCGGGTATTCCTTTTTATTTTGTAATTTTTACTTGCATACTTGCATTTATTAGTCATTACACTACATACTAAGTATTATGTAGGACCTTAGTATGAATAACTTAGATAACTATAAAGCACCATAGTACATACCGCTCGTTTTCCATACCTGTTTTATGTGAAACTTTTCGATGTTACTGAAATTGTTATATACTTGCCTTTTCCTTACACTATTTGTTATATACACTAACATTTTTTTGTAGTAAATAGTACTTTATTCATTATTTTTCTTTTTGTTCATTCTGCGTTTTTATCCCCATTCCTTGTCAACAAAATCTGTTGACTGGCGCCCAAAACATATAGCTTGCACTTTATTAACAAAAAAACACTCAAACAGTGATTATAAAATCTATTCACATTTTTTTTAACAGAAATCCACGCCCATTGCCCCTAACCTTTGAAGCTGCCGTGCAGTAATTGTTGAAACTGCATAAAAAATATATTTTTTTATTTAGCAACCAGTTTAGACGTTACATTATATATAAAGAAATCAATTATGATACATAACATATACATATTCGTTGTATTAAAACCTTCTACCAGCTCTGAAAATACAATTAATAATATTTCCCATCAAATTCTTGAAAAACAT
This sequence comes from Monochamus alternatus, assembly GCA_037114965.1. NCBI lineage: Eukaryota > Metazoa > Arthropoda > Insecta > Coleoptera > Cerambycidae > Monochamus > Monochamus alternatus. Next base: position 39,661,015 of record CM073428.1, read on the forward strand.
GGGCCTTTCCTTAAACTATTAATAATCAATACAAACTGTGGTATATCCAAATCTCTATTGTTTTGTTTTCTTGGTGTATATAATTTACTGCTTTTTTATTAACTCTTAGACAACCCACTTACTTTTTGAATGTACCACGGGTTGCATATGAGATATCTACTAACAAAATAGACTTATCTACATTTTTCTATCTGACAGACAGAACTAAACTATTCTACTAAATAAAATGGCAGCTTCAATAGTTCGGTGAATTTTAGTGGCCTTTATTTAAATATAATGATACAGGAAAGTCCTGCAATGTTTATTGAATTGATTGGTTCAGTTTGTATATTGTTCATTATTTTAAACTTTGCTAGCTACCTAATTTTATATGTACACAAATCAAGAACAGTACCTGGTACCTTTATTTTCAGTTTAAACTTCTTGGAAGCGTAGAAATACTGGCTGGAATCCCACTAGAAGTTCTAAGCTGGGCTTGGTCAACCTTGGAACGGCTGGAAAATCCTTAATTGGACCTGCTTAAGATTTCAAATAATGTAACATTTTTTTCTGTAACTGGTAAGTACAATTTGGGTTTTCTTTTCTAGAAATTTCTTTACTTTTCGTAAAATTTTGGGGACGCTGGAAAAAACGACGCTGCCCACCTTTTCTTCTTCGCGCACTACACTGCACTTCTTATAGCTAAATACAAATTTAAATATTGTCCATGTTATTTTATTTACAAATTTCTCCACTTCAGTGTGAAATATTCATTAATTATCTCTTTTTTTAGGTATAGCTGTCTTGTCCTTGCGTATTCATCTTTATTTTTGACAGGTGTCAATTAATAAATTGAATTTATGAAAAATTTTTAAAATCTGACGTCTGGATTCTATTTATGTCATCGATTTCTTTTTATATTTGACTCGGATGCTAACGATATGTACATTAATGTCATCCTTGTTTAATTAGCTATCGGCTGATATGCCTAGCTCTGGGTTAATTTTTGATTTTTAATATGTACTTGTTGTTTTTAAATGTCTATGTACTGATATTTTTAACAATTTTAATCTGGTATTAACTTTTTAAAATTTAAATTATTAAATTTTGACTGTGATTCTTATAACAATATGCTATAATTTATCCATCTTCCTACTAATATTTACAATTCTATACCTTTTTTTCCTACCAACAATAATTATTTTAAATCTTATTTTATATGTTTTACAAAGTCTGAAAATTTCCATTATATTTTATATGTTTAAAATTTAATTTTATAATATACCCTTCAGGTAATTGAAAATCATTAATAAAAGTACTAAATGAAAAAGAGTCCTTAACATAGAAATCATTATTAGTGTCGTAAGCCCTGATAAGAATATCTGTTAAAAATTTTGCTAATTTGCCATTAAGACAATTAATTGAAGGGACTATAGGACACATGGACAATACTGGTTTATGAATTTTTGGAAGAGTGTATAACCGTGGAGCCACGGAATTATTTATAACCGGTCACAGTCTTGGCCAACTCAACAGTAAAAAATAAACAGATATGGGGTTTTACAATTTTATTCACCGGAGGTATGGACTTGCTAACGTGGATTTACTTAAAACTTGGGCCAGATTATTCATCAAGTTGGCTTCCGCATGCAATAGAAAAATTTTCCAGCTGAAGTGTAGAAATGAGCTACATTTTCCGAAGCATGTTTCCAATGGGTTGAACAATATCAACAATATATTACATCATCAGGAGGGACGAACAGGACGACGTATCAACAATTTCAATTTAAGGTTGATATAAAAGTTGTTATATTTAGAAATTTCGGTTACTATTTGCGATTTAAAAAAATTGGAAAAACGCTTGTTAGAAATTAAAAGTAAATTATCAATTCCACAATCAATTACACAGGCACACAAAAAAAAATCTGCGCCCGAACTCCCGGAATCGGTATAGCCCAGGCGTTCCGTATTTGCCCGCTACGGTCAAAAAAATTACCAAAATTTGGTCATTCCCTGGGAATAAGTGCAAAGCTTTATTTCCGTGCCATTGAAGGGTCCAAACATGAATCAGTTCTTGGATAAGACCTCGCACATCCTAATTGTCACTTGAGGGCCACGAATTCGCAGAAAATTTGTCCTAAAAAATTTTAAATTGTCAAAAAAATCATAATATGATTTCACCGTATTCAGGATAGAATTGATTTAAGAGGATTGCCTTCATGTAGCATTGCACAGTGAATAAAGGTCGGCAAAATGGCTCTAACATATAATAAACCTTCCTTATAAACGCCTAACACTCCAATATGACAGCCGAAATAAAAAAACACGATTCTGGAGAAGAATGTTGCAGTTCCATAAAAATTTGTGAACAGGTCGGAATTACTTTCCTTTGGCGTGACCCAGAGCTAACGACGTGGATCTAGAAAGTATTGTAGCTCTTTTCTTTCTTTTTTTATTTATTTTTTGTATTTTTTAAAATTTTTCTTTATTTTTTTGTTTTTATTTTTTTTTAATTTATTTATTTCGGTGATATCGTACTCGTTTATTTTCGAACGACCTCCTGAGGGGTTTCCTGTCAGAATTCTTGGGGGATGTCTCTTTTCAAATTCCAGCAGTAATCCACCATCATATGTTCATCCCATCTTCCTTGATATCTCCGATCTATTTCTTTAATGTCCTGGTGGAATCGTTCTCTTTGTTTTTCGCTATAATCCCCCAAGATCTCAAGGAAGTAGTCGACATGTGAGTTCAGGAGATGGAGTTTCAGGTTCATCAGACAACCTAATTCCTTATAGTGACCAATCATGTCATCTACTATACTTTTGTAATTGCCACTCTTCGAATTACCGAGGAAAATCTCGACTACTTCTGAAAACCCAAGCCATGCTTTCTTTTCAACCTCATTCATCGATTCGATAAAATTTCTGTCTGCCTGCATTTTCCGGATTTGAGGTCCATCAAAAATTCCCTCTTTTAATTTGGCATCAGAGATGGAATGAAATTTTTCCTCCAAATATTTGAAGCATTGCCCCTTCTTATCCAGTGCCTTAACAAACTGTTTGACCAGCCCAAGTTTGATGTGCAATGGTGGCAATAATTGTACCTGGACTGACCAATGGTTTGGAGGAAATATTGGCTGATCACGGTGGTCAGACCTTCCTGATATACTGATTCCTTCGATTCCTGCTGTTCCATAAACGTAGGAAACAAGGATACTTTGTCGGCTTAGTCAACCTGGTGGCGGCCTTCCTAAATGGCAGAGAGCTGCGTGCGAAGGTGGATGGGGCCCTGTCCACCTATCGACCAATGGAAGCTGGCGTCCCCCAAGGCGCCGTGCTGTCTCCGCACCTTTTCAATATCTTCACAACGGATGTACCCAGGACAGAGGACACTTCCGTGAGCCTCTACACCGATGACATCGCCATCTTAGCCCGATCCTTAAACCCGGAAATGGTGACGAGGCGACTCCAGAGATCGCTAGCCAGACTGGAGGACTGGTGTAACCGCTGGAAGGTGGCGATCAACGCGGAGAAAAGCCAAGGTATGATGTTCCCTCGTAGGTACAGAGCGCAGCCGAGAGGCCGCGTGGCGTTCAACGATGAGGATATCCAGTGGACCGATGAAGCCAGATATCTAGGGGTGACCCTAGATAGGAAGCTGACCTGGAAGCCACACGTCGATGAAGGGGTTCGCAAAGGAAAGTTCGTGAGGGCGAAACTCTATCCGTTACTCCATAGAGATAGCCGACTGAGCCTTGGCAACAAGGTAAGGTTAATCTATCTTGCAGCCACAGTTGACGTATGCCGGAGCAGCATGGGGATACGCAGCGAAGACGCACCTGAAAAGCGTGCAGGCCGTCGCCAGAAGATAAACCCTTGCCGACGGGGCTTGCCAGGACAGGAGGAGGTTCCTCGAGCATCGGCCGCAATTGCGGTTGAGGCTGACCGGAGGGAACCCACCTCTACGATGCGTCCAGGCCTACAGCGATGAAGTGGGTAAGAGAGAGATAGTCCCTCTCGACCCCGCTCATCCGAGGTCATTTATCCAGCCAAGGATATTGGCGCGTGCGAGATACTCAGTTCTTTGTCGAGTGTTTTACCCGCCGCGTCACTATTTAAATTGTTCGTACGGTATTCCAAACCAGTTTTAATGCTGAAAATTGTTCGATAGTGCCAGAAATAATACGGAAAATCCCAGTGAAATCTCCGCGATATTTTTGTACGTTTTTTCCACGTACGCAAGTGAAGAGGACGGTGTCAAAAGAAAGGAGAAAACTATATTTTTCTACCGAACGACGTGGGGGGGACGGCTTCTTCCACAATAATAATTCTATTCAACGAAGAATTATCAGTGGCCAATTAGGCGAAGTAAAAACTTAATTTAAAGAAGGCCACCTGAAGAAGAAATCCTAAAAATGCAGAAATAGGTCAGATCTCATCTATTGTGGTTGAATTGTCATGTTTCCACTGCCAAAAAAATGAAGTTAGATATTTATAGAGTGTTTCATTAAAGCAGTTTAGTAAATTAGATTAATTTCTATAGATAATTATTGAATAGACCTTTGTCTGTGGAATTGTTCATTAGCATACCTAGGCGTTTGGTAGCAGAGAACATACATATGACTTCATTGATAGGAATTGTAGGATATTTGATTTATATTAGCTTAAAATACCTTTCTAACCGGTAGAATCGCTCTCTAACTTTATTCAAAGTTTTATTTATTCCAAAGTATCCACCACCGACCCCACTATGCAGTGCTTGAAGTACTTCTGGAATTCTTTTCTGGGGCAGTACTGTTTAATAAATCTTTTCTTTGCCATCGGGACTCTCCCAGACTCCTTTTAATATGCCGTTCTCGATGGATAAAGAATTCCATGAAAGATGGTGATTTATCAGAAATGTCCTGCCAGGAGGGTCTGTCCCTATTTTTTATCTTCCATTGGAAATTTTGGTCCAAAATCTGGGTCTTCAATTTGTTCTTTAGCAATGTTATTAATATTCCAATCCTCTGGGTACTGGATGGCAGTTCATCTACAAAGAAATTTCTTCTCCTCTCATTTCTTGTCGCAGACAGTGTTTACAGTTGGGAGGGGATGGTCTTCTGGATAAGGCATTAGCATTACGATGGTTAGATCCTTTCCGATGTTCAATTTTGAAGTCGTACTCCTGCAACCGTTGAAGCCATCTTCCAACTTGTCTTTCCGGATTCTTGAACTGCAGTAGCCGCTTCAAAGAAGCATAATCAGTCCTCAAGACAACGGCTGACCATAGAGATACTTATGAAAATGCTCCACAATTTTAACTATGGCAAGCAACTCTCTTCTGGTTACGCAGTAGTTCATTTCTTGCTTAGAGAGGACCTTGCTAAAGTATGAAATAACCTTTTCACGCCCGTCTTCAACTTGTGATAATATTCCTCCAATTCCAGTATCACTTGCATCTGTGTCCAAGATGAATGTCTTTCCAGGCTTGGGATATGACAGAATCGGAGATAAACATAAAGCTTGTTTTAATCTTTGAAAATGTAAATAGATGATTGTTTTCTGTGAGTCGATGTAGAGGTTTCGCAATCTCAGCAAAATTTTTCACAAACTTGCCATAGTTAAGTGCAAAAATTGTCTTAAGCTCTTCATCAGTTCTTCGTCATCCTCTTTGGCTTCACGCTGTTCTTCTGTCCTAAATCTTAGTTGTCTTATTCTGCCTTGATTACTTCTGGAAGCCTGCCATGCGACTTCAATTTCTAGCGCCTGAACCAAAGCTTCAGATATATTTTTATGTCTGGCCAACCTTAACGATTGACCGATCTCAGAGTCTCGCAAGCCATCAATGAACCTACTCACTGTTAACTGTTCTTGGAATTATGTCGGTGCGGTGGGATAGGCTAGCTTCACTATACGTGCTATATCTGCCTCAAATTGCTGCAGATTTGCTTCGAAGCGTTGTCTTAGACCTGTTAATTGTGCCAGGTAAACGTGTTGTAGATGAGCATCGCCATACCTTATTTCTAAAGCACTCTTCAGCGTTTGATAGTCTTTTTGTTTATCCTCAGCTAACGTTCTTAATATCTCCATAGCTTCACCTCGTAGAGCCACTATCAGTGAGGTAGCTTTTTCTCCTTCTGACCAGTTATTTGCCAAGGCAGCTGCTTCAAATTGTTTAAGGTAAGTACTCCACGACACCTTTCCATCAAATGTTGGTGGCTTAACCCTTGGCGATGGAAGAAACTACTCCCAGTTTTAATGGGCTTCTTCGTGGACAACTGGGATTTCAGATTTGAAACTTCACTTTGTAACTTGGTCATATTTTCTTCTACTACCTGGTCATTATCTTGTACCTCACTTCTTAATTGATTAATTTCCTCTTCAGCAGTTTCCTCAAATTCATTGAGTTTAACTTTAATTGCCTCTTCTAACTCTCTATTGTTTTATCGGAAACTGGTTTTCATTTAATTTCTTAACTCTTCTTGATTATTTTTCGTTTCTTCTAAACTATTATTCGCTTTCTCTTGACGGTTCTTCATTTCTTTCATCATTTCCATTAATTGTTAGAATGTTTCCTCCATTTCTGTTGCTCTAGATCGTGTAACCGGCATTCACTCGTCTACTCCAAACATCTTCTTTGTCGAAGGTCCCACTTCTGACACCAATGTAACCTCGAAATTACCTTAGCGTGGAAACACGTCACGTAGACAACCAAACTTTATTGCCACTCTTGATTATACAAGAAATATCCTTCAAACAAATTTCACAACTGTCAACGCTTTACTTTGACGTTTGTCATTCGTATTCGTTTTTATATATTTTTAGGTATTAATAATATTATCTATGGAATTGTTCATTAGCATACCTAGATGTTTGGTATCAGAGAACATACATATGACTTCATTGATAGGAATTGTAGGAGATTTGATTTATATTAGATTAAAATACCTTTCTAAAACAGTAAAAAAATTCGTATTCGTATTCGGCTGTTCAATATAAACTGACTGCGACGGCAAAACGATTCGCTTATATAGATTTTTAGAGTTGTCGAAGTTTCTGCGAACTCGAAAACGTGTTGAGAAACAAATAGAATATAGCCTCGAAGATTCTGGAAAACGTCAAAATAACAATACTATCACAGACCAAGACGAAAATTTGTTACTAATTAAAAATCAACATGAAAGTAAAACAGATCATAGAGGTATAACAGATACTTACTATCGTTTAAAATCAAGTTATTATTGTAAAAATTTAAAAACCGATGTTACTAATTATATTAATAATTGTGAAATTTGTCAACGAAATAAATATTCTAGACAAACACCCTACGTACCCCTCGTATTAACTGAAACAATCAGTAAACCATTTCAAATTTTACATATACCTTTTCTAATTTGAAAACCAATATTTTTTAACTATAATAGATTCATTTACAAAATTTGGTCAAGCATATCCAAGTAAACGAGATAACTTATCAGTTCATGATAATCTTTCTCATATTTCGGAGTACCGGAACAGATTAGTTCAGATCCCGGAAATGATTTTAACAACGCTTTAATCAAAGACCTAATGAGATTACAAAAAATTAATTTTCATATTACGACCCCAGCGCATCATAAATCAAATTCCCCAGTAGAAAGATTTCACTCAACCCTCGTAGAACATCTGCGAATATTAACAGCAAAAGATAAATATAAACATGTAACGAAATTAATGCCTTATGCAATATTAACGTATAACTATACTATACATTCTCCAACGAAATTTACACCTTTTGAATTAACATATAATATAGGGGTCGGCCAGTGGCCGCGCGGTTTAAGGCGTCAATATTTGAATCGAGGTGACTAGATAGGTGTGGGTTCGCACCCAGCTGCCAGTAGACCGTATATAAGCTACATTCGTGGAGAGGATTGGCACCCTCTCTGCGGGTATGGTACTTAAATTCAACTGTAGATGTAAATATTGTTATAACATAAACTTACATGGTTCTGCATATAAGATTGTTCGCTTTTCTTTATAAGTATGTGAAAATAATTGTTAAAATGTGGGATTAGAATAGCAAAATAATGTGTGTCATACAAATGCATTTTAAAAGTTATTATATTATTTGAGGAGAGTTTAAATAGTAAAAGTGGATAAACAAAACATCAGTAATTTTATTTTTGATATTACTTATGCTCTACGTGTTTTATTTCTCGAGATTTCAGTACTTACCTAAAAAACATCACAAATTTGATCATTTTCTTGCCAGAAATACGGCGACCTTAAGCTAAACAGATTTCAGAATTTGTACGTCAGAATACATAATATAGGTGGGTCTGGTCAAAAGTACAAACCACTTTTGTTTTTGTGGGATGTAATTGTTAAAATGTAGGGTTAGAATAGCAAAATGTATGTCTTACAAACGCTTTTTAAAAGCTATTATTTTGTTTCAGTATTAAAAGGTGTTTCAAATGTGGAGGATACAATCATGAGGTTAAAGACTGTAAAGAAAAAATCACCCGGGTATTATGTGACGAGGAACATATTAGCAATGTTTGTAGAAGTAAAGAAAAAAAGTGTTAATTGTGTTCGTAAAAAAATGTAACCTTAATTTAGACGTTCAACACGCGGCTACTGATTAGAATTGTACGTGTTATTTGAGAATTGTTGAATCAATTAGAAAAATAATTTCCATAATTTTTAGGGTTTTTTATAAATTGGTTGGGGTTTTTAAAAACCCTATATTTTTTTCGATAATTAGTGTTCTAATACACCCTTGTTAGAAATTTCCCAAAAACAATTTTTTAGTTCTCTTAATTTAAATTTTTTTTTATCGGTCAAAAATTTTTCAACACTATACAAAACGGTCTTTCGCACGTTTAATAACCGTTCCGAAGCTAAAACTTCAAAATTAAAATATCCTGGACATTAAAAATTTTGTTTTCTCTTTATCAATTTTTATATAAACTATATATCACTCTGTTAAATACGAGTAACGCCTTCGAATTTTTATGAATGAATTGTGACGTTTTAAATGCGGAGCTTTATTGTAAGTTCCACCTAAATGTCTCACGTACCAACTTAAAATTACAGTAAATTTATGAAATTATTGGAAATTTATTAATTTATTTACATTTTTCTCAGTTATTTTTGTATATATTGCAATCGGATAAACGTGAAAAATCATTAAAAAAATATATCTATAACTTGCTCGTGGCCGAATTTCCGCTTATAAGGGAAACAAAATTCGAAAATTATCGCAAATAATGATGTTTTTTTGTATTTCTAAAATTATTATCAAAATTCTAACGCGAGGAGAAAGTCATAGATAATTGTTAAATAGACCTACAGTTAAAAATGAAATTATTCTGTCGGAAAATAAAGGAGAAAAATGGGTTACATTTTATTCAGGTACTGCGAAACCAGCCTTATTTTTCGTTGTTTATTCTGTCCTTATTAATTGTTATTAAAGGCTTTACACTACACTAGAGTAGTGCTTAATTAGTTATACTTATTGTTTTTTTTTTATAGACGTAAGTTTATTAGCAATATGTTTAACTAATATTGAGTATACAGAGAATTATATTTATTTGTTTCTAGTTTTGAACAGAACATAGCCTGTAATGTTCCCAGATGTAAGAACGTTAAATTATTAAACAATCTGGAGAGCGGTATAACGTTCCATAGGTAAATAACTTAAACGTAGAGATCCTGTTTGTATTACACATTAAATTCAGTAATTAAGTACTTCTTACTGCATGTAGTTTTATTATTAGTTAATAATAATATCACTAAATAATTGCAAATGTTTTATTTCTAAGGAAACATATTTAAGACTAATTTACTTTGCAGGTTTCCTGAATGTAAACGCTTCAAATTCTTTAAGGAAATAATAGGTGTTCCAAAGTTACAATGGAGCCCAAGAAAATATATTTATTCTAACAATTTTTTGGACACCGATTTTTACCCAGATGAAAAATATATTTAAAAATATTGCAACGCCATCAAGAAAGTTAGTCCAAATAGAAGTTTGTAATACTTCTTGCAATTTCAAAAGGAAAGATCGATGATTTGGCTTTAAATGAAAATGACCATAAAACATTAACAATACTTAGGTACTTTAATTTCCGTTATCATATCTTATTTAAACTATTTTGTTTAAATTGATAATTATAAATTACAGTGCAAGTACTCTTGGCAGTACTGCGACACCTTCTCCAGACAAATAATTCAAAAAATTACCAAGTTCGTCAAGTCCTACTGCATCTAGTGTCACAAAAGCTCGCTGCATCAGAAAAAGAAAACTATTGAGAAGGTAACAGTAGTTATATTTATTTGTAGTTAAAATTATATAAAGACTTTATTATATATTTTTATTATCACTTTTTAATCTACCCGTAGCTATAGTTATGTAGTATTATTACCGCTTTATAACAAAAATGTGTGTAGTTAGTACATCCAGCTTCTACTATATACTCAACTGGATGCGCTAAACAGCTAGTCGATTTTATACCTAGCCTAATTAAAGTCGCTTATATCTGAGTGGTATTTATATTTTTAAAATCTCAAAAGGGCTTAATACATTTAACTGGCGCAGTCAGTAGGATTGGATAACCCTTGATTAAATAAGTGGGAGTTTTTTTTAAACAGAAAAGCCAATCTAAAGAACACTGTGTTCCATACAGAATTCTTTCAGGATGCAACAGAGGACACTGTAATCCTTAAATGTGGTAGCACACGGACGGGTGGCTTACTCCGTTCAGTCCATTACTATTTACGCGTAGAAATTCCGACCACGACGACTATTTTTTATTATAATAAAAATATGTTTTATTATAATAAAAATATTTTAATAAAAAACAAGAATTGATAATGTGGGGTGAGTTGTTGAGTAGCGATCGTTAAAAATATAACAGACCTAATTTCAATGCAAGTTCTGAGTCTGAGTTCGCCTAGTGAATGGCCCGCTTTAGGGAACCCGTGCCGCATCTAACGTAGATGGCGCGGTACTGGAATTGTAAAAGACGTGACGACCTACACTCTCGCTCTTGAAACATTGTCGTCGAACCAAGCAGATCGTATTTCGCGAGACCCATTCAATTTTTATTTTGGAAGAATACCGAAAATTTTCTGTCTGGTATGTAAATGTGGTTTCTTTCCTTTTGTATTTGACTTGCTTTTTAATATTTTGCTAACGCTTGTAATCTTATTTATTTAATGTAGGTCCACTTTAACCTCCATTTTGGTCAAGGACACGTGGCAAGAAAAAGATCCACGAGGTGTCCTGGCTTGCTTATCTCTTCGTTTAGTCAAGTTTGAGAACCCGATCTGTTGTTTTTTTTATGCTTTCAGATTATTTGATCGGGACATCGCCTGAATTTTTTAAATGATTACGCAAAGGGTGGTTGAACTGCCGATTTCTTCGCAGACTTGCACAGTTTTTTCAGTGCCCCTGGCAAATTACACAGTCTGGATCGGAACTGGTTGACACGCGATCCTAAGGAATTGATTGAGGTAAGTTTCTTTTATTGTTTTTTTTTTTTAATAAAGGCAGCTTACTTCATCAGTCCTTGTGACCACCCAATTGAACCTTTTTTGTAGTCGCACAAAACGTATTTTATCTTATTTTTCTGTTTGTTTATTAGAAGTTTTTTAATTCAAGCTGTAGCAAAATTTTATGATATCTTTTATCTGAATATTTTTTATTATACCACATTTTCATACACACCATCTTGAAAAGGGCAGATAAAGAAAAGAAAATCTAATTCCTATTTTACTATTACATGGTGTTTTCTTTTTATTTTTGCTGTAAATTTAGATATCCATTATACGATCTGGTTGTTTTCGATCTTTTGTGTAAATTTATGTAGTAAATTCTTGTTAACTCTTTCGATATGTAAACAATTTTTTTTTTATATTTGAAAGATTTTGAATTAATTATTGCACAGATTCTCAAATACTGTATAATTCTTTTTCCTTTCGTTAGTATAAATTCAGTTAACTTTTCACCATCCTTAGTTTAGATTTCATCGTACTAATTATAACAATAGTATTAAACTAATTAACTAACATTAATTGAAAATATTACATGTAAAGAATTTTATATTACATTTTATCTACTTACTTATATCTTTACTCTCTATTTTCCAAAATTGCAACACATCACCACACCACGGATCTTCTGACCAAGACAACATATTATTGGACCCAGGGCTTCTAACCATCACCATCTTTGGGAGGAGGTTGTCATGGAGCCTGCTACCAGATAACCAACTGGCCATCTCCATCGGACAGATGACCATAACGTCAACACCCCCTTAGATTCCAGACAAACTAACTAGAGTAAGACCCATCCAGTCTACCCAAATCTTGTCAGAAGTGATCACCATACCATTATTGTTGCTTTTTTTTTAAACCATATAGTCAAGTAGAGATATCGAAAGTCAATCTATTGTGTCATCTGTTGTCGGACATTTTAAAGTAAACCTGATCCTAATTTAACAAAAAATGCTGTAATATTTTCTTTTTGTAAAATTTAACAATTCACTAACTTTACATTGTACTAAATCGATTTTAAGAATATTTTGTTTAAATCTTGTTCTTTCCTCATAGTTTAAGAGTATATTTATCTAAGTATTGCTTGTAATGTTGTAAGAGATGATGCTCCCGTGGTATCTGAAGACCATCCTCCATTAATTATATATTTTGATAAAAAATATTACCTTTCAGTCTACGTTTTTACCAAATTTGGAAATTTTTATCTCAGTTTAATGATGTAAATTCTGCAGTGGATCAATTTTATTGTCTGTTGTTCAGAATGTGCGACACTAATGTGCCTCTTTTTAAAACATTTAAACATAAATATCCTCCTTGGTTTAATTCAGATATTATAAAGAATGTAGAAACTAAGGCGAGGTTTTTCAATAAATATAAAAAAACAAAACAAGATTTCTTCCTACAAGAATTTAAACGGCTACGCGCATTAATTAAACAGCAAATAAATACAGCTTATTCTCATTATATACAGAGAGTACAGTCATCTATTTCTGAAAATCCTAAGTGTTTTTGGTCTTTTGTACAAGTAAGAGGAGGGGTTCGAGGATACCGGGAGAGGTCTCATATAACAATAAGCACTGTGATAAGCAATCTGATATTGTTAATGCTTTTTCTGAGTTTTTTAGTAGTATCTTTCTAAGTTCTGATGATCATGAAATTTTTAATTACCCTTCTGATTTTTGTTATAATAATATCGTTTCAAATGAATTTACAGAGGCCGAAGTGTTCGCTGCCATCAAAAAGTTAAAAAATAAGATGGCATCTGGCCCAGATGATATTCCATCATTTATTGTAAAAGACTGTGCTGCAGTTCTAGCCCACCCTTTATGCAAACTTTTTAATCTTGCTTTAAGAACTAAAACTTTTCCAAGTCGTTGGAAAAAGGCCAGGGTTTGTCCTATATTTAAGAGTGGCGATAAGTCACAAGTGGAGAACTATAGACCAATATCAATAATTTCTAATTTTGCTAAGATTTTTGAGATAGCTCTTTATAATCGTATCTACCTTTCCGTTCCGTCAACTGTTACTAACTTAGCTGTTTTTGCTGAATATGTCACACATGTTTTAGATAATAGAGGTCAGGTAGATGTGATATACACGGACTACTCAAAGGCTTTTGATAAGGTTAATCACAAAGTTCTACTTTATAAATTGGCTATGACTTTTGGCTTCTCTGATGACTTGGTCGAGCTTATTAAGTCTTATTTATATAATAGAGTACAGTTTGTTAGTTATAATGGATTTGATTCGGTTAATTACGTTGCAACTTCTGGAGTACCCCAGGGTTCTACCCTGGGACCGTTACTATTCATTTTATTTATTAATGACCTTAGTGAAGTAATTAGTAGTAAGAAGTTATTATATGCAGATGATTTAAACATTTTTCGTCTATTGCTAGCTTAGATGATTGTTATAATCTACAGAGACAGCTTGATGAGGTACAGTCTTGGTGTGCTAGAAATAAGTTATATTTAAATACTGCTAAATGTAAGACTGTAAGTTTTTCTAGAAAACTATCTACTCATGAATTTAATTACGTAATTGATGATACTGTACTATCTCGATATGACTCTTGTAAGGATTTGGGTGTATTGTTTGACAAAAAAATTTCATTTCATGATCATATAACTATTAAGATAAATGAAGCATTTACATTTTATGGATTTATTCTTAGGAATTGTAAGCAAATTACAGACATACAAGCTATTAAAACTTTATATTACGCTTACGTACGTTCGAGGATAGAGTATGCAGTGCTTATCTGGTATCCTTTTTATAATATACAAAAGAAAATTGTGGAACGAGTTAAAAGAAAGTTTTTAAAATACTTGGTATTTAAGAATGATGGAGTTTATCCTGAGAGAGGTATTGATTGCAATATTTTAACTAGTCGTTTTGATGTCACTAATTTAGAGAGTCGAAGAATATGTATTTCCGTATCTTTTTTATATAAAATCATAAACAACCTCATTGACTGCTCCGAATTGCTTTCTGCTGTTAATTTTTATGTATCTAGGGTAAATTCAAGAACTACGTTAAGTTTTAAATGTGATACCGCTAAAACTAATATTTTATTAAGGTCTCCGATATGTAATGTGTGATAACTTTAATCGGTTAGAACACCCTTGTGATATTTTTGCCTGTTCATTGAATACTCTTGTTAATCTAGTTAATGAGCAATACAGTTAACTTTTTTTTCATTTTTTTTATGTATGCAACATTTTTGTATTTTAGGTATGCGAATATTTCATTTATGATTTTTTTTATTATTTAGTATTTCTTTTTATAGTTAACTTTCTTTTTATTTTATTTTATTTATTTTTTTTTTGGATGTACTCAAGATTTGTATATGGGAATGTTTAATTTATTATTATTATTATTATTATTATTATTATTACTATTACTATTACTATTACTATTACTATCACTATCACTATCACTATCACTATCACTATCACTATCACTATCACTATCACTATCACTATCACTATCACTATCACTATCACTATCACTATCACTATCACTATCACTATCACTATCACTATCACTATCACTATCACTATCACTATCACTATCACTATCACTATCACTATCACTATCACTATCACTATCACTATCACTATCACTATCACTATCACTATCACTATCACTATCACTATCACTATCACTATCACTATCACTATCACTATCACTATCACTATCACTATCACTATCACTATCACTATCACTATCACTATCACTATCACTATCACTATCACTATCACTATCACTATCACTATCACTATCACTATCACTATCACTATCAGTATCATTATCATTATCATTATCATTATCATTTTCATTATCATTATCATTATCATTATCATTATCATTATCATTATCATTATCATTATCATTATCATTATCATTATCATTATCATTATCATTATCATTATCATTATCATTATCATTATCATTATCATTATCATTATCATTATCATTATCATTATCATTATCATTATCATTATTATTATTATTATTATATCAGGCTTATTGGATTGAATTTGCCTGAGGGTGGGGAATGAATAGTTCCAATAAATTCGGCACTTCTCATTCCCCACAACGGATTCTATATCTCCCGGAGCATAAAGCAGTACTGGCGTCTCGTCTATCTCATACGAGTGTCGTAAATGATAATACAACACCCGTAAGGCTGAATCGTGTCTTTGGATATACGCTGTGGCCGCATATACCGGACAGGCCGAAAGGAGATGCATAAGCGTCTGGCCTGACGGCAGGCCCTGCAGCTGGGATCAGGAACCTCTATACCCAAGACACGACTACGATAGACGAGAGTGTTAATTACACCATCTTGGCAAGCCATTATGAACCCCTGGGTCTCAGAGTTCAGCCCCGCTGACCTCAAAAAAGCGAAGGTCAGCTTTTCAGATAAGCCAAGCCCCTCTAGATGACGGTAGAAGAGACCATTGGCTTATCCTTATGTAGCTGCAAAAGATGATGCGCTTCTGCAGCTTTAATTTGGGCTTTTAACTGAGCAGGGTCCCACTCGGTGACAGAGTCTGGATTTTCCCGCTCAGTATCGAACACGAGATCAAGTTCATTGGTTGCTCTTCTCGCTGCCTTATATACAAACGCTCCTATCCATGCTGCTTCATGGTCTTGGACCATGTAGAGAAGGGGATCCGAGCTCCTGATGACTTTACAGGCTTCCTCCAAAACCACTCTGCCCTGGAGACACTCCAAACTCAAGAGTCCACGGCCTCCCCGATTTCTTGGGAAGTATAACCGCGGAACGGACAATCTTGGATGCAAACTCCGATGGAGATGCATCATTTTGCGGGTCCCTACATCGAGTTGCCTCAGCTTTTCTTGTGTCCATTTCACTACTCCAAAGGAGTAGAGAAGGATCGGAACGGCAAGCATATTTGTGGCACTCACCTTGTTCTTACCCGACAGCTCCGAAGACCAGATTTGTCGGAGGCGGTGCCGATACCTGCCGCGGAGAGCGTTTTTCACCGTAGCCACCTCATGAGTGCCCCGCTGTGGGACACCGAAATAGGTATAGGGCGTCCACTCCGTATGCACCGCATCGTCCTCTCTTGAGATGAACCAGTGCACATTTGTCCAGCCCGAACTCCATCCCAACCGCCTGCGTGTACTCCTATACAACTCTGAGGGACTGATTTAAATCCCTCTCTCCGGAGGCATAGAGTTTAAGGTCATCCATATAGAACAAATGGGTGACTTTATGCCTCCGGTCTCCTGGGGTAGCGCAGTTGTAACCCCGGGTACGACGAAGTGCAACGGATAATAGCAGCAGTGAGATGCAAAACAAGAGGGGACTCAGGGAATCTCCCTGGAACACTCCCCTCCTGAACAAAACCGGCTCTGTCAGGACCCTTGCACTAGCCGATGTTATGGTAAAGCGGGTCCTCCAGAGCGGCATGAGTTGGTCAATACATCTCACTATGGGGTCGGCCACCGCAAGGCATTGGAGCAAGTGGATTTTTAGCTCATGTGATGTCATATCAAATGCCTTGCGGTAATCTATCCAGGCCATTGAGAGGTTTCGCTTGTACTGCACGGAGTCTTGCGCAATACATCTGTCGATGAGCAGATTATCCTTACAGCCAGCTACACCCCTCTTGGACCCTCGCTGCTCGTACATCCGTTGATAAACCGGGTTCACTGCGTGAAGCACACGCGCGTACAAGATGCGAGGAAACACCTTGTAACACGCATTCAGGCAGGTTATTGGACGGTAGTTCTTTGGCTGGGACAAATCCCCGCTCTTAGGGATAAGCACGGTTCTGCTCTCGACAAACCACGCCGGAATTTGCTGCTCTCCATTTAGCCAGGACGTGAATATTCTGGCCAAATGGCAGTGGACACTGGTGAATTTTTTTCACCAGAAGTTGCTGATCCCATCGGGACCAGGAGCAGCGAAGTTCTTCGATCTAATAAATGATCTCCGAACTTCATCCGGGGTTATCGGTGGGCACACCTCTTGTGGCTCTCGAAGCCTTTGACAAAAGGCCTCGAAGTGTGCCAGGGCTGAAGTGTCTCTATCAAGTGGAATTCTGCGGCCATAAAGATCTCTCCAGAAGGCTTCTACCCGATCTACAGTCGGCGAATTGTCCGCAACACGCTGAGGCTGTTCAAAAAGTCGAGAAGGCCTTACACGGAACAAATTATTTTGCTCCAACCTTCTCGACCGCCTCACTAGTGACTTTTTCGCAGCCACTAGCATCCGTATCCTGTCGAGAGAATGCTGCTTGATGGTGAGCAGCACCACCCGATTCAGGGTATGATGGACTCGCCTAAGGGAAGTAGCGATGAGTCTAACCTTAGGTGTGAAAGCTCTATTGGCTTCCACGTAGTCCATCACACATTGGATACGGGACGCGTGTTGCCTCGCCGACGGGAACTTTGCCTAACGACATTTTCACGCCCTCTCTCCACCCGAGTCAGCAGTTCAGCGGCTTCGTACACGGCGCAATTGACGCGCCAGATGTCAGCCTCTTCTGGGGGATCCTCACGGAGCGCAGTATCCACTCGAGCCAGATCTGTGGGCTTCGGGGGTTTTATAAAAGGCAACCCCCGATGGGTGCACAGGCCGTCCTGTTCTTGGGGAATGAAGCGTGGCGCCTCTGCGGGATCATTCCGTGGCTCTTCAACCACTCCATTCAGCCTTAGATGAGAACGCCTCTCATAGCCTCTGCGACGAAGGTAGGATACATAATCCCGCAGATTTTGTGCGGTGAGGGCGCGGCCTTCGGGGTGCATGTCGCACCACCGAGCATACATCCGCGCCATGTATCCTCTTCGCCCGGGCCTCGTCCCTTAGCTCATCGGTCCACTCAAAACTTCCATTTTCATGGCCTTGGTCGTCAACGGGTAATCCGTCCGGCTGGGCCCCACCACCTTGCCCATGACCCCCATCCGAATGGAGTCGATTGTGGGGGCCCTCTCTCCTGGCATTTGGAACCGGAAGTTTCAGTGTGTCAGGTGGTTGGCCTGACACATCGACGGCCGGCACCAGGGGAAAAAAGTAGCTCATCCCTCCATATTATTGTTATTGTTCTTGTTCTTGTTCTTGTTCTTGTTCTTGTTCTTGTTCTTGTTCTTGTTCTTGTTCTTGTTCTTGTTCTTGTTCTTGTTCTTGTTCTTGTTCTTGTTCTTGTTCTTGTTCTTGTTCTTGTTCTTGTTCTTGTTCTTGTTCTTGTTCTTGTTCTTGTTCTTGTTCTTGTTCTTGTTCTTGTTCTTGTTCTTGTTCTTGTTCTTGTTCTTGTTCTTGTTCTTGTTCTTGTTCTTGTTCTTGTTCTTGTTCTTGTTCTTGTTCTTGTTCTTGTTCTTGTTCTTGTTCTTGTTCTTGTTCTTGCTCTTGCTCTTGCTCTTGCTCTTGCTCTTGCTCTTGCTCTTGCTCTTGCTCTTGCTCTTGCTCTTGCTCTTGCTCTTGCTCTTGCTCTTGCTCTTGCTCTTGCTCTTGCTCTTGCTCTTGCTCTTGCTCTTGCTCTTGCTCTTGCTCTTGCTCTTGCTCTTGCTCTTGCTCTTGCTCTTGCTCTTGCTCTTGCTCTTGCTCTTGCTCTTGCTCTTGCTCTTGCTCTTGCTCTTGCTCTTGCTCTTGCTCTTGCTCTTGCTCTTGCTCTTGCTCTTGCTCTTGCTGTTGCTGTTGCTGTTGCTGTTGCTGTTGCTGTTGCTGTTGCTGTTGCTGTTGCTGTTGCTGTTGCTGTTGCTGTTGCTGTTGCTGTTGCTGTTGCTGTTGCTGTTGCTGTTGCTGTTGCTGTTGCTGTTGCTGTTGCTGTTGCTGTTGCTGTTGCTGTTGCTGTTGCTGTTGCTGTTGCTGTTGCTGTTGCTGTTGCTGTTGCTGTTGCTGTTGCTGTTGCTGTTGCTGTTGCTGTTGCTGTTGCTGTTGCTGTTGCTGTTGGCGTTGGCGTTGGCGTTGGCGTTGGCGTTGGCGTTGGCGTTGGCGTTGGCGTTGGCGTTGGCGTTGGCGTTGGCGTTGGCGTTGGCGTTGGCGTTGGCGTTGGCGTTGGCGTTGGCGTTGGCGTTGGCGTTGGCGTTGGCGTTGGCGTTGGCGTTGGCGTTGGCGTTGGCGTTGGCGTTGGCGTTGGCGTTGGCGTTGCCGTTGCCGTTGCCGTTGCCGTTGCCGTTGCCGTTGCCGTTGCCGTTGCCGTTGCCGTTGCCGTTGCCGTTGCCGTTGTCGTTGCCGTTGCCGTTGCCGTTGTCGTTGTCGTTGTCGTTGTCGTTGTCGTTGTCGTTGTCGTTGTCGTTGTGGTTGTGGTTGTGGTTGTGGTTGTGGTTGTGGTTGTGGTTGTCGTTGCCGTTGCCGTTGCCGTTGCCGTTGCCGTTGTCGTTGTCGTTGTCGTTGTCGTTGTCGTTGTCGTTGTCGTTATCGTTATCGTTACCGTTATCGTTATCTTTATCGTTATCTTTATCGTTATCATTATCTTTATTATTACCATTACCATTACCATTACCATTACCATTATCATTATCAATATCATTATCATTATCATTATCATTATCATTATCATTATCATTATCATTATCATTATCATTATCATTATCATTATCATTATCATTATTGTTATTATTATTATTATATCTAAACATTCATAATTTTGTACTACACCCCACGACCTTGTGATCTCACTGTACCCGACTGTAGCTTAGCTGGATGCATCTTTTCAAGTGTACTTGGGTTTTGTAACAAATTATCCCAAGGAGTTATTAGTCCAGGTGGACAAATAATAAATAACGATACAAACATCTATAAAAACAAAAACCGATGATCCTATTTACACAAGATCATACCACTTTCCTTAAGTGCAGAGACAAGAAGTCCAAAACTAAGTTAAAAAGCTATTGGACAGCAAAATTATTCGACCTTTGCAAAGTCCGTGGTTCAGTCCCGTTTTAATTTGTCGATAAAAAAACCTGATGCATCTGAAAAAGTTAAATGTCGAATGTGTATAGATTATCGTAATGTAAATAATGTTACAATCGATGATAGGTATTCAATACCAAACACCCCGGATATAGTTAATAAAGTTGGGCAGATGCAACTACTTTACCACCTTGGATCTAACTAGCGAATTTCACCAAATTAAGATGGATCCTAGTAGTATTCCACAAATATCTATTACTACGGAAAGAGGTCACTATGAATTTCTCCGGATGCTTTTATGTCTAAAAAACGCACCCGCTAAGTTTCAGCGCATCATGGATAACGTACTAAAAGATTTGCAAAATCGAGTATGCCTGGTGTACATGGACGATATCATCGTCTTTTCCAGTTCTTTAACCGAACATATTCAAAACCTTGAACTTGTTTTTAAAACCCTTGACAAAGCTAATCTCAAAATCCAAATCGATAAATCCAAATTTTTACGAAGGGAAACAAAATTTATAGGACACGTGATAACGCCGAACGGACTTAGACCTAATTCGGATAAAATTTCAGCAATTAAAAATTTTCCTATTTCAAAAACTGCTAAGGAAATAAAATCCTTCCTTGGACTAGTGGGCTACTGTCGTAGGTTTATTAACAATTTTGCCAAAATCACAAAACCACATCTCGTCTAAAGAAGAACCAAAGGATCACACATACCAAAGAGTTTATAGAAGCATTCGATAAATGCAAAACGCTAATTACTAACAGTCCTATTTTTGTTTTTCCCGATTTCAATTTGTCATTTGAAGTTACAACCGATGCGTCAAATTTTGCCTTAGGTGCTGTCTTGTCACAAAACGAAAAGCCTATTTCTTACGCTCCACGTACACTTAATCCCGTTGAAATACGTTACTCTACTATCGAAAAACAACTCTTGGCAATCGTTTGGGCAATGAAAAAATTCAGATCATATTTATATGGCCGTAAATTAAAATTTATTCAGATCACAGACCTTTGGCTTTTGAGCCTAAAATATCCCTCTCCTAAACTTATGCGCTGGAGAATTAAATTAGAAGAATGCGATTATACTGTACATTACAAGAAGGGTACCGAAAATAAGGTAGCCGATGCCCTTTCAAGAATTAGAATCGATGAATTAAATGCCAATGAATTACCTACTTTAGAAAGCAATGACTTAGATTCATAATTAAATAACCCCCCTGCAGAACCAATAGAACAATTAATAGCAGCCTTAGGTGATAATGTCGAAAATACCGAAATTAATTTAGCTTTACCCTAAAACTTTCAATACCATCCAAGGATTGATCACTTTTACATCTTTCTTCGGAATAGTTCACGATCCCGGAAAGGAATTCGTGAATGAACTTTTTAAGCAATATTGTAAACTTTATAATATCCAAATTCATGTGACGTCTACACAAAATTCCCAGAGCAATAGTCCCATAGAGCGATTTCAGTCTACCTTATTAGAAGCAATCCGAGTTTTAAGGGCAGAAAACCCTCACAAACCTTTAGAATATTTTATAAAATTGACGGTCAGTCCATTCTGATGTGATTTTGCCTTTAATAATTGCAGAAATTTTCAAAATTTTCCATCCTTTATACGATGTTTCGGTGCTACCAACTTTAGTTGAGTTGTGTTCCATTTATTCTCTTTTTCATATAAAAGATCATATTTCGAAATCAACTATTTATTTGGAAATCCTTATCCCAATTTATAATCCGGAAGAATATAGTCTTCTCCAGACTTTCATGTCATCATCAAACCTATCCATTGTTCCCGAACAACCCTATCTAGCATTAGGTAAAGAAGCAGATATATATATATATATATATATATATATATATATATATATATATATATATATATATATATATATATATAAAGATTGAGAAGTACTACCAGTCCATAAAAGAAATCCATGAGTAAGTTTTTGCCTGCATCCCAAGTATCATTTCTAATTATAACAGTTCCGCATCTACAAAGTACAATGCTATAGAGACCATGTGAATATGTTACCATCTGGACTTGTTTTACATATATATATACTATACTATATATATATATATATATATATATATATAAAGATTGAGAAGTACTACCAGTCCATAAAAGAAATCCATGAGTAAGTTTTTGCCTGCATCCCAAGTATCATTTCTAATTATAACAGTTCCGCATCTACAAAGTACAATGCTATAGAGACCATGTGAATATGTTACCATCTGGACTTGTTTTACCTTCTCGCCCAATACATATCGAGGAAATATGTAAAAATTATGTTCATCACTTTATTACAGAAGACACCCTTATTACAAACTCTGAAGGATGCACTTTGATTTTAAATGGACGTAAATTCTTCATGTCAATCTCTACTCTACAGTCATTGGCTCTTATGTTGCCTGCGGTAGAAGCTCAACATATCTCCAATACCACCCTCAATAACGCAATAGACAACCTTGAAAGTCTTAACTCTCAAATTCAAGCTATGGATGTCGGAGTCCGTTTGATAGACCCCTCTTCAGTGACCACCCCCTCATGGACCACTTGGATACTGATTGGACTTATAATCCTCTTCCTATTGTTTATTTTCCGAGTATTAACTCATGGTTTGTGCGAAGACATAAACAGAAACCAGCGCCGAGACCATTACTTCGACCCATTGTAGACTCAGAAAGGTGAACACCTCCCGAAGTTCCTTCTAAGAAGGAAGGAATTATATAAAGACTTTATTATATAATTTTATTAGCGCCTTTTAATCCACCCGTAGCTAAAGTTATGTAGTATTGTTATCGCTTTAAAAAAAAATGTGTATAGTCAGCACATCCAGCTTCTATTTGGATTACATAGATGGTATTACTTAGATGGTCTCTGTTCTCTGTTCTTTGTTCTTAAACAATCATGAGAAAGGTGAAAAATACATAATTTCATTACTAGATAGATTATAAGTACAAAAGAAAAAAGAAATATACAAATCTATACATATATTTTTTTCTTTTCAGGTAAGCAAGCATTATTCGTACAAGATTAAATATATCTACGTAACGAATGAATTAGTGAAGAAAAGCTCTTAATATAATATATATATATTATTGTATATATTTAGAAACAAAATCACATTATATTAAGAGCTTTTCTTCACTAATTCATTCGTTACGTAGTATATTAAGTTTATCTTGATGGCATGTGAATTTGCAATTTTCTTTTATTTGGTACCTATGAGTGCAGCGGTTGCTGTTTAGATGGCATCCGCTTTGACTATTTGCGAGTATTCAGTTTAATTAGTTTTTTTGTTTGTTTTTTTTTTTTTTGAAAAATTGATATCAGTAGTAGTTCGTTTTCGTTAGAAAGAGTAGTAGTAGTAAATTAAAATTAAACTTTAGATTAGTGAAAAGGCGTTAATTCTTTCCAGATCCTTTTTTCTTCTTCCTATTTACCTTTTAACGCCAAGTGAAATCCTGGGCGAGCCAGCGTTATTGGTAAGTTCATTCCAAACAGTCCATTTTTTATAAACAGATAATTAGTAGATAATTAGTATATTACTTCCAAATTTTGGGAAAAATAGAACAGTATATGTAATTGATTATTAAATAAAATGATATGTGAATATATTAAATTTGTTGAGCGCCAATAAAATAATAAAAACATTCTCTCTATGATTTTTAATGTGATTTTTGGTATAAAAAAAATTCTTTGTACTTACTTTATTTTTCTTTTTACTCCGGCTATTTACTCCCACCTCAGTTGCAAGTTCAAACAGTAAAAATTTGTGGTCCAATGTTATTTTTTTTACTCTCTGATTTGTCTAATTTTATATTTTATCATTTAAATTTACTGTAGGTAGTTTGATTCTTTTGTTGTTCACGCCTGCTTATATTTTTTAATTAATATTTTTAGATAACTAAGATGTTCCGCGTTTTTACCTACTATTATTTTTCCCGCTAAAAAATGAGAATAACTTCACCCCACTACATTCGCGTAGCGTGAGTCGAAGGAAGAAGACTAAAATCTACCGCTGAACCGCTGAACCGCTGACACGTGATCGTAACAATTATCATTCTTCCGTTTCCGTTTTTTCCGATAAGCTGAAATTCAAAATTGTCTTGTCTCAACCCATCCATCGCTGGAATAAAGGTGAGTAAGTTTTCTCCCGCAATTTGATTAAGCTATTTTTTTCTTTACCGCATTGAAAATTTTTGTATTTCTAATTTCATAAATAAAAAACTACAGTCTATTAACACAATAAACAACAGTTACTCTTGTAGCTATTTATTTTTTTTAAATAGGATTAGTTCTAATTTATCTATTGTAATATTTGAAATAATGAGAGTATTTGAACTTGTTGCAATTGCAGTTGCAATTTGATATATTGAGAACGTAAAGAAAATTCTAACCAATCAGATTTAATACTAAATGACAGTTAATAAATCTACCTGAGGTTGGAAACGTTTTACAATGAATATCAAAAGATTTACAAATACAACGTTCCTTGGTATTCACAGGTAAATTGTTAGAGTTCTTTATACCAGCTAATAAATTTATCTAAGCGTTACTTGTGTTTTGTAGATCCTGGTTATTGTGCTGGACGGATTCTCCCTCGATGTTTTTCCAGCGGTGGACAATTCTCCCTCGTTGTTTTCTTATAAATTCCACTGTTGATGGAACTGCAACACTGGTCTGGAAACTCGTACTAATTTCGATGCACTTGATATTATTTAACCCTTTGGCAAACTTTGCCTAATGAGGTTAGGTTACTTTCTATTTTTATAAAACTTGCTTTTTATTATGAACTTTTGTTCAATTAAACACTATGGCTTTACTTGCCTTTTTGCAATTTTATTTAAATTATTAAACCATGAAACAAGAGAAATACAAAGCTGTGGTTAAAATTTTTACACACTAATAAATTACTTGCAATGCTCCTCTTCAGTATATTGTTTTAAAAATGTGACGCTAGTTATAATGGTTTTTATAAGTAATTTATTGTTATGTGTAAAAATTTTAACTACAGCTTTATATTATAATAATAATAATAATAATAATAATAATAATAATAATAATAATAATAATAATAATAATAATAATAATAATAATAATAATAATAATATCTCTACCCTTCATTCTAATCACAGGGATTAGTCCAGAGACTTGTGCGGGAGAGGGGGCGATATATTATTATTAAGCAGGCCGCATTTGCGCCCAGGAACGACTTACGTTGGTAGGCCCTAACCACTATTCAGTGCAGGAATGAGGAAAACCTGGAAAACCTCATTAATTAGGGGGGTAGTCAAATATCAACCGGTATCAATCTCTCACATTGACCCAAGCCAACATTCTTCCTTCCTACCATACCCGCAGAGAGGGCGCCAAACCTCTCCACGAATATAGCTTATATACGGTCTACCGGCAGCTGGGCTCGAACCAACTCCTCCGATCTAGTCACCTCGATTCAAGTACTGACGCCTTAAACCGCGCGACCACTGACCGACCCAATATATATATATATATATATATATATATTGGTTGGTATATTGGGTCGGTCAGTGGTCGCGCGGTTTAAGGCGTGGATACACCTTCAAAAAGTCTATCTTCGACATACCTGGTGTTGTCTAAAATTCGAAACCGTGGCCGACTACGATAAAATTTATGTGGCTTAAAATCAGAAAATCATATTACGGATTTTTTTATTCGAAGAATTCCCACGAATTCTTTATCTGGACCCCAGAAAACCTTACCAACCAAATTTTCGTTGCCACATTATACAGGGTGCTCAGGATAACTTGAGTGTTTGGCTTAAAAGTGGAACACTCCTGTAACATGCCTACCGTTCGACCGATTTCAATAAACTTTTTTTTGTTCAATACACCTTCAAAAAGTCTATTTTCAACATACCTGGTGTTTTCTAAAATTCGAAACCGTGGCCGACTACGATAAAATTTTTGTGGCTTAAAATCGGAAAATCATATTAGGCATTTTTTTATTCGATTCCCACGAATTCTTGATCAGGACCCCAGAAAACCCTACCAATAAAATTTTCGTTGCCATATTCTGCAGGGTGCTCAGGATAACTTGGGTGTCTCGCTTAAAAGTCGATCAAGCCTGTAACATGCCTACCGTTCGACCGATTTCAATAAACTTTTTATGTTCTCCAAAATTCAAACCCGTGGCTGACTACGATAAAATTTATGTGGCTTAAAATCGGAAAATCATATTAGGGATTTTTTTATTCCAAAAATTCTTACGAATTCTTGATCAGGACCCCAGAAAACCTTACCAACCAAATTTTCGTTGCCATAGTATACAGGGTGCTCTGGAATTAAAAACTGCCATATGATATTAAAAAACAATACTTTTAAAATTAATTTGTCTATTTCGATATATTCCAAACTTCCGTTTATGAATGTTTTCGTTTATGTTTAGAGCACGAGGGGCTCCATCCTTAGATACAATATTAATTATTGTTTTATGCAAATCGGCAAGGGCAATTTACAGTAACGCAACAATAATGTTTATTTAATATAATGTATTAAGTACATCAACTCTTTAGGTAGGTAACATAAGTTTAGAATATTATGTGGAATAAACCCAGAATAATGTTTAATAAGTTAAAAACCAGCTGAAATTTTTATTTGGATATTATATCATACTTAACCTGAGATATACAGTAAGAAAATATAATTTAAGTGGGTTGAATCTTAAATTATATTGACCACTTGTTTCGATAAATTTCGTTGCCAATTTCTCACAGCGACTGGAAAGTAGCGCCATCTAACTGAAGTACATGATACGTTTTTCGCTAATATTTTTATTTAGTTTTTGATGTGAGGCAATGTGTATGCAATTCTTGCCACTAGCCGTTTTGAAGAAAAATCAGAAATAAATTACATTAAAAATATGGGTCAACTGTAGGTTTTGTCGATAATTCTTTACACGTTAATTTTGTAGGAATACTGGCTTTTACATGTGCCCAAAATCTCCAAATAATTTCCAATTATGGACACATACGGTTCTGTTGGTTGAAAAAGTGGCTCCGTCTGTTAATATTTTCCTCATAAAATTTCCGCTGCTTAGGATATTACCTTGAAGCCAGAAGTAGTATTTGATACCCTACAAACATTTAAAGTTAAAATTACGTTAATTTGACCTCTGAATTGGTCAAAATATTTTTATGACCTATTCCGTAAAGGAAAAGTTTACCTATATTCATTGGCATTTTTCCTTATGTGGTAAAAAAACTAAAGTAATATGGAAGTTAATAATTGGTCGGCAAGAATTTTATTGCAATAAGATAATAGGACCTAAAAGAAATACAGAATTCTATGTTAAAATATCAAATTATAAAAGATGTTATTACCAAAATATATTCTAATTATGCCCTTTATATAACTTACTTGTACCCAAGGGATATAATATTATATGGTTGATAAAATACATTTTAATATCGAACAGAGATAGGAAGAGAGAGATATAGAAATGTTAAAGTTTATTATTTTGTTTAAGTTGGTAGAAATAAATAACAAAAGAAAGTTGTTGTTATATAAAAAGTGTAACATGTAAAAAGATTGCATTAAATATATTTTGTATGATTATCGCTGTGTTTCTTATGTTTAAAGCACAATAGTAAGTTTACAACAGGTTCTGGGCCCAGGAGTGCTTAAACATAAGAAAGGAAGAGTTGGAAACAGTAAAAGTTAAAAAAAAATAAGTAAAATGGCGAGCAATCAAAATGGACAGCTTCCCCAGTTGACATCTAAAGCAAGTAATTTTTCAAACTGGCGATTTCGTGTTGAATGCCTATTAGATGAAAAAACAGTGAAGGATCTTATAATGAAAGAAACAGATGTGACGGAGTTGACTGGAGAAACATTGAAGGAATTCCAAAGACGCGATGCAAAGGCTAAGTCACTAATTGTACAGTGTCTTTCTGATCAATATATCGAATATGTCAAAGACGCAAAGTCTTCATATGAAACGATGAAATGCTTGTCAAATGTCTTTCAAAGAAAAAGTACTCTGTCAAAGCTTTACTACCGTCGAAAGCTCCTAATTCTAAAATGTGGAGAGGATACAGAAGAAAGCCCGACTAGTAGCTAAAGGATACCAAGAAGATTCTAGTGCAAATGTATCTGATGTGTTTACTAAACCTCTATGTAAAGAACGATTTGCTGTTCACAGGGACAAACTAAGAATTATATAAATTTCAGGATCAGTTTCAAATTTAGCAATGTTGAAATTGAAGGGAAGTGTTAAAGTTTATTATTTTGTTTAAGTTGGTAGAAATAAATAACAAAAGAGAGTTGTTGTTATGTATAAAAAGTGTAACATGTAAAAAGATTGCAGTAAATATATTTTGTATGATTATCGCTGTGTTTCTTATGTTTAAAGCACAATAGTAAGTTTACAACAAGAAACTGTAAGTCAAACTACAAAGCTGCAAGTAGAGTAGGAGTAGGAAAATGGGAATCTTTAAATATTTAGATTTTAATATAATAATAATATAATAAAGTCTGTATTTTTGGGTTTTCATTCAACAAATTGTACAACCCAGAAAGTTTTTTCGTATAATATGATGACATTAAATATACATCTTTATTATACTTCTTAATATTATCATCCTGAAGAATATCGTAAAATAAAAACTGAATGTATTTCGTGATAAAAGGTGTTTAATAATCTTTCATGATAAATGTATGAACTAATATTATCTGTATTAATGTAATTTTAATGAGTAATCAATTAGAAATAATAAATAAAAAATCTAGTGTTTGTTATAATATGGACGCTAAAATAATATCAACTTTGAAGTTAATTTGTCTGTAAATTTTAACCTATTGGGCAGATTGCCTATGCCATTGTTGACGTCACAGCAAAATGTAAAGGTGCGACAAGTCGCACAAGAATTTAATACTGTTTGCCCCGGACCTAATATAAGCCATTCGACTGTATCCCGAATTAAGAAAATATTTGAGGGAACAGGATCGGTTTCCAGGAAGAAGGAAATGGGTAACAGATTTAGAAATAACGGGTATGAAGACATTTTGAGGCACTTTCGTGAAAATCCCGAGACGAGTATTAGAAGAGCTAGCGCATATTTAAACATCAATAAAAGCAAAATTTGGAGATGTTTAAAAAAAATAAAGTAATACCATTCAAACCTAAGTTATTACATACATTGGAAGAGGGAGATACCCAACGGCGCATGGAGTACTGTTTATGGCTTCAAGGTAACATGTTAAATGATCGCAATTTTACAAGAAAGATTTTATACACAGATGAAGCCACTTTTACAACCAACGGCACTGTATGCGCAAGCAACTCCGGATTTTGGGCGCAGGAAAATCCGCATTGAGTTATAAACTGTAAAAGACAGTATTCCCACAAAATCAACTTGTAGTGCGGAATTATTGATGACACCATAATTGGACCTTATTTTTTTCAAGAAAATTTAAATGGAAATACATTTTTACAGTTCCTTTAAAACGAA
Organism: Monochamus alternatus; assembly: GCA_037114965.1. Taxonomy (NCBI): domain Eukaryota; kingdom Metazoa; phylum Arthropoda; class Insecta; order Coleoptera; family Cerambycidae; genus Monochamus; species Monochamus alternatus. Next base: position 39,690,915 of record CM073428.1, read on the forward strand.
TTATGGGAGGAATTACATAATTTACCTCTACATCAAAGGCGGAATATGTATGTTCAATTAGACGGCGCCCCTATACACAATACAATAGCCGTGAGAAATTGGCTCAACCAACAGTTTCCAAACAAGTGGATAGGCCGTAATAGTCCTGTAATTGGATGGTCACCTCGGTCACCTGACCTAACGCCCTTAGATTTTTTTTTGTGGGGGGTTTTAAAAGAGAGGTTATATAAAAATCGCCCCAATACATTAAATGACATTATAAATGCGATTAGAGCCGCTTGTGGTACTATAACTAGACAACAATTGAGAAATGTTATTAAAAATAACAGAAAAAGAATAGAAAAGTGCATTCTTTCAGAGGGAAACGTTATCGAAGCAACAATTTAAATAAATTTAACAATAACGACAACTGAATTAAAACTTTATTTACATTTTTTTTATACATTGTCTCCAGAACAAGGAAAGGATATCTAACATGGGAATATTATAAAAGGTTAGAGATACAAATTTGGTTAAATGGGAAAAAATACACAGTTAAAGGGTACACGTATTTTCTTCTTAATTTTTTAGAATAGGACATTGTTTTGTAATGTATTCTTGTAGCATTTTTTTAATTTTACCTCTACTGATATGTCACTTGTGACAGTTTAATCACGCTTCAGACGCGTTTTAGACCTCATATATTTTTTTAGATAATAGTTAATTGTAATGTATCACGACCTCTTAGAGCGCTGTCTACTTAACTGAAATACATATTTTGTCTTTGATTTAAAATAGAAAAATAATTACCATATAAACATTTTTCATAAAATGCTTCGTTTTTAAGATACATAATGGATAAGCTGTTAATTTACAGATATATTTTTCTTAATAACAAAAATATTACATTATTTTTACATTACTACAAATTTGAGAGACACTGTAATATACTGTAATATCTGAAACATTAAGAACTTAAATTTCTTGTATTTCCAAAGTAATGCAGTTAGAAAAAACTATTAAAATTTCGATAGTCCATCGGTTCTTCATTTTTTGCCTTATTTATGAATTATGCTGTAGACGTAAGATAAATTAGTTTTTACTATATAGCTGCAGTTTATTAATACTGGTTGAAAGTTAACCTACATTATTGTGCTTCCAACATTTCTTTTCTTATAGTTTTAAGTATAATTTATATAGTAGTTTATAAAAAATCAAATATGGTATTTATTATCTTTTGTTTCAGGTCTATTCAATATAATACTGTAACCTATTATAATGGTTTACTAATAAACTAAAATAGAAAAGTCAAAATTAAATCTGACCATCTACATCCATATCTATACAGTGTTCGCCTTCTGAAAATAATAATTAATATTGTACTTAGAAATTAAGCCACATGCTCCATACAAAAACTTAAACTTTGATAAATAGGAAATAGATCAATTACCCAAATCATTTTGAAAAAATAAACGAATTATATTCAACAGCGACAATTTCTTAATTTCAAAATGTAGTTTTTATTTCAATACCAAGAACACCGTATACTGTGGCAACGAAAATTTGGTTGGTAACGTTTTCTGGGGTTCTGATCAAGAATTCGTAGGAATTATTCGAATCAAATAATCCCTAATATGATTTTCCGATTTTAAGCCACATAAATTGTATCGTAGTCACCCACGATTTCGAATTTTAGGGGACACCAGGTATGTCCAAGAGAGACATTTGGAAGATGTATCCAACAAAAAAAAGTTTATTGAAATCGGTCGCACGGTAGGCATGTTACAAGTTTGTTCCACTTTTAAGCGACACACCCAAGTTATCCTGAGCACCCTGTAAACTGTGGCAACGAAAATTTGGTTGGTAAGGTTTTCTGGGGTTTTGATCAAGAATTCCTAGGAATTATTCGAATCAACTAATCCCAAATATGAATTTCCGATTTTAAGCCACATAAATTGTATCATAGTCGGCCACGGTTTCGAATTTTAGGGGACACCAGGTATGTCCAAGAGAGACATTTTGAAGGTGTATCCAACAAAAAAAAGTTTATTGAAATCGGTCGCACGGTAGGCATGTTACAGGCTTGTTCCACTTTTAAGCGAGACACCCTGTGTATATATATATATATATATATATATATATATATATATATATATATATTCTAAAAAAAGTATGTTTATTTAACTAATAATGTTTATAAATTGAATTTTTATATATTAGTAAATTTTAAATATTAACTATACTCTATTTTTAAACTAAGAGTGAATGAAGAAGCCATATATACAGGGTGTTTATTAATTGAATGCCGATATTTAAGGGTGTGAATCCTTCGGTCATTTTAAGGAGAAAACTTAATATCAACATATGTCCTAAACCTCTTAATTTTTGAACTACAGGGTGTTACAGTTTTAAGAAAAAATTTACTTTTGTATTATAATTTTCTAATCACTCCAGATATTTTTATGAAATTTTGTACACACCTATTAATCATTAAGGAGCATTGTTTGATGTAAAAAATATTTTAAAATCTTTGCCAATGACGTCCGTATGAGGTTTGAACTAAACATTTTTGAAGAAAAAAATGGTACGCCACTGCTTTTTCTAAAAACTAAAATTCTTTTTAAAATCTCCATTTATTTTACAGCAAATTCGGTTCATAGACTTACTCTCGTACAACGCACCATTTTCACGTAAGAAAATTAAAACCAAAAAAGTTTTTTCCCCAAGTTCATTAAGACGGCTTTTGATATTTTGTTGCCATTTTGTAGACACCCACCATGCGTGGAATCACTTTTTTTAGGACAAAAATTCATTTTTTACTTTAACCAGTGACCTCCACGTAGGCATAATATTAAATGTTTGGATAGAAAAAAACGGTACGCCTCTGATTTTTTTAAATTTTATTTTAAAAATAGCGATTTATTTAGTAAAACGATAAATTGAAAATCTTAAACCTAAAACGAAATGACATGAAAAGAAAATACAAACAAAATAAGGAACCCAAATTATGTATTTACAGTAGTTGTTAAAAGTGAAGAAGAAGCTTTTCAGATGACCCCAGAAAATATAGTCTAAACTATTAAGGTCGGGAGATCTGGGCGGCCATGACTGCGTTCCTCCGCGACCTATCCACCGATCGCGATAGTTGTGATTTAAAAATTCACGCACCCGTAAGCTAAAATGTGGAAGCGCACCATCGTGCATTAGCCACATCTGGTTTCTTAATAAAAGAAGAAGGTCTTCAAGCATTGGCGGCAGATCTTCCTTCTTCAAGTTCCGGTGTTTTTACTGTTTCCAGAGACTCCTTTAGCACTGTGGTCTACTTTTAAATTTCCAGTTTCGTGAAGACGTCTATGAATCCCAGAAAACGTTCTCGGATCGGGTAGTACGCGATTTGGATACCGCTCTTGGTATATCCTCCTGGCTTTGTATGCATTTCGTCGGCAACCCCATAAGTAAAATGCATGTCAGCTAATTCACCGATTGTAAAATTTACCATTTTTAAAGAAATTTTACCTCCTACTCTAATAATAATTTTTTAATAATAAAAAATCAGTGTCAACTTTATTGCGTAAAGAAGCGTCAAAAATTATGATACTTTACCCAGCCTACTAATTTTTATTTCATTTGCTTTAAGGGGGCATTTAATGAGCTTACCGTTTTTTCTATTCAAATATTCAATATCATGCCTACGTGAACGTCATTTGTGAAAGTACAAAATTAATTTTTATCCTAAAAAAAGTGTTTCCACGCATGGTGGGTGTCTACAAAATGGCAACAAAATATCAAAAGCAGTCTCAATGAGCTTGGGGAAAAAACTTTTTTGGTTTAAATTTTTTTACGTGAAAATGGTGCGTCGTACGAGAGTAGTAAGTCTAGGGACCGAATTTGCTGTAAAATAAATGGAGATTTTAAAAATAATTTTAGTTTTTAGAAAAGGCAGTAGCGTACCATTTTTTTCTTCAAAAATGTTTAGTTCAAACCTCGTACGGACGTCATTGGCAAAGATTTTAAAACATTTTTTACATCAAACAATGCTCCTTAATGATTAATAGGTGTGTACAAAATTTCATAAAAATATCTGGAGTGATAAGAAAATTATAATAAAAAAGTAAATTTTTTCTTAAAACTGTAACACCCTATAGCTCAAAAATTCAGAGGTTTAGGACATATGTTGATATCAAGTTTTCTTCTTAAAATGACCGAATAATTCACACCCTTAAGTATCGGCATTCAATTAATAAACACTCTGTAGATAGGGAAAAGTAACTAGAAAATATAACTAGATCATTTTGGCGGTAAATTTGAACAAAAAATAGAGAAAATAGACAAAAAGTAATACAATTCGTTGCTGAGTTATGATCAGAACTATTTCATTTACTTTAGGATTAACTACGACGAAGAATAAACACAAAATAATCAACAAAGTGGCAACGTTCATCTTAGCCAAATATAACTGACATTTTAAATGGTAGTAGCTGACAGTATTGACATTGACAATAAACATAAATTTATGTGAAGCTGTGTAAACTTGGCGACAAATTAACCAATAACAAGCTAGTGTTTAAGGGCGAGAAATTTAAATCATTCCTCTTAGTTTAAAAATAAGATATAGTTATGCAAAATTATGTTATTAATTGAGTTATTATATAATGGAAAAGTATATTTGAGAAGATCTTAGAAGTTAAAAAAAATCCAAAGCGTTTTAAAATTAATTGACTGGTAGGGAAATTGATTTGTTGTATTATCGGAAAAAACAACTGGTATGAAAAATATTTGTTTACATTTTGTTTGTTATGTTTGGCAGCGGTTACCATGGTAACGTGGCTAAAAATGGCAACTATTATACGAAGCTAGTTCGCGCATCCTTCAAGCACATTATATATTTGTCTTTATCTATGTGTATAGCTCAAAGCTGTTATAAACACAGATATTAAATTTTATAGTATGTTTTTCAATGTAAACCTTTAATCTTGTCAGAGCTGGAAATAAAAGGATATAATATTCTCAGATGTAACTCAAACATGTAGTGTGACACACCCTGTGACTCTTAAATAACTTAGATAGTAGATGTTATGAAATTTAATATTAATAGTGCGATATACGCAAAACTGCTTGTTAGATAATTCTTACCCTTGTTTTCTATGTAGTTTGTCAAGTTAGTTCTGATAAAATATTCTCACACGTTAGTTGTAACCTTTTAATTAATAAAAGTTCAATTTTTGAAAATTTTATTTTTTTAAAAACACTGTGGCAAGCCCAGTGATAATAAGTGGCGCAGTCGGATCGGATATTTTCGTGGGAAATCAATACCGATAATCTTGTAAGTTTCAACTCTTAGACGAAAAAGGATCTCCCATCATCCAAAAATCACCAGGGCTACCCAAACGGACTCCATCGAGCATACCTAAGGGAACAGCAGCATTGAACTCAGTACACAGCGCAGCGAAATGTGAGTAGATTTTGTTCATGTTAGACTCCTCTAAACCAATTGATTCCTTAAGCGAAAACATTCAGAATTTAGAGTTAGATTTAGTAAGATTCTTCAATAATTTAAAACTAGGAAAGAATTCTAAAGTCAATAATTGTAGTGCTAGTAAAACAGATAATACAATGGCAATAAATCAAAATCAGTTGTCAGTCTTAGATATTAAAACTCTTTCAATTATTCCAAATTTCAATGGAAATCCTAATAAATTACACAGATTTATTAGTGCATCAGAATCAATTTTAACTCATTATTACGATAGACAAAATCCGAATAATTTTCAAAACATTTAATCAATGGCGTTCTGAATAAATTAGAAGGTAGAGCAGAGGAAATTATAGCAATCAATGGAGCTAATGATTGGGATAGTATTAAAACTACTTTATTACAAAATTTTGGTGATCAGAGAGATGAAAATTGTTTAAACCAAGATCTTGTAAATTTAAGACAAAAGCCAAACCTTTTCAGTTTTATGAAAGAGTTATTCATTTATTAAATACAATTTGCAATTATATTAATTTGCATTGTGTGGCTGAAGAACAGCAACATAAAAGAACTTACTTCACCAAGCAAGCATTAAAAACATTTTTAGCAGGTTTAAAAGAACCACTAGGTTCTACAATACGCGCGATGAGACCAGCCAGTCTTGCTCAAGCCATACAATTTATTAATGAGGAAGATAATATTAGGTATTTCCAAAAATCTAACCAATTCAGTGTTTCATTCAGAAAACCAAATATCCAACACCCTCAAAATCGACCTAATCCATCTCAACAGCATAATTTTAATCAAGTAAGAGCGATAACCTTTCCACAACAAGCAAACACTTCCCAATTTAGCCGTGGGCTCATAAACAATCAAAAAAACCCTAATCCACCTGCCCAAAAATTTCCAACTGGTATACAAACGTTTGGCAGACCACAAAATGTATGGAAACATACCAATGCTCCACAACCTAAACCAACACCCATGAGTGTTTCCACACGAAATACAATACCCCAATTTAGGCAAAACTACCCAAATTCTCAAAACAATTATTTCCGAAATAATCAAAAACCGGTAACTGTTTCTGAAGAATTATTCAATACTGAAATTGATGAAAATCAGGAAACAGAATACGCACCTGAATACTTCGGAAACGAAGAATTTTTGTGTGAGTATACTGAACAAGACTATCAACTTGAAAATTTTTAGAAAACTTACGATACGACCGAGACGAAACGTAATAGAATATCATATGTTTACAGATAAGAAAGAGCTGCCTTACATTCCAATTCTAAATCCTTTATTAAAAATTTTAATTAACACAGGTAGCACAAAGTCTTTTCTTAATCCTAAAATTTCCTCAAAATTTTATTCTGATAAAATATTTTACGAACCTTTCACTGTTTCGACAATATTTCAAACATCATCTCACAAATATTGTACAGATATTCCAATTTTCCCAGAATTTAGACAAAACGACAATTTAAAATTCTATTTGTTTGATTTTCACAATGTTTGAGATGGATTAATTGGACTCGATAATCTAAAACTTTTAAATGTTAAATTAGATTTCGTAAATTCAAAATTAGTTACGCCAAATTGCATTTTACCAATACATTATCAACAGTCCTGCCAAAAAGATACTTTTAAAACCAAAATCAATCCGCATACAAAAACAGTAGTCGAAATTTACACCAAAGAATTTTTCAAATATACGAATAAATCTAACAATACCTTAGAAAACGAACAAGAAAATACAGGTAATCTATCAATAATAGGGAATGCTAGTGAACAACCAATTATAAATGACGTCAGAGATGAAGAACTAAGACCAAAGAAACCCTTCACAAGACACAAAAGAAACAATTTCAGCAGAATAAGCCGACCCTAACGATAACACAGTGCACACAAGCCAAGAAGAACCCATACAAGAAATGCCTAGTTCAGAAAGGTGCTTGAATTCTTCTTCTCCATCAAATACAATTAGAATTTATTTTACATTCGCCCGTCCAACTTAAAATTAAACAAATATTCCTTACGCACAAATATCAAAAAATAATTTAGAACACGATATTACAAATTTATTTAAACATTTTCTAAATCCAAAATTTACTTATGCTACTTATCTTACCGATGAATCTTACATGCCACAAATATGAGAAATATTAAGAATGACATTTAAAAATTCCGCATATAAATTAATAAAGTGTAATACAATTTTGCAAGATGTCACTGACAAAGAAAACCAGATAAATACAATCAAAAATTTTCACAAAGGAAAAACAAACGATCGTGGTATATTATAGAGACCGAAACGCGAATCAGAAGATCACATTATTGGCCCGGAATAAAAAACGATGTCACTGACTATATAAACTCATGTGAAACGTGTTTAATAAATAAATATGATAGAAATCCCCCCAAACAGAAATTAGCAATTTCACCCACACCCTCCAGACCATTCGAAATTATACACATTGATACTTTTCAAGCACACGGACAAACATTTTTGACGATAATTGATACATTTTCTAAATATGCTTAGGCGGACCCTCTCACAGCAATGATAGGTACAGAAGTGGTAACCACGGTTTACCCTCGCTAGTTTTCATGTACAATGGCACAGAACTAAAAAATTCTGTGGTTCAAAAATTTTTCAAAATTCATAAAAGTGAAACACATTATATTATTGTTAACAATCCTCAATCAAATGGACCTATAGAACTATTTCATTCTACTCTTATCGAACATCTTCACATAACAAGAGATTAGAATAATGGTAAAATTGATATTTTAAACGAAATGCCATATGCCATATTAGGTTACAATAATTCCATACACTCGGTAACAAAACAAAAACCGATTGACATTATAAATGGACACTTAAATACCAAAGTCCCGTTTGATATCGACATAAATCAAAAGTTAATAAATAACTATGTACAGGAACATCGCAAAATGACGAAAGAAATCTATAAAACATAAAATGAACAATTAGCCAATCAAAGAGGAAGGACTTTAGGAAATTACAATGATCGAGAAAAAAGACATGACCCGTTAACATATAAACCTGACACAGACGTCTACCGAAAAGCTACTACAAATCTCCGCAATAAGTTAAACCCTCGATTTACTAAAGAAAAAGTGATGGAAGACAAAAAAAGTGGGAACCACAAGTAACACTTTACATAAACCATAAACAAAAATTAAGACGACCAAAGTCATCTAATAAAAAACATTTGTTGCAGGAAGCATCTGATTCTGTTAACCTTGATGTTGACAACCCTCGAGACAGCCATATTTTAGGAAATAATAATAACCAACCTCAATAATAATCCCGGAATCCTTCCATATAAATTAGGAAATTCCAGAGTTAAATCCAAACACACATTTATTCATTATTATGACTTAGAACCAATTAAAATTGAAATCCCAACACTCAAATAGCAATATTTAAACATTAGTTTGGCAATTAAAAATGAATTAAGTCCCGGATATACTTTTATTCTGGATAATTTCAACAAAGTTTTATTATATCAATTAAATGCAGCAAAACAAAAATTTAATTCTCTAAGCCCAACTGGCAGAGTGAAACGCGGCCTCATTGACGGTTTAGGAACAATATTTCAGGAAATCTTGATGCAAACAATGCAATTCACTAGGATCGCGCAATATCTGATTTAGAAAGTAATCAAAAAGAAATTGTAAAAAAATTAAATAAAGAAATCTCTCTTACCACTAAAATTATTGACAATTTCAATAAAACAGTAACCTTAATTAAGAATTATCAAGAAGTAATAGCTTCTGTGTAGGGACTCCCGAAATCTCGATTCGATCATTTTTGATCGAGATCGAAATGATATCGATATATTGGTACTCTTGAAAATTTTACGATCGAACTAATGTCGAAAATCTGTCCATTCGAATCGAAATGATTTCGACGAGGCTTGGCTAGCCGAAATGATTTGTTTTCTTCTTCTAACACATGTATTGCATTTGCTGTTTCTTTCTAACATCAGTACGTGTTAAAAATTATTTATTTTGATTTAAATAACTTATGTAACCTATAAGTGTGAGATGAAGTGTGAACTTATTTGTTTATCCTACAAATAAATTTTAAGTGGTTTTGGAAGAGGAATATAAATGTGTCCCGTAAATTTTTAGTAAAGACTAGGAAATGTTTACAAGTTAAGTATATACCTATTTATTTTATCTTTTCTTGAAGTGGTAAGGTTATACTGTGTTAGGTTATTAATGATGTCTTTTGTATATATAACTAGAGAAACTGATATTTCTCATTCACTTGCTTTCTGTCTGTATATTTTCATTAGTTTGTTCAAAGCCTTTAGAGAAGTAACTGCATAAAATCATAAATACTTTTATTTTCTATTCTCGATATATAAAAATATAAATATACAAACAAGGGTAATATATATTTATTATATTTATTTGTGATTGTTTTTTTATTTCTATACATCATACACTTTCTTTAAGAAAATGGAGCCTGCGAAGAGAATGAAAATTACACCAACGATGTGGGATTACATTTTGGATTTTGTAACTGAACATCCCGAAATGACTACGGGAAAGTTTGAAGGCCCTAATGCCAAACATCAAGTCCAGAAACTTTGGAACGAATTGGCAGACAAATTAAATTCGTTAGGACATGGCATGAAAACTGCAACTAAATGGCAAAAAGTAAGTACCTAGTATAATAAATTTTATCTTTAAGAAAATGTTAATTGTTTTCTAATGCCTACTTTATTTGCTTCAGTCTTTTACTGACTGGAAATATAATGTTAAACAAAAATACGCTGAAATAAGAACTCAGCGTACTAAAACAGGAGGGGGACCATCTTTAGAAAAAAAATTGACACCACAGGAAGAGAGACTGATGGGCCTAATTGGAAGAAGTTCTTTGGAAGGTGATGGTGTAGTAGAAGAAATTGGACTTGGAAGTCAGGTGATTAGTTTATTAATTATTTATTTAATAACTTCAAATTATTTATATTGTTTTCCATATTTTCATTAAAGCATATGTTTAAAATATATATAAATTTTTTAGAGGCCTTCTATACCACATCATTTAGAGGCTGGTCCATCAACTTCCCGGCAATTGCCACCTGTAGAAGAAGAAATTATTTATGTTACTCATTCCCCTCAGCCAATAGAAGTTGTTACATCTGAAGGAATGAGCGGCCCACCTTCAGAAACGTCTGAAGTTTTGTTCAGATCAGGGCCTTCAACACCTCAGCCAACGACGGGGCTTTCGACACCTCAGCCAACGACATCTGACACCTCACTGCCTCACCGAAGATCAAGGCGGCCCAGAGGTTCAGTGTTGGAAGAGTTTCAGTCGGAAACTATGGGTCAGTTAATAATGATTAATAACAATTTACAAAGTATATCAAATAATATTGAACGATTAACTGATGCCATTATAAATTTTTTAAATAAACAAGAGTGAGTATTATATTCATTTAAAAAATACTTACCTTAATACGTTACTAAAAATATAGAATTTATATATTATATAATTTTTGTGTGTATGTAGATATATGTAAGTGTAATTGTGAATATAGGTGGTGTAGAACCATTATTAATTAAACTCTATGACAAAACCACAGACAAAGCTTCTTTTTGTGGTTATCTCGCAGATTATTTGCTATTAGTTAAATTGTAACTATTATTTGAAGTTGTACCTTGTATCATTCATGCAAATGTTTGTTATTGTTATTACTTTATATAATATGTGGCAAATAAATTATTATATTATATGTTTATGTATAGTGTGTGTGTATGAGTGTAATAATAAATATATTTTTATTAAGATAATTTTTTTATTCAGTTTTTATATATTTATATATACATTATTTACTAAAATGAATTTACGAAAAGTAGAAAGTGACGCTATTAATATTACTTAAAAGATAAATTTTAAAATGATTGTTTCATTATTAAGTCTATAAATTATCATAAAAAAAGTAGGTAAGTATAGTATCAATTAATTTATCTAAAATAGTTTTGAATAATTCTGTTCCGAATGGCTCGGCCTTCGTTTAATATCTCAATTGGTTCTGCAATAATTTGTAAAGCTTCTCTATCAGGCTCTTCAATGATCAAGTTTTGATCCCATTGTTGTCCACCAGCAATGCAAATATTATGTAAAATAGCACAAACTGTGGTAATTATTCCAACAAATTCTGGATTATACCGTAACTGTCTCTCACCTGAGAGACATCTGAATCTGGATTTCAGAACACCATTACAACGTTCAATACAGTTACGTGCTGAAGCATGTCTCAAATTGTAACGATCTTCTGGAGTATTGGGAGCAGCATTTTGAATTGGTGTTATTAACCATGGTTGTTGTGGGTATCCAGAGTCCCCAAGCAACCAAGAATTAGTATCACCATTTCGATAACAAATTTCTAACTCCCGTTGGACTGCAGATAATCGCCATATATAAGCATCATGAGTCGCACCAGCATGTCTAGCATTAATGCTGAGAATTCTTAAATTGTAGTCACAAATCTAAAAATAATTATTTCAAAATCATATAAAATACTTATATAAGTATAGATTAACTTCTTACTATCTGAACATTTTTTGAATGATCCTTTTCTGTTAACATAATTATGTTCTTCTTGTTTAGGAGCAATCATTGATACGTGGGTACAATCCATACACCCAATTACACCTTTTTAAAAAATTAGGATGCCTTAAATAGATATAAATAACTGTATAGTACTACATATTTACCTGGAAATCTTGTTCTTGCCATAAATGACTCCTTAATAATATTTTTTTCTCTAACAGTTTGTGGAAATTTTATCCAGTTATTGGAAAGGTTTTGGTAAATTCTTTCAGTAACTTCTCTTATGCACTTACTAATAGTTTGCTGACTTGCAGCATGAAGTCTACTTGTTCCTATACTTCGTTGATATTCACCTGTTGCATAGAATCGCAGAGCACAAAATATTTTAATATTAGGATGAACTTCTGATGTTCTTCTTACTTCTTTTAAATGTGGAGTAATAGAAATAATTAAATAATGAACCATATCTTTATTTAAGCGAAACAATTCCACAAATCTTGTGTCAGGTAAAGACAATGGGTCAGCTGTATCTCTTAATTGTCTTCTTCCAATAGTTTGAATTCTAAATGCTTCTCGTTGCTCTAATTCTTGAACAATCATTATATTCACAGGCAACATTTTATCTTTTTTATTTGAAATAAAAATTAATTTATAGTAAAAATATCAACGTGTTGAGTATATAGATACACCTACACTAAACTCTCTAACGTAAATGAAGTAGGTTTATACATTAAATCACAAATATATATGTATAAGCTTTTATTTATTTATTTATTTGTTCATATTCATTTTTAAATTCACATAAACAGCGGGACTGGGTCATAGAAAGAGATATATAACTAAAGCCTGTATGTTAGACAGAGACAAAAAATGGCGCTGAGTGAACGCAGTTGGTAACGCTGGAAATTTGTTTCACATTACACTCGATTTGCCGAATATACCCGAGTATCATTTCGATGCGCTTCAAGAGTACCAATTTATATCTCGATACGGATGAATCGAGATCGACATCGAAATAATCTCGATATCGATAACACGGCATCGAGATTTCAGGAGTCCCGCTACTGGCTTATATAAAATTAAAACACAATTAAACAAGTATCTTGTTGAATTTAATGACTATTTAAGAGTAAGAAATATTTTAGACCAAATTAGAATCAATGTTACAAACCGTTATTAAATATTATTCTGATGATCAACTTATATTTTCACATGATACTAATAATACTTATAGATATTATGGCTTATTGGTTGAAGCTTATTATTCAGGAACAAAAATTGTTTTCGTAATCCATTTTCCTATAGTACACCCAGGTACATTTTCCTATTATTATCATTTATTCTCAATTCCAACTCAAAATTATACTACAATTAGTCCTGAAAATACCTGGTTATGAACGAAAACTTCTACCAATACATGCCGTTGCCTTGTATTGAACTGCACCCAGACTATTATTGCCCTGATGACAATCTGATATATAAATCGAAAAATCAAGATTGCATTTTTGAACTTTTGCAACTGGACTCTACCTATGAGAGCTGCCAGCAGACACCTGTACAAATTTCCAAAAACATTGTCCAACAAATAGACGAATCGCAATACACTGGGATATTTCGAAATACTACAAAAATCCAGTTGACTTGTGCAAATGCCGATTTCACCACATTACACGGGAACTACCTAATTTCAGTTCCTGTTGGATGCCAATTCCAAACAAATGACTGCAATTATGTCAATGAAAAAACTGTGTCGAGTGGAAAACCTATGCTACTTCCCGAAATCAAAATTCCACGAAAATCTTCAGTGGCAATTGTTCCAAAAATTAAAATCAAGGAGATTCCTGTAGATAAAATTCATGAACTTCAAAGAGATGAAAGTAATATTGTACCAGTGCAACCAGTCTATGAAGAATAATCAATTATCAAGTCAATATTCAAATATTTGACATTGCCAATCTACGTTGTCCTGATGATAGTGACATTCTACTTTATCTTTAAATTTATCCAAAGACGAAGAAGACGAAGATCTGAAGTAGCGACTAGTCGACCCGAAGCAATGACAGATCAACCTATAGCGAACCCCCGGACATTTTTCACTTCATGAAAAATGCCTCGTTTTACGTATTGAGGTGTAATATGACACACCCTGTCACTCTTAAATAACTTAGATACTAGATGCTATGAAACTTAACATTAATGGTGCGATGTACGCAAAACTGCTTGTTAGATAATAATTCTTATCCTTGTTTTCTATGTAATTTGTAAAGTTAGTTCTGATAAAATATTCTCACACGTTAGTTGTAACCTTTTAATTAATAAAAGAATTAATAAAAATCAATTTTTGAAAATTTTATTTTTTATAAAACACTGTGGCAAGCCCAGTGATAATAAGTAACAGTAGGCATACGGAAGGAGTGTTGATATTTATAAACAAACTTTTTCAATATAAACACTGGTGTAGTATAAACCACCTTGTATGGATTATTAATATAACATGTAATGTAATATCAGCATTCCTGTAATATCATCTTTTTTATATATCACAGGAAATGCTGACTGTGAATAACTAAATACTATTTAAACTAGGACACTTCACTTACAGGGCAGTGTAGTATTTGCTCGCAATCTGTAACTTGATGCTAATAAATTGTCACCGAATTATTCATCTTATTGTTTTACTGGTGTACCTACAACTTTACTGGCGCAGTCGGTAGGATTCGTAGTGCCTTTCGGATCAAATTTGGAGCATAAAATTTTCCTGGTCCAAGAGGTCTCTGTTTCAACAGTTCAACTGCGAAACGAATCGTTTACAAAAGGCACCCGCTTAGCATCGTTGATGAAATTTATTGGAACGGAACTACTAGTGGTTGGTTAACTAGTCTCAACACTGTAAGTACTAGATTTGCAAATTCTTTACACCTTTATTCCTTAAGTATACTGACAAGTTTTGATTATTCAAGACAGTGTATAATTTTGGAAATTTTTCACATTTCAAGTTGCATCGTTTAATTATTAAACCGGCTTTTGAAAGTGAGAATTAGGTTAGAAATTTCAATTTAATCTTGCAAATGCTATTTATTTAGCAGGGCGATTAGAGCGAAATTTAGTATAACTTTTTTCATACTATCTTGACTCTCCTGTATAGGGCGTGAGCAAGACAGATAGTCCGAAAAAGACTTTTTATTATTATAAAAAGGAAACAAAATAAAATGACACAGCCAACATCGGCAAGCCCTCTTAACTTAGATACTTTAGATAAATTGACTAAGCTTATCCCTGTTTTTACTGGCAGAGATACTGGCAGTTTGTGAAAATCGTTTGCCGAAAGTGGTTGTGTTTAATTCTCTGCTCTTTATAAGTGTTCTTTTCGACGTCTTATTGTACAATTCAAAGTGTGCATTTGTACGTATGCATAAGGGACGTGCATTATTGTTGATGGTTTATTGTGTGCACTCTTAAGCAGGATTAGACTGTTGTGTTTTTCAATTTTAAAGTTTATTTAATTCACGTAGGAGCTGATTGCATTATTTTTGGATCGCCGCCAGTGGCAGCGTGTTCCTCTGCCATGTCGGGTTGTTCGAAATGCAAATTAGACAAAAACGAAGGAACGATGCGAAGGAACATGCAAGAGATGGTTTCATTTTTCATGTGTTGGTCTTAACAATGTCGAGTTTAATATGCTGAGCAAGAACCATAATTTGTTCTTTCTCTGTGATCCCTGCAAGAAAAAGTGTTCCATATTGGAAAATAATATTGCAAAGGAGTATACAGCTAACCTCGCACGTGTTAATGAGGGTTTTGGTAAATTGTGTTCTTCCGTTGATCAAAAATTAAAGGAAAAACTAACAGAGTTTTCCGATCTTTTCAATAAATTCAAATCTGAAGTTGTAGTCCAGTTTGTGAATGAAATCCAAAGCACCATACAAACTAATTTAGTGGATGTTATTGCTCCAAAAATCAATGAGCTTAAGTCAAAAATCGATCGAATATCGGAACAGGGAAATATGGAAGCCAGTTATTCCAGTATAACTAAGAAACAGCTATCACTTGTTGTTAAGCCTAAAATTAAGCAGGACCATGCGACAACAAAATCAGACATGATAAAAACTGTAAATCCTGTCGAAACCAGCATAAATATTACAAAAGTAAAGGGAGTGCGTGATGGTGGTCTACTCGTTAGTTGTGGGAGCTCTGAAGATTATAATAAATTTAAACGACTTGTGGATGACAAATTGAGTGATAGCTATACCATAAAAGAAGTTCCAGTTTTAAATCCAAGGATCAAGATAGTAGGATTATCCGAGAAGTTAGAAGATGATGTCTTTATTAACTATGTAAGAACCCAAAATAAAAGTATTATTCACGAAATAAGTGTTCTTAAGGTAATATCTTCTACGCAATCAAAAAAAACAGCAGAGTTTATCATGCCGTGATTCAAACAGATGTAACTACGTATAATAAGTTGTTAGATAACGGAAAAATATATGTTGGCTACGATTATTGCAGTGTTTTTGACGCAATTGAGTTACGTAGATGTTATAAATGTTGTGGCTATCACCATTTGGCGAAGCGGTGTACATCTAGTGTTGATATTTGCCCACTGTGTGCTAAAAATCATAAACTCGGAGAATGTCCCAGACCAAAGTCTTACTCTTGCATTAACTGTCTTAATTTTAATAAAAGCAATAAAGACCCCGTTAGCGCAGACCATGCCGCTTGGGACAAAACCTGTCATGTTTATAGTATGTCTTTAAAAAATTTAAAGATAACATCATATCAGCTCAATAGCAATTACCTTTTTCTGAATTGAACAGTCAGAAGCACGAATCGTCTGCCGCTCGTCAGGCTTCTTTCAACTTATACTACCAAAATATTCGAGGAGCTCGCACAAAAACAACCGACTTGTTCATTAACTGTTCTGTCTCACATTATGATATCATTGCTCTCACTGAAACCTGGCTAAATGATAGCTTTTATAATGATGAATTAATTAATACTACTCGTTATGATGTTTTCCGCTCAGACCGTAATTTTGTTGAAACCAGCACTAGTAAAGGTGGAGGTGTTCTATTGACAATTGATAAAAAATATAATGCTTGCCTGTTTGATCACAAATTGAGTTGTAATCTTTTTGATGGTTTGTTTTCTATTGATATCGTCTGTATAAAAATTAAAATTAACAATCGCAGTTTATATATATTTGTAATCTACATACCTCCGAAAGTAACATCAGAAACCTATGAAACGCTTTTTCATGCTTTCGAATGCATGCATATGATTTATGATTCGGATATAATAATGGTAGGCGACTTTAATTTACCTAATTACATTCAAAATATTTCCACTTCAGAAAATCCTTCACTTATCTCTTTGAATAATTTTATAAATTTTTATGATCTTCGTCAATGCAACGATATTTTAAACCACAACAACAGAGTGCTTGATCTAATTCTTTCTAATGTGAAGTGTTCTGTGCTCCATGCTTCTGAACTGCTCTTACCTGAGGACTTGCATCATCCAGCTTTGATATCTGACTTTTTTGTTCAGCGTGACGTGAGGGGAGGGTGTGGAATATTTAGTTCAGATCTCAACTTCAGAAAGACGGATTTCCCTTCAATTGACTGGTCTATCCTAAAGCAATTTTCTTGTGTCAACGATCTCGTTTTGAAGTTTTACGAAATTTTAAATTCGGTTTTAGCGGAGCACGTACCCAAAAAAATATTTTCTAATAAAACATATCCGCCTTGGTTCAACAAAGATCTGATTATGTGCATAAAAGAAAAGAATAAGGCCTGGCATAAATATCGCTCCACCTTACATAATGAAGATCACAATTTATTTAAGCGACTTTGGTTATCCGTAAAAAATAATAGTAGGTTAGCTTATAATGCATATATTATTAATATCGAAAATGAAATAAAATATAATCCAAACAAATTTTGGTCATTTATTAATTCAAAAAAAAGTCAAAATGACATTCCTAATATCATGAAATATAATAATATTATTTTAAATGATTTCAAACAAGTTGCCGATAGTTTTGCTGACTTCTTTGCTTCTTCGTTCATAACTTCTCAAAAATATAACCCTAAAGATGACATTTGTAGCAATACTAATACGCTCTCTAATATTCTCTTTTCCTCTGAAGAGGTGCTTAATGCCATTAGGCAGTTAAAACCGAAAATGACCATGGGACCGGATCTCATACCGGCGTTTCTGAGGGACGATCAACAGTCACTAATTTAGTATGTTTGACACAGTACATTAATGAGACCATTGATCGGGGTGGTCAAGTGGACGTCATTTACACAGACTTCTCGAAGGCATTTGACCATCTTGACCACGGGTTACTATTATGTAAATTGAATACTGCTGGGGTGTGTTCCTCATTGATGAGACTTATGACCTCGTATCTTACTGGTAGAACGCAATTTGTTCAAATTTCAGGAATCAAGTCCACTGAAATTTCACAGACCTCAGGAGTTCCTCAGGGTTCTGTCCTGGGACTACTAATGTTTACACTATTCATTAACGACATCATTTCAGATTTAAATGTGCGTTATTTGTTGTACGCTGATGACCTGAAGATATTTAGTTCGGTAGATAATGAACTTGATGCTCTTAATTTGCAGCAAAATTTGGATTTAGTAAAATCTTGGTGCACTGTTAACAGACTAACTCTGAACGCCTCGAAGTGTAATTTGATGACTTTTAGTCGGCAGATGAATAAAATTTTGTATGACTATGTACTTGGTGGGTCGCTTTCAGCGACCTGAGTTAGTTAAAGACTTGGGAGTATATTTTGATCCCAAACTCTCCTTTGCTAAACATACTGAAAACGTACTGAAAGCCGCTTATAAAAATATGGGTTTTATTGTTCGTAATATGATGAATTTCCAAAATTCTGATACACTGATCTTATTATTTAATACATTCGTTAGATGTAAGCTTGAGTATGCATCCTTGGTTTGGGCTCCGCTCTATGCAAATAGTATAATGTCAATTGAAAAAGTACAACGTCGATTTTTTAAATCAGCTGCATTTGTGCTAGATGGTCATTACTCGCCGAGAGGTGTTCCACAAATGACATTTTATGAAAGATTTAATATGGGCAGTCTACTGAACAGGTGCAAAATGGCATCTGTGGTATTTTTATATAAAATTTAGAGCAATATAATAAAATGCGACTTATTATATATTATTATGATAAGTTTCCATATCCCTATAGCAAGTACGCGGCAACAACACCTCTGACATATGAAAAATGATCGCACTAATCTATATAGAGCCTCCCCAGTTAGTAGTTGGTTGGATGGTTAGTAGTAACACCGAAATTGAGTCACGGTTGGATTTTCTCTGCACGACTGTTAATCAGATAAAGAGTTCGTATAATGCTCCTGCTTGATTTCGAATTTTATATATACCTCTTGTTATAACATTTATTATTTTAACATATTATTGACTTAGTTAGGTTTTAATATACGTTTATTTCCTATATCTATAATTTACCTACTTGTTTTTATCTGTTGCTTTTATTGTTTTAACGTATTCATCATTTTAACATACTATTTTGACACATTAGTTATTAGTTGTTTGTTTGTTTGTTTAAGTATAGGCATGTTTGTAATTTACTTTTATTGTTCAAGTTTTATGCGCCTTTTGTTTCTTCCCTTATCCTGTAACTGGGCAACTTGCTCGTTGGATATTGTACTGATAAATAAATGAATAAATAGAACTTCCGGATTTCCTTCAGAATTCTGAAAATTTGATTCACTTCCTTAGCACTAATGACCCTCGACAGCAAACCATTATACTAGCGTCAATTAAAACCAAGATATAAGGTAATGCACGTGAATCATTATTAGGTAGACCCGATATTAAAACGTGGGACGAAATCAAAGTTTTCTTTAAACAAAATTTTTCAGATAATAAATCTCTAGAAACCCTAGAACTAGAACTGCAATATACGACTTTA
Organism: Monochamus alternatus; assembly: GCA_037114965.1. NCBI lineage: Eukaryota > Metazoa > Arthropoda > Insecta > Coleoptera > Cerambycidae > Monochamus > Monochamus alternatus. The sequence goes on from CM073428.1 coordinate 39,710,940, forward strand.
ATTCCTGAAGAGGATATTCGATCCTTTGGTCAAAAATTGATAGCCCTTAAGGCTAGAATTACAAACAAAATACAGCAAACTTTTCTTTCGGCTACTGAACAAACTGGCGGTATTTCATTCTTTTCAACTCAAGCTTTTAACATTTTTAAATCTACCATACCACTATGAACAACTTATTCACGCTAAACAAGACATTTACACCATAGAGTAGGCTGTTAGTTTCATAGAAGATAAAATTAAATATGACAATTACGAAACGACGACATAAGCTTGGAAACCTCAACAACAAAATCAGCAAATGAGACCACAACGTCCTAAACAGCAGCCACAACAAAATTTTTATCAGAACAGTCAACCAAGATTCCCGTCACAACCCTCTAATTTCTATCAATCACCTAATAACACACCAAGATTTCCATCGCAACCTATAAACTTATATCAATCACCTAATAACCAGCAAAGATATTTACTGCAACCTTCAACAAATCGAAATGTTTTTGGAAAACCTCAAAATGTTTTTAAACCCTCTCAACAACAAACTCAACTCAAACCTACGCCTATGTCAGGTATTACACCCATCCTCAAACATCTGGTGTTAGTTATAGTCCTCAACGCACACAATTTCAACGGAAAACCTTCCCTGAAAAAAGCTTCCCTACCTGTAGTACAAGAACTATTCAATACTGAACTCTATGAGCAAAACAACCCTGAACAAAATAATTTTGAATATAATCCGTATGAATATGAACCAGGATTCGACCAAGCCTATTCTCTTGAACAAGGAAGTCTAAACAGTTATTCTTATGATTCTCACCAGGAATTTTTGGAAGATAAATCCCAAGAAATAAATTTTCAAGAAACCCATATTCCTCAGGACCCAATATAGTTTTGAATAATGTTGAAAATAATAAACTTCCTTTCATTCAAATTCAAAACCCTCCTATTCGACTTCTCTTAGATACTGAATGTGGAAAAAACATCATTAATCCCTCTGTAATTTCACAGTTCTTCCCAAATTGCACTCATCCTGAAACAAACATTATTACAACTTGCACTGGTTCTCAAAAATCGTATTTCTAGGCGCATATTCCAATTTTTAACGAATTCAATTCAAATTATACGATGGAAGCAATTATATTTGACTACAGCAAAGATTTTGACGGACTGATAGGTTTTGAAACTCTTCAACACCTGGGACTAATCATTGATCCCAAAAACTTAACGCTGTAAAACACAAATTGTATCATTCCCTTGCAGATACAAAGACACAATGAACCCATACACATTGAGGCTAACTCTGTCACAATTTTAAAATTCCCTGTTAATCTCTTATCTGGAGACATTTCTATAGAAACCCAACGATCTCCAAGTTTTTATATCCCTGCATGCGTAACACGTGCTGAAAATGGATTAGCACAAATTGAAATATATAATACTACTTCGGAAACCCAGTCCGTTGCCCCTGACCAAAGTTTACCCGCAACGTTACTTGGCGAATACTTTACTCAAACACTACAGATTAAAACTAACGAAGGAACTATGTTAAACCATATTAAGCTAAATTCAAAAGATATAACAACCTTGCTTCATGTGCATCAGCAAGAAGTAAAACGACAAATTAAGAAATACTGCAAAATAATATTATCCGTCCCTCTAAATCTCCCTATAGCTCACCAATATGGATTGTAACAAAAAAAATTGACGCTACAGGTAAACAAAAATGGCGCCTAGTGATAGATTATCGGAAGATTAATGACAATACAAAAACTGACAGGTACCCTTTATCTAATATTTCCGACATCCTTGACAAACTCGGACAATGTCAATATTGTACAACCCTAGATTTAGCAAGCGGATTCCATCGGATAGAAATGCACGAAAACTATATAGAAAAAACGGCATTTAATACTGAAAATGGACGCTATGAGTATGTCCGAATGCCCTTCGGGTTAAACAACGCTCCTGCGACGTTTCAACGCGTTATGGATAATGTACTTAAAGATTTACAACATAAAATCTGTTTTGTTTACATGGACGACATTATCATTTTTAGTACTTCTCTTCAAGAACATATTCAAAATTTGGAACTTGTATTCAAAGCTTTAGCAGAAGCTAATCTGAAAATACAGTTAGATAAATCGGAATTTCTATGTAAGCAGGTAGAATTTTTAGGACGTATTATTACTCCGGAAGGTATTAGGCCACACCCCAAGAAAATAGAATCCATAAAAAAATTTTTTCCTTGCCGAAAACGACAAAAGAGATAAAATCATTTCTGGGACTTTTAGGTTTTTATCGTAAATTTATTCCTAATTTTGCTAAGCTAACAAAACCTCTAACACAAAGACAAAAAAAGGATTCCGAAATCGACTTTTCCCAAGATTATTTAGATTGTTTCGAAACTTGCAAAAATTTACTTTGTAATGAGCCTGTATTAGTCTATCCCGATTTTCACAAAACTTTTACTCTCACTTGTGATGCGTCTAATTTCGCAATCGGAAGTATTCTAAGTCAAGACGGTCATCCAATCTCATATTACTCTAGAATTCTCAATCCCGCCGAATGTAATTACTCGACGATCGAAAAGGAACTTTTATCAATTGTCAACTACGTAAAATATTTTAGACCATATCTTTTCGGTACAAAATTCATAATTGAAACAGATTATCAAACCCTACAGTGGTTATTTAATTTAAAAGACCCCAACTCCAGAATTGTCCGTTGGAGACTCAAATTAGAAGAGTATGACTATGTCATTAGATATAAAAAGGGGAAAATCAACCAAGCCGACCCTCTTTCTCGTATAAAAATTAATCCTATTGAAACAAGTTCAATACGAAATGATACATGTTCGATGATAGCTCAAATAGACGAATCAGACTTAGACTTAGACAAACTTTTCGAAATGCTTCTTGAAGATATTCTTAATGACTGTAATCTTGAAACATATGAATCCTTGTTAAAAGATTTTGAACAATTGCCTTAAAGCCACCCTGAAACTGATGCACAAACTATCCATACGTCTCGTTCTAATCCTATCCTAGAAATCAATTATACAATGTTCAGAAAATGAATCAAACAAATTAAATACGCATTATTCCGAAAAAACTTTTCCTGGTAAAACACAACATGTTATAAAATTAGTTAACAGACAATCAGACGATGAAATCTTTAAATTCCTCCGAACATTTATAAAAACTAATTCCACCAAGCATGCCCTTTTCTTTGACTCTGTTGAACTCGAACAAAAAATGATTAGAACACTACAAAATAATCTCCCTTTTGGATATAAATTCGTTATCTGTAAAAAACAAGTTGAAGATGTTCTTACGGAACAAGAGCAACAACAAAAAATTAAATATAACCATGAGGCAAAAATATACCATCGTGGAGTAACGGCAACTCATCAAGCTCTTTTACGAAAATATTATTGGCCTCATATGTTTCAGCATATCCGAAAATATATTTCAAAATGTCAAACATGTATTACTATGAAAACCGATCGCCATTCACCAAACCCGAAATTTCAACATACATACATAAATATGCACATGCTTATCCTGTTGACGCAATAACTGGAGTTAACGTTCAACGTAGTCTTTTAAAATTTATCGAAAGTCATGGTTACCCGTATAAAATCCTGGTAGATTCTGGCGTAGAGTTTAATAACATTATGATTAAAGATTTTTGTAATCTACACAAAATATTTCTCCAATTCACTTCCATACAGGGACATACTACAAACGGAAATATTGAAAGGTTTCATTCCACCTTGCTTGACTTAGTAAGATGCATAAAAACTGAACAACCAAATGCACCAATTGAATACCTAATATCTTTAGCAGTAATTTCCTATAACCATACGATACATACGACAACCAAGGAGTCCCCTATAAATATTACTCGCAGCGACAGTAGGCCCGACGCTTTTGATATAAATGAACAGATTATTACATCTGACTATATTGAAAAACATAGAAATATCATGAAATCCATGTATAACCAAATTAAACAAAATATCGAAATAAAAAAAGACAAAACTATAACTTAATTAAATGAATCTCGTAGAGAACCCGATACTTTTGAAGCTGACGAAAATGTCTATATTAAAAATTCAAATCGTAATAAATTGTCTCCCCGATATACAAAAGAATTAACATCTAAAGATTTAGGACCCACTTCAAACGATCCGGACATCAAGGTGACAAATATCACAAAGCTTTTATAAAACGTAAACCTAAACCAAGAAAACAGAAAATTGATAAAGAAACAATGTTGAGTGTGTCAAAATTTAATTAAATTTACAAGAAATCTTCACAGAAGTGGAAGACTTACTTACCAATTTGGAAACGGCGACAAATCTCGCTCAACATAATATTATACACAATTTCTTTCTACCATTAAAAAATATTAAACCTATACTAAATCAGTTGTATTCTATTTATGACCGCAAGGAAATAATCGAATTAGCTAACCTACACCCTTACTATAATTTATTTTTAATTTCAACTATTCTTGAATATAAAATTATTGTGAAATTGTCAGTACCACTTTTGTTTCCCGAGCATTATAATACTTACCATCTGTTATCTATCCCTATTAATGATCGAACTATTATTCCTTTCCAACCTTACCTACATGCAAATCTGGATACTCAACAGCACCTATGGACAAGCTCAACCATGTCCATATAACGAAGAATACAATCTATGTAAAGGAACTTTTGAACTTCAACATGATCAATGTTTCCTTTCTTTGATTCAAAACAAACCACATCAATGCCCTTCAACAAATGTTAAGCTACAAACTACACTATTAGAACAACTCAAGGACAATCAAGTACTGATTATCCCACATCATGAGGAATTAGTTCATGAACAATGTCGTGTAAAACAAACCTATTCTGTAAATCAACCATCTCTAGTGACTATAGACTCATGTGATGTAATTATCAGAGACATTCGTTTCTCTCCTCATAGCGACTATGTCCAACAAACTCAAGTCCATTTACCAACGATTAATTTGGAACCCTCCAGTGACCCTACCATTCATGTTCACGAGATGGACCTTCAAAACTTTCAGCAACTACAACGTCAAACGAAGAGTTTAAAACCTGTGCATCTTAGTGACTTTGAAAATATGAAATCAAGAAATGTTATTTTGTATATTTTTCTATTTGTTATAATTGTATTTTGCACCTTATTATTATACTACCGATGTCTTCATAAGAAAATACATATCTGTTACAGAAAGAATCCCTCAGCTCCTTCTGCAGCTGCAGAAATTCCACTTAGGGAGGGAATTGTAGTATAAACCTCTGTTTGATCATTTATTTTATTTTTCCACCTTGTATGGATTATTAATATACATGTAATGTAATATCAGCATTCCTGTAATATTATCTTTTTTATATATTACAGGAAATGCTGACTGTGAATAACTAAATACTATTTAAACTAGGACATTTCACTTACAGGGCAGTGTAGTATTTGCTCGCAATCTGTAACTTGATGCTAATAAATTGTCACCGAATTATTCATCTTATTGTTTTACTGGTGTACCTACAACTTTACTCTGGTTTTAGAGTCCAATTTTTAGGTGTTATATGTAGATATAAAGCTAAAATTATAGCGTGAGTATTGTGTATAGATCCCCAAGCGGCAACGTAAATATTTTTTTAGACAGTTTTTTTCAATGGTGGGATAGTTAATATTGATTTTGCCAAAACAAGTGTCCCAAGAAAGCGTCTTAATGAAGTTAAAAATCAGAATATGAAACTATTTATTCAAGATTTTACACGAAGAGAAAATGATACTAAGACTATATTAGGTCTAGTTTTTAGTAATGATTATATCATTAATCCGTATTTTCAAGGTCAAACGATTGCAATGAAACTCGCAGAAGGAACATTGAAAATACATAATGGAATTTCGGGTTGCACAGTTTACAGTTTAATATATGAAATGTATTACATATAAATTTATTTAAAATAAAGAACTTTGGCCCTTACAAACAGGTGTCGGCTTAATTATTTATGCCTATCTAAAAATACACCACAGGCGAGATACAAATAATCCTTATTTAAAGGTATTCAAACAACAACCACAAGTGGGATTTAAGATGACTTTGATATTACAACATGTAGGTAAATCTAAATTGCCATTCAACCAGAGCTTGGCTTCCGTAAAATCGTAAAAAGTTTTAACAAAAAAAAAGGCATTCGTATATCAGTAATGTTTTTTGTTCTTTCGTAGCGCCGACGCGTTCAAATTCAAAATATGTATGAAACGAATAATAATTGTGGATGGCCTACCCTCAACATGAAAAGTAATAAGATAATAATTGGTAAATATAGGCAACCCGAAATATATTTGTAAAATAATTAATCTTAACTTGGACATAGATATACAGAATAATACTTAGACAGTGACAAAACAACAACAGTCGGTAAAACTGTTTTGTTATACGATATTAAATTAATCTAGAATGCAATATTATTGAAAAACTGACGTTTGCAAGAAAGCTTTATATTCAGATTTTATAAAAAGTAGAAATATTACGCAACTATTTGGTTATTTTATTATATCCGATCTAATATACATGTTATTGTATAATAAATATTTTCATATTATTGTACTTAGAGATGCAAAAGAAATAATATATAATATATTTGATTATGAATACACATAAATGTAGGTTAAAGTAATTCCCGCAGTAATTCATAATAATGCTTTAAAACAAATCAAGAGGTATATATAGGGAACATACACACATTTCGCTAGTTTCGGCTTTTCAAAAGCAGTACGTGCCGTCACGCTCAAAAGTTCTCATTGCGGTCGCGACTTGTGAGCAACAAGATAAGAGAAACGATGTTGCCAAATTGAGCAATTTTTATGAATTTCTAGAAATATTTCGGAGTAACATATAACGTATGATTTCATATTTAAAACATGTTTTATGAACCAGAACAGCGGTTCGGTCCATCCCGACCCCTGACAATAATCGATCATTGTATAATTTAAGTAGTTATTGAAGGAATTAGAAAATCAGATAAATACGAGACAAAAAAGTTAAAGCAAAAATTGATTTTAATCAAATGACTAAAATTTTGATAGAAAAACACTGGAAATATTTATGTACACATGTAGATACAGCATGTGATACTTTCCCAAATAATATAGCAGACACTTTAAATGTTTTTGTTCCCAAAAAAAATAAGAGATGTGAAATAAAAATTTATTAATATATATATATATATATATATATATATATATATATATATATATATATATATATATATATATATATATATAAGAGAGTGAAATAAATATTTATATATAATAATCTCATAAATATTAATTCCACAAAGCTCAATTTGGCTTAATATATCCAAAAATGTATTTAAAATCTAAACCACATATACTAATATGTATTATTAAGCCAAAAGATAAAAAAGATTTCTATGAAAATGTGACGTGATGCTTTACTAATTCCAATTATAGTATTCAAAAAAAGCAATAAATATCAACATAGATACAATACAAATATAGATATGCAATCAACTTTGAATTTAATTATTAACGATTAATAAAAAATGCCACAAATGCGATGCAATATATTTCATATAGATATAGGTCTGTTAAAAATTTCTAGTTTTTATTTTTGAATGAATAAAACAAATACATATACGGTTTATTTTCTTCAAATGATATTTTATGGAAGTCCAATTACGTAATTAGATGGTTCCAAGTGGCACCGCCTTATTCCAAGGAGCTGTCATGTTGGCTGCCTTGACTATCTGGACAATGGAGTCCTGGCGTTAAATGAAAAGTCCTGGCAACTTCTGGAAGAGCCCCAGTATAGGTTACCAGCAAAGAGGACAACCCTTATGGAAGCAATCTGAAGTTTAGGTTACCTATATTGAAGCAATAGACTCGATATTTGATTTAAAAAAAACCTAAGGGAATAACTGAAATTAACTGCTTGGACAACATAAAAAACGGCTTGAAAATTTAAAGTTATGCACCCAAAGGGAAAAACAGGTTAAGATATAATAGAAGAATAAAATTAAGTAACATACCTTCGAGAAAAGGTTTTTTTTATTTGATGAATGTATGAAATTGCGTGGTATTCAGTTTACTGGAGAATCGCTCAGAATCCTAATAAATAGCAACTTTCATCACTGAAATAATCATCTGCCAAGAAGCTTTAAATTAATCCCCAAAAGGAGATCATTTTTACTTTCAAAGAAGGCTCGTTTCACCATCATACACACGACTCTTAGTAAAAAGGAAGGAATTGAAATCTCCACCAAAACGAATGTCCGAATCAAACCACAAAAGCACCTACTTCAAAGAAACTGAGGGTATCGTACAAAATTCTAAATCACTAGTGTCAATAGAAGGCGATACAATATTGATAAATTTTATTTTATTTTGAAGATTTAAATCTATGAAAATATATATATATACATACATATATTTAATTTCTGTTTATATTTAAATTTTTGTCAAATTGTAGTAATTTAAATATATTTTAATTAGAATCGTTCCCGCCCCTCAACCCCCAAGCGATTATCCCGTTAATCACCTTAACCGAACTAAAAGACTCAACAAAATAGTCTAATCTAATTACTAGGCAACTAAAAGAATTTTTAAAGCTAGCTTACTATGGATTTTTGCTCACACGATCCGAAATTTGAAATCCTAGTAGAAATATATACTAAGCGAATTAGGATACGTACGAGTAGTAGGACCTCATTAATACAATATAGTACTGATTCATCCTCAATCTACATTTTAGTGCATCTGCAACTTGGCATCTCTAGCTGTGAAAATAAAGGAGATATTTAAGATTTACGGTAACAATAGTTATTAAGAACTTGATTTACTCTCTCACAGGGTTAACTTGAGTATAATAAAATGGGTCGCTTTAAAGTTTTCATATAATTTTTTTAATTAAGTACATTGAAATTGTTGACAATTGTTGATATTGCTCGCTTACAAAGACTAAGAGTATGTGTTCTTCAACGATTCGCGTAACCATAGCCGTTGTTGCAGTCCTAACAGGGAAAAACATCGAAAATTTAGTAAATGTAACAAAAATATATATGTACCCTTGAGTTCACCTTGACAAATGTCCTACTAAATATATACTAATCATTTGCCAATGCTTTAGTAACTTCAAGATGTTTACCCAAAACACCAGGTTGCGCATTAAGAGATGGTTTATGTTTTAGACACACTAAACAGTTTCGAATACAAGAAATATCTGATTTCGTCTTTGGCCAATAATATCGTAATTTTCGACGTTTATAAGTTCTGAATACACCCGCATGGTAAGCAATAGTCGCATCATGATTTTCCCTTATAACTTTTGTCCGCATTTATTTTGGAATTACCTCTTTCCAACAGTCATTTTCATCGAACATGTAAGGCCTTGTACTTGAGACATATTTATAAGGTTTGTTGTTTGACAGACGCCATTGTAAATACTTAAGAGGATTATCAGCAACTTTTTTACACCATTTATCTTTTACCTCGGTTGACTATACTATATAAGTTTCTGGAACAGAACTGGACAGTACGTCAGGAACAATGTGGTCTTTACCTTTCTTGTGAATTATTTCAAAGTGAAATTGCTAGGTTCTTTAAGATTATGTAACCAAATTAAGCTGTTATTGATCTGTGATTACGGTAAATTTATTAATTTACCCCTCTAAGTATGGTCTTAATTTTTCCACCGCGTGTACGGTTAGTAATTTACTTTCAACCGTACTATAATTCCTCTCTTGACGAGTTAACCATCTGCTTATTAGCATATTACGTGTTCACCGTCATCCCGTTTCTGTGACAAAACTGCACCAAATGTTCATCGGTTTGAACAATAAATAGTTGGCTAAAATCAGGGCATGTTAAAATCGGCGCGAAAACTAAGGCGGTTTTAATTTGTTGACAAGACTGATCACAGTCGTCAGACCATATACATTTTTTATTTTTAGAGAGATGAGCTGCCATAGGAGCTATTAACGTCGAGAAAGATGGTATAAAGCGAAGGTACCAGAAAGCCATACGAATACGTCTCAAGTCAGTAACATTTTTCGAGACACACCAGAATATTTAGAATGGTTTTAACCTTATCGGGATCAACGTGTAGTCCTCTATGATCAACTACGTAACCGAGATATCGTAGTTTAGGTCCGCAAAAAGAACATTTTTCTTTCGAAACTGTAGGTCCCGCTAAATGAAAACGCTCAAAAATATCTTTCAATATATCGAGATGTTTTTCAAAGATTTCAGTGACTACCACGACATCGTCAAGATAAACAAACGCGTGTGATTGTAGTTCAGGACCGAGTACTCTATCTAGAAATCTCTGAAATGTCGCAGGAGAGCTATTGAAACCAAATGGCATTCTTGTAAATTGATATAAACCACGATTTGGATTGCTACCAGCAGTAAATTCTTGGGATTCTTTTACAAAACCGGTATTTTTCGCCTATCTTTGGAACTAACAAAACTGGACTAAACCATGCTGAAACTGAAGGTTCTATTATATGTTCTGATAACATCGACTGAATGGCATCATCAATATGTTTTTGCATCGCTAGCGATACACGATAGGCGCTTAATAGGTTCAGAGTCTGTAAGAATTTTATGTTCCACTAAAGTAGCGCAACCAATTTGTTTTCTTGTTGAGACAAATACTTGTTTATGAGGTTATCTAGAAGGTCTTTTTGTTCTAACGTCAATATTGCTCGCGACATTATTGAAATTACAGACAAAATGCATGGTACCGTATTACTAAAAAACCAGCAATTTCTTTTAAAGTCAGGAAAAATTCTCATAGAGGTCCAAAAGTCAACACCTAAAATTAATGTATGTTCAATCTCAGGGATGAAAAGGCAATTAATAATTTTCATTGGTTATCGGTAAAATAATAGATGATACTTAATTTAATCTTAGAAAGAAACAACTTAAAATTTCAGTCTCTCAACATTTCCCAACCAAATTTTTCACTATCGTATTATCTGCAACGGAATCGAGAAGAGCCTTAAAAAAATACCTATTTACCTCTAGATACGGACGGCTATCTCCCTCACAATGTACGAAAATATACGGACTGAATACTTATTTTGGATGTAGTTGGCTTACTTTGAGATATAGGGCCTACTAATTAACCGATTAGCTACCCTGCTGATCGTTTCCCAAACACGTTGGACATAAACGTACTGTAACGCCTAGTTTTCCACATCGAAAACAATCCTTGCGAGGCGATGGCGAACAATTCCGCCGATAATGTCCAGTTTGGTTATAGCTTAACCACGGCCGAAACAACATGCGCAGAAGAAGATACTGTAGGAGATTCCGCGGTATTATTAGTCAGAATATATAACAGTTACCCGAGATCTATTCGAAGGTCGATGCTCTAATCCCGATTTCACGGAATATCGAGGATTACTAGGAGGTGCACTATATTCTTGGAGACTAACGTTTGCCTTTTCAGTTTTACGACCTATTGGAATTAAACCCTGCAACGTATTTATATCTTTTCCAGCCATTCCCACTTGTAAATGTGGTAACATTTTACTTTTAATAAAACTTACGCGCGACATTTCTGATGTACTATGGAGCTTACTAAACAAGTTTTCCATATAAGCGATATAAATGATATCAGAATTAGCTTGGGTGCGATGTTTAAGAATTTTTGATAATTCTTCCCGCCTATACAAGTTAACTTTTTCCACAACGGGATCTAATTTAGGTTGGTTAACTACTAAGTTTTCGCTACCATTTATGTTGGACTGAATTTAGGCAGAGTGAATTGTTTTAAGAGTATCCAATAAGCCGTTACATAATTCGGACATATTTTCTTTTTCCGTTAATAAGTTTACATCCGCTGCAGTTATCCGAGATAAACGACATGCAACAGGCGCGTATTGATACATTTAAATTCGTTTTCTTTATTATTGCATTCAAATACCTGAATATTACTCAAAAGTTTATCTAATTTATTGCATCATGTAGTTAATTCTTGCCTAGGATCGAAATCAGAATAATTATATGCATCCGCATTAGGATCTTTACGTATCGCTTCTCTCAAAAGATTACGGTTGATAGCCGCTGTATCGCTACTTATATAGGTAACCTATAGGTTATATTCATATTTGAATGTTGGCGTGACGCGTTTAGAGAATACAAGTGCATTGCGCATATTCACAACAAAAAATCAAATACAAAGTCGGATGAAAATAGCTACTGTCCTATTTCAGAAAAATCAAATATAAAATCAAATATGATATCAAACCAATGAGATCAAATCTACAAACCAATAGTATAAATATATAAATATCGCATTTGCCGTAATCCAATTATATATCAAATACAAAAATCCAATAATGTAAAGTACACTTTAGCGTGGAAACACGTCACGTAGATAAACAACTTTATTGTCACTCTTGATTGATACAAGAAATATCCTTCGAACAAATTTTACAAATGCTGTCAACGTTTTACTTTGACTTTTCTATCACTAGTATATGACTCGCGTTTTCTGCTCAATATAAACTGACTCCAGCGGCAAAAATGATCCGCTTATATAGGTTTTTAGGGTTCTAGAAGTTTTCGGCGGTCTCGAGAATCAAATAGAATGTGGCCGAGAATGTTCCAGAAAATTTCAAAATAAAGGCACCACAAAAATTATAAATTCTATCATAAACAGAAAGTTAATTTACAAAACTAACAAGGTAGGTGAGCTTCAATTATAAATTCTAACGTAAACAGGAATACAATTAACAAACTAAAAAGGCAGGTGAGCTTCCGTAACAATATGATAATTAGTAAAGCAATGCTGATAAGGATGTTTGATCATAATTATATGAGCAATTTCGTCGAAGAATTATAAATTTAACTACTTGTAGTTTGTACTTTTCAAACTCATCCAACCTTTCCAACATGCTCCTACTGTCACTGTATTTTTCTATCGAGATCGCTTAGGGTGGGTATTATTAAGCGGAAATTTATAATTATATTTCACAATTTCGTCTCGAATTATAAATTTACGTACTTGTAGTTTGCACTTTTCAAACTCACCCGGTACGTACTTTAAAGACAAAAAAACCCTTATCTCTGTTACCACACATTCCCAACACGCTCTTACTATCATTGTATTTTTCGTACCTGCCCGGCTACGACGTGAAATAAGAGAGACAAAGTGAAAAAGTGTTGGTGTGCGAAATAGGGCGAATTAAGAAATCTCGCAGGAAAACATGGTTGAAGTTGCAATATAATGCTTCTGCCACCGTTATTATATGACACACTGTTGTAAAAATAAATGGACATACAAGTGAAAATCCGAAGAGGAAATTTAGACAAATGCATCTCAAGTTCTTCAAGTATGTAGATTTTCCGTTTTTCTCTTTTTCTTCAGAAATCAGTCAATAGAAGGATCTCTGGTGTTCGAGGTTCACAGAACACGAAAGAACGTTCCATATATGTGTGAACTTTAATTTGCAGCCACATGACTTGCACATACTTCCTAACTCCCTCTACATACGTATATATATATATATATATATATATATATATATATATATATATATATATATATATATATATATATATATATATATATCTATTGACTGATTTCTGAAGAAAAAGAGAAAAACGGAAAATCTACATACTTGAAGAACTTGAGATGCATTTGTCTAAATTTCCTCTTCGGATTTTCACTTGTATGTCCATTTATTTTTACAACAGTGTGTCATATAATAACGGTGGCAGAAGCATTATATTGCAACTTCAACCATGTTTTCCTGCGAGATTTCTTAATTCGCCCTATTTCGCACACCAACACTTTTTCACTTTGTCTCTCTTATTTCACGTCGTAGCCGGGCAGGTACGAAAAATACAATGATAGTAAGAGCGTGTTGGGAATGTGTGGTAACAGAGATAAGGGTTTTTTTGTCTTTAAAGTACGTACCGGGTGAGTTTGAAAAGTGCAAACTACAAGTACGTAAATTTATAATTCGAGACGAAATTGTGAAATATAATTATAAATTTCCGCTTAATAATACCCACCCTAAGCGATCTCGATAGAAAAATACAGTGACAGTAGGAGCATGTTGGAAAGGTTGGATGAGTTTGAAAAGTACAAACTACAAGTAGTTAAATTTATAATTCTTCGACGAAATTGCTCATATAATTATGATCAAACATCCTTATCAGCATTGCTTTACTAATTATCATATTGTTACGGAAGCTCACCTGCCTTTTTAGTTTGTTAATTGTGTTCCTGTTTACGTTAGAATTTATAATTGAAGCTCACCTACCTTGTTAGTTTTGTAAATTAACTTTCTGTTTATGATAGAATTTATAATTTTTGTGGTGCCTTTATTTTGAAATTTTCTGGAACATTCTCGGCCACATTCTATTTGATTCTCGAGACCGCCGAAAACTTCTAGAACCCTAAAAACCTATATAAGCGGATCATTTTTGCCGCTGGAGTCAGTTTATATTGAGCAGAAAACGCGAGTCATATACTAGTGATAGAAAAGTCAAAGTAAAACGTTGACAGCATTTGTAAAATTTGTTCGAAGGATATTTCTTGTATCAATCAAGAGTGACAATAAAGTTGTTTATCTACGTGACGTGTTTCCACGCTAAAGTGTACTTTACATTATTGGATTTTTGTATTTGATATATAATTGGATTACGGCAAATGCGATATTTATATATTTATACTATTGGTTTGTAGATTTGATCTCATTGGTTTGATATCATATTTGATTTTATATTTGATTTTTCTGAAATAGGACAGTAGCTATTTTCATCCGACTTTGTATTTGATTTTTTGTTGTGAATATGCGCAATGCACTTGTATTCTCTAAACGCGTCACGCCAACATTCAAATATGAATATAACCTATAGGTTACCTATATAAGTAGCGATACAGCGGCTATCAACCGTAATCTTTTGAGAGAAGCGATACGTAAAGATCCTAATGCGGATGCATATAATTATTCTGATTTCGATCCTAGGCAAGAATTAACTACATGATGCAATAAATTAGATAAACTTTTGAGTAATATTCAGGTATTTGAATGCAATAATAAAGAAAACGAATTTAAATGTATCAATACGCGCCTGTTGCATGTCGTTTATCTCGGATAACTGCAGCGGATGTAAACTTATTAACGGAAAAAGAAAATATGTCCGAATTATGTAACGGCTTATTGGATACTCTTAAAACAATTCACTCTGCCTAAATTCAGTCCAACATAAATGGTAGCGAAAACTTAGTAGTTAACCAACCTAAATTAGATCCCGTTGTGGAAAAAGTTAACTTGTATAGGCGGGAAGAATTATCAAAAATTCTTAAACATCGCACCCAAGCTAATTCTGATATCATTTATATCGCTTATATGGAAAACTTGTTTAGTAAGCTCCATAGTATATCAGAAATGTCGCGCGTAAGTTTTATTAAAAGTAAAATGTTACCACATTTACAAGTGGGAATGGCTGGAAAAGATATAAATACGTTGCAGGGTTTAATTCCAATAGGTCGTAAAACTGAAAAGGCAAACGTTAGTCTCCAAGAATATAGTGCACCTCCTAGTAATCCTCGATATTCCGTGAAATCGGGATTAGAGTATCGACCTTCGAATAGATCTCGGGTAACTGTTATATATTCTGACTAATAATACCGCGGAATCTCCTACAGTATCTTCTTCTGCGCATGTTGTTTCGGCCGTGGTTAAGCTATAACCAAACTGGACATTATCGGCGGAATTGTTCGCCATCGCCTCGCAAGGATTGTTTTCGATGTGGAAAACTAGGCGTTACAGTACGTTTATGTCCAACGTGTTTGGGAAACGATCAGCAGGGTAGCTAATCGGTTAATTAGTAGGCCCTATATCTCAAAGTAAGCCAACTACATCCAAAATAAGTATTCAGTCCGTATATTTTCGTACATTGTGAGGGAGATAGCCGTCCGTATCTAGAGGTAAATAGGTATTTTTTTAAGGCTCTTCTCGATTCCGTTGCAGATAATACGATAGTGAAAAATTTGGTTGGGAAATGTTGAGAGACTGAAATTTTAAGTTGTTTCTTTCTAAGATTAAATTAAGTATCATCTATTATTTTACCGATAACCAATGAAAATTATTAATTGCCTTTTCATCCCTGAGATTGAACATACATTAATTTTAGGTGTTGACTTTTGGACCTCTATGAGAATTTTTCCTGACTTTAAAAGAAATTGCTGGTTTTTTAGTAATACGGTACCATGCATTTTGTCTGTAATTTCAATAATGTCGCGAGCAATATTGACGTTAGAACAAAAAGACCTTCTAGATAACCTCATAAACAAGTATTTGTCTCAACAAGAAAACAAATTGGTTGCGCTACTTTAGTGGAACATAAAATTCTTACAGACTCTGAACCTATTAAGCGCCTATCGTGTATCGCTAGCGATGCAAAAACATATTGATGATGCCATTCAGTCGATGTTATCAGAACATATAATAGAACCTTCAGTTTCAGCATGGTTTAGTCCAGTTTTGTTAGTTCCAAAGATAGGCGAAAAATACCGGTTTTGTAAAAGAATCCCAAGAATTTACTGCTGGTAGCAATCCAAATCGTGGTTTATATCAATTTACAAGAATGCCATTTGGTTTCAATAGCTCTCCTGCGACATTTCAGAGATTTCTAGATAGAGTACTCGGTCCTGAATTACAATCACACGCGTTTGTTTATCTTGACGATGTCGTGGTAGTCACTGAAATCTTTGAAAAACATCTCGATATATTGAAAGATATTTTTGAGCGTTTTCATTTAGCGGGACCTACAGTTTCGAAAGAAAAATGTTCTTTTTGCGGACCTAAACTACGATATCTCGGTTACGTAGTTGATCATAGAGGACTACACGTTGATCCCGATAAGGTTAAAACCATTCTAAATATTCTGGTGTGTCTCGAAAAATGTTACTGACTTGAGACGTATTCGTATGGCTTTCTGGTACCTTCGCTTTATACCATCTTTCTCGACGTTAATAGCTCCTATGGCAGCTCATCTCTCTAAAAATAAAAAATGTATATGGTCTGACGACTGTGATCAGTCTTGTCAACAAATTAAAACCGCCTTAGTTTTCGCGCCGATTTTAACATGCCCTGATTTTAGCCAACTATTTATTGTTCAAACCGATGAACATTTGGTGCAGTTTTGTCACAGAAACGGGATGACGGTGAACACGTAATATGCTAATAAGCAGATGGTTAACTCGTCAAGAGAGGAATTATAGTACGGTTGAAAGTAAATTACTAACCGTACACGCGGTGGAAAAATTAAGACCATACTTAGAGGGGTAAATTAATAAATTTACCGTAATCACAGATCAATAACAGCTTAATTTGGTTACATAATCTTAAAGAACCTAGCAATTTCACTTTGAAATAATTCACAAGAAAGGTAAAGACCACATTGTTCCTGACGTACTGTCCAGTTCTGTTCCAGAAACTTATATAGTATAGTCAACCGAGGTAAAAGATAAATGGTGTAAAAAAGTTGCTGATAATCCTCTTAAGTATTTACAATGGCGTCTGTCAAACAACAAACCTTATAAATATGTCTCAAGTACAAGGCCTTACATGTTCGATGAAAATGACTGTTGGAAAGAGGTAATTCCAAAATAAATGCGGACAAAAGTTATAAGGGAAAATCATGATGCGACTATTGCTTACCATGCGGGTGTATTCAGAACTTATAAACGTCGAAAATTACGATATTATTGGCCAAAGACGAAATCAGATATTTCTTGTATTCGAAACTGTTTAGTGTGTCTAAAACATAAACCATCTCTTAATGCGCAACCTGGTGTTTTGGGTAAACATCTTGAAGTTACTAAAGCATTGGCAAATGATTAGTATATATTTAGTAGGACATTTGTCAAGGTGAACTCAAGGGTACATATATATTTTTGTTACATTTACTAAATTTTCGATGTTTTTCCCTGTTAGGACTGCAACAACGGCTATGGTTACGCGAATCGTTGAAGAACACATACTCTTAGTCTTTGTAAGCGAGCAATATCAACAATTGTCAACAATTTCAATGTACTTAATTAAAAAAATTATATGAAAACTTTAAAGCGACCCATTTTATTATACTCAAGTTAACCCTGTGAGAGAGTAAATCAAGTTCTTAATAACTATTGTTACCGTAAATCTTAAATATCTCCTTTATTTTCACAGCTAGAGATGCCAAGTTGCAGATGCACTAAAATGTAGATTGAGGATGAATCAGTACTATATTGTATTAATGAGGTCCTACTACTCGTACGTATCCTAATTCGCTTAGTATATATTTCTACTAGGATTTCAAATTTCGGATCGTGTGAGCAAAAATCCATAGTAAGCTAGCTTTAAAAATTCTTTTAGTTGCCTAGTAATTAGATTAGACTATTTTGTTGAGTCTTTTAGTTCGGTTAAGGTGATTAACGGGATAATCGCCTGGGGGTTGAGGGGCGGGAACGATTCTAATTAAAATATATTTAAATTACTACAATTTGACAAAAATTTAAATATAAACAGAAATTAAATATATATATGTATATATATATATTTTCATAGATTTAAATCTTCAAAATAAAATAAAATTTATCAATATTGTATCGCCTTCTATTGATACTAGTGATTTAGAATTTTGTACGATACCCTCAGTTTCTTTGAAGTAGGTGCTTTTGTGGTTTGATTCGGACATTCGTTTTGGTGGAGATTTCAATTCCTTCCTTTTTACTAAGAGTCGTGTGTATGATGGTGAAACGAGCCTTCTTTGAAAGTAAAAATGATCTCCTTTTGGGGATTAATTTAAAGCTTCTTGGCAGATGATTATTTCAGTGATGAAAGTTGCTATTTATTAGGATTCTGAGCGATTCTCCAGTAAACTGAATACCACGCAATTTCATACATTCATCAAATAAAAAAAACCTTTTCTCGAAGGTATGTTACTTAATTTTATTCTTCTATTATATCTTAACCTGTTTTTCCCTTTGGGTGCATAACTTTAAATTTTCAAGCCGTTTTTTATGTTGTCCAAGCAGTTAATTTCAGTTATTCCCTTAGGTTTTTTTTAAATCAAATATCGAGTCTATTGCTTCAATATAGGTAACCTAAACTTCAGATTGCTTCCATAAGGGTTGTCCTCTTTGCTGGTAACCTATACTGGGGCTCTTCCAGAAGTTGCCAGGACTTTTCATTTAACGCCAGGACTCCATTGTCCAGATAGTCAAGGCAGCCAACATGACAGCTCCTTGGAATAAGGCGGTGCCACTTGCAATATAATGCTTCTGCCACCGTTATTATATGACACACTGTTGTAAAAATAAATGGACATACAAGTGAAAATCCGAAGAGGAAATTTAGACAAATGCATCTCAAGTTCTTCAAGTATGTAGATAGAAGGATCTCTGGTGTTCGAGGTTCACAGAACACGAAAGAACGTTCCATATATGTGTGAACTTTAATTTGCAGTCACATGACTTGCACATACTTCCTAACTCCCTCTACATACGTATATATATATATATATATATATATATATATATATATTATATTAATCTACTGAGTAAATGTAAAATTATATATGAGTTATAATATATCCCCAAATGTTAAATATAAGGATTCAATAATGCAATAAGTAAATAGAAATGACAGTTTTTGTCAAGTTCGCAAGTTTTTTGCTCCAACAGTTTTTAATAAATACTGTACCGATAAAAATATAAAATAGGAGTATTCTCATAAAAGTTTTTAAAACTATTAATAAACATATAATATAGGGTGAATCAAGAAAAATAGATATGACTCATAGCTAATAATAAAAGCTAATATTACAATTGAATAAACACAATTAGACACAACACACATAATTTTAATTAACCTTCAATATCTGTCTAATGAAATGTATAGAGTTATTCATACATTTAGATACAACGTCTATTGGACTGTTGTTACTGTTGTTTATAGATGAATACATATTCATATTTTCTATACATATATCGATTAGATTCAACCACATGGAGGAGTTCCAAAGCAGAATCTCAGGTGTAGGGATACACCTAGATTAAGTGTTGATGTAATGGTAATATTAAAATGAGGATCCAAGTAAAGCTGAAGCAGTTAAACAATAGTGAAACTGCTAGGTAGAAGTTGTTAACCAATTTTTGGAGGCAAGAGGTGAATTTATTTCTACATATTTGCCATCAAAAAGAGTGTTGGGACTTTTAAGTTTATAATCGTTAAATCCCCACACCATATTGAATTTTACTTATACATGTGAGGTATAAATACAATATTAAAAATAAATCCTAAAGCAATGATCTCAAGAACGCATAGTGTTATATAACATCTATAAAACAGAAACATTAATGTAACTGTTTGGTTAGCAGTGGCATCTTGGTCTTGATTTTCCTTGATTTTGTCTTGGTCCCGCAAGACAAGACTAGACTTGGCAAGAAATATTGCTAGAAGGTCTGAGGTGAAATTTAAGTGAACGTTAGTTGAAATAAATAAATAAATAAGTAAATAAGTAAACACATATTGCATTTCTAATGTAGGCATATTTTTTATTTAAAAGAATTAAGTATATAAAATTAAAATTTAAGGAGCTTAGGTGTAGCTCTGCTGAATAAAACTAATTATACTGCCACTTGACTGAAAGAGCTCCGATTTGGCACGCCTATTTCGTCCATTGCTTATTATTATTTTTTATGTAAAAGTAGCCGTTTCTATACTTAATGTTTACCAATCGACCAATATCTGAGCTAAGTGTGAGTTCCGAGCGGCACCATGTCCGACCGAAAGTAACTACCACTGTTATAAGATTGGTAATAAAGTTTCATGTTTGTGATTTGTATGCAAAATTCTCACAAGAATCATGCAAATTTGCGAGACCTTTCGCAAGACAATATAACACATAATGTTGTAAAATCAAGCAAGAACAAGGCTTTATAGAAACTTTTGTTTTGTTCTTCAAGACAAGACAAGGTTTTTCAAATTTTTGCAACATTTTTTGTCTCACATTCAACACAACTTTTCGCCTCTGTACGGCACCTTATGTGTACGGACATGCTTAATACCTTTAAGGTCTTAGGTACATATTACTTGCAAATAATATTTAGATGATATTTTAGTAGATGGAAAATATCAAAGAAAATGTTTATTTTATAACGATAAAAATATTAATAAAAATAGTAAAGCTTCGCTCGTACCTAACCGGGATTGTAAGGTTTTAAGCTTTATTTATAATACAAATAACTTTACGCTCCCCTTAACAGACAGAAAGAGAGGACATTTCAAAGAATATATAAAAAATAAAATGAATAAATAAAATAAAATAAAATAAAAAATTTGAAATCACACCTGCTGTAAAATTAGAGAATGGTTAGGTTTTGGAGGAACGTTCGTGCAGCTCATTCTGCAGTAATGTTCTGGATGGAAGGTATACAAAGACCTTCGAAAGAGAAAAATATTTTGCTCTTAAATATATAATAGAAGATATTTCGATAAATATATACGTATCTCAAATATAACGAATATCTTTTTATGAAGAGAAAAAAAAAGATCCTATATTCAACTCTAGAAATCTATTCAGATGCCTCCCTTATAGGGGGGGGAGCAGGAGGTGAAGACAACATGGGCTTTACATATTGTCACAAGAATTATTAACAGTTTTTCAATGCTCTAAAATCATTTTCAAAAAATGTTAGCTATTGCAGATCGATAACACAATTGCTATTTTGTGTAATAACGTGATGGGGACTGTGTAGACAGGTAAAGCTTAATAATAACGGAGGAAAAGAGATATGGGAAGGCTGTGAAATAAGACAAATAGGGATATATGCATTCTACATCAATACACTGAGGGAAATCGACCAATAAAAAAGTTTGCTAAGATAATCTTTATCATCGTTGGAATATTCTGTTAGTACTGCAATGTCATGTACCAAGAATAATTAGAGTAGAGAGGAAAAGTCAAGATGAACTAGCCATGGCTGCAAAAGAGTTGTTCTTGCAAACGGTGAGAGTCAATGAAGAAGAACGTTACGAAGTGAAATTGCCCTGGATTGAGGGCCATCCACCTTTGGCAAGTGCCTACCACCTTGCTAAGAACACGTTACTGAATACGTTGGGTAAATTGGAGAGTGGTAATTTTTTGAAGGAATATGACCAGGTTTTAAAAGAGTGGCTTGAAGAGGGCATTATTGAAGAAGTTTTTGAGGAGATTCATGTTACTATTGAGGTACATTATTTAACCACACCGACCTGTAGTGAAAGAAGGCAGTTCGGCCAGTTTTTGACACTTCAGTCAGGGAGAAAGCGAAACCTTCGTTAAATCAGTGTCTGGAAAAAAGACCTAACTTAATTGAACTATTTTATTGCGATTTAGATTAGATAAAATTGGTGTGATATCGGACATAAGAAAGGCCTTTTTGCAAATTAGTTTTCAAATTTATTGAAGAAGCCGTTGTAGTTATGAACGAAGCTAAGTTTGATCTAAGAGGGTGGAAGTTTATGAAGCAAGTCCAGGATGGCGTTTTTCCTGTTTCTTCACAAACAGCGGTGCTTGGATCGTCTGGGGACACTAGAGGAGATATGTTGAATATCAATGAGTTGTGTGTGAAAGTAGACGAACAATTCAATAACAAGCCTATAACTAAACGAATCATATTATCATTTGCCGAACGGATATTTATTTGATCCTATAGGTTTTACGGCACCAGCTACCCTACTTCCATAGTTATTACTGCAAAAATCATGGAAAACAAAGTTGAGTTGGGATGTTGCTGCGGATGTAGACATCGAGAGGGATTTTTGACGTTGGGTTGAAGAATTACAATTTTTCTTAAATATTAGAATTCCTAGATGGATTCACCGAAATGATGGCAACATCGAACAGGGGAGTTTATATATTTTTTGCGATGCAAGTAAGAATTCTTACGCTGCAGTTGTATTTTTCAGAACCATCTGTGAAGAACAAGTTTTTGTACATCTATTGGCTGCCAAGTCGCGTGTAGCCCCAGTAAAACAGATATCTATTCCACGGTTGGAGCTCTTGTCCGCATTAATTGGAACTAGATTGTATGTGTCTCTGAAAGAGAAAATTGATCCCAGATCCAGATTGCAAACTTATTTCTGGAGTGATTCTTCCACAGTTGTATCATGGATACGTAGAAATGAAATTTAGGGTACCTTTGTCGGTAATCGAGTATCCGAAATTTGAAAACAGACGCCAAGGGAATCTTGGCACTTTGTGCCAGGGGTTTTAAACCGTGCGGACCTTCTTTCTCGCATATGTACTCCGAAACAACTACTGAATTCACGATGGTGGGAGGGATCAAGTTGGTTGTATGGAGAACCCGATATGTTGCAAAAAGAAGAAATCATATGCAATGAAGACGATATTAATAAGGAAAAGAAGAAAAAAGTGCCAACAACTCTAATTGTATCTGATATCGATATGGGTTTAGACGAGTGGCGCGTGCCATATTTTTCGAAAGTTTTAAAAATCATTCGCATGATTTCTTGGGTTTTTAGATTTTTGTACAATGTTTCATATCCATTAGCTAAACGAAAGGGTGAGCTAACAGTTGAGGAAGTAGATGCCGCTGAGATTCATCTCTTGAAGTTACTGCAAAAGGAATATTTTAATGGAGTAAGTGACCCAAAATTGTCCTCTCTAAGTTCATTTATAGATGAAGAAGATTTGCTGAGGCTAAAGTCGAGAATATGTTTAAGAGACGATGAGGAACAGTTTCGTTATCCCTTAGTTCTCCCTGCAAAACATTATTTAGTGAGACCACTGACTTTTGATCAACATGTCAAGTCTAATCCCTAATCCTAATGCTCATCCCTAATTTTCTAAAATCGCTGGTTTCAGTTTCTTTATAATATTTCAGCAATAACAACATATAACTTGGATTTGTTTAGGTTGAGCCATGAAAAGGTGGAACTTTTATCTAATTTAAACCACCCTGTATACTTTACAGAATTAACTACAATGAATATGCATAGAAAAGTTATGTTAAAAAGCTGTAGATGTTCTAAAAATATTTCTGGACTGTATCTGAATAACATAAAAATAATACAGTTAGATTAATCCAGAAATATCTAGATTTTTATTATACTGATATCCTGTAACTATTCCAGGAATATTTTCGATTATTCTATTAATATTTATTACGATTGTTCCCAGATTATCTAAGTGTCCCACTTGCACTGCCTAAAAACAAGAGATGGAACAAGAAGGAAAAGCAAGAACACGAACACAAGAGAATTATAAGTAGGAAGCGTATCTCTATTTGTGGCTTCGTGTCACACAGCTCCACCTCTATAGTTTTCGTAGTACGTTGACGCTCTTGAGCCGCATTCATTTGGTGGAAGGAACCAAATTCGCGAAGTCGCCTTTCGATGTTGGCAAAAGTTTAATGATTTGGCACTCGTCGATGAGGGCCGATCTGTCAATGTAGACCCTAACACTATTGCGGTCGTTACCTTGACAAAATCCATAAACCAAAACCATATCTACTTGTTCGGAATATGTATACGTATCCATGATGAAATAATGAAAAATTCTAAATAAAGTCAGCTACTAATAGAAAAAAACTGAGAGAAGTTGTACAGGAGGTTAAAAAAATATGTGCAATATATATATATATATACTGACAGCACCTTCTAGGAGTATTCCAATATCCAAAAAAGATTATTCCTGTAATATTCTGTGAATATATAACACTATCTGGGTAGAGCGATACAATAATGATAAATTGCAATTCTAAATTTACTGTGGTCACCATTTCTTCAAAGTTTGTACTTCCATAATAAATAAGTGTATCATCAGCAAAAATATGAACTTTACATTTAAGTAATACTTTTTAATTAATTTATGTACAAGATAAACAGCAAAGAACCCAATACGCTATCTTAGAGAACTTCAAAATTATTTATTCTAGGATCAGATAAAGTAGAAGTTATTTTTGTAAGTTGGTAACGATTACTTACATAGTTCTGAATCCAGCTTATAAGAGTACCATTAAATCCATATATGACAACCCTGGGTTTATCTACCAATTGCTTCCAATCTGATATCATAAATTGCAGTGCCGTTTCACAACAGTGCTTTCTACGAAAACCTGATAGATACTATTCGAGTCTATGTGATCAAGCATCTGATTGTGCACTACTAATTCCAAAATCTTTTCACAAAATGACAACAGTCTCAGCTGCTCAATCAAATCAGTATTTGGCATTTTTGGTACAGGTGCTACAACAGAATTATTAAAACAATTAGACATAAAACTCTTTTTTTATTATATCCTTATTAATCTCATCAGTACTACTTTTTTGTTTGCTTATTTATTAGTTTATATAAATTTTGTAGAGTTATTGAATGAAAAGATTCAAATGCAGTCAATATCTGGCACAGCATCTGTTAAAGTATAATTTTGTCCAAAAGATTATAATTAAAATATATTTAAATTAGAATAATTTGCCAAAAAATAAATTATTAAATTACATTGTAAACTTAGATATTAAATATATTTCCATAAATTTAATCTTCAAAATAAAATTTTTCATTATTGTATCGCCCTCTACCCAGATAGCATTATATATTCACAGAATATTACAGGAATAATCTTTTTTATATATATTGACAGCACCTTCTAGGAGTATTCCAATATCCAACAAGAGATCTTACAAAAGTTATAAACAGCAGACGCATTGTAGTAACGTTATGAAAACTTTTTGAGTTGCGTATTATAAACCCTAACATTTTATATGACAAAGAAGTAATCGTCTCAATATGTTTATTAAAACTAAGTTTGTGATCAAAAATAACACCAAGATCCTTAATCGTGCTAGGACGGTGCAAAATTGAATTTCCAATTTTATAGTCATACAAAACTGGCTTTAACTTTCTATGAAGGGATATAACATTGCATTTCTCTGGATTTAAATGCAGGCTATTATTTATACACCAAGAAATTATTGATTGCAAGGCTATTTGAAGGTACTGACAGTCCGCAATAGACTTGATTTCCATGATCAGTTTTACATCATCCGCATATATAAGAATATTGACATGTATGTCCAAGCCAATGTCATTAATAAATAAATTAAAGAAAAGTGGCCCCAAAATTGAGCCCTGTGGAACACCTGACTTCTGCAAAAACTCACCAGACCTATAACCTTGAATTGATATCTATTCTGTAAATAAGATCTAAATAATAATATTAATCTAGCGGACAGTCCAAAATTAGCTAATTTTTTCAGTAAGATATTATGGTCTAGTCGATCGAACGCTTTGGAGAAGTCAGTGTAAATTACGTCAACTTGGCTTTGGCGATAGAGAGCTTCATTTATGAACTGAATCTTGCAAAGTAGACCTTCTTGACATAAAACCATGTTGATCGACAGTAATAGAATTCGATACATGTCTGGAGATAGAAGCATACAACACGATTTCAAAAATTTTACCAAAATTAGCAATTAAAGTAATCGGCTTGTAATTAGTAACTATATTCCTGTCACCTTTTTTAAATACAGGTGTAATTTTTGACAATTTCCATACACTAGGAAAGCAGGAAGTTTTAAGTATCAAATTGAAGATTAGTGTTAATGGGCCAGTAAAGGCAGAAGCGCAATCCTTAATTAGGAAAGCCGGGATGTTATCAGGCCCCATGGTCAGCTAATACTTCTGTCTCGGTTATGTTGCCTATGTCAAGGTTTAAATTGTCATTGTATTCATTAACATGGACATTGTCAACTGGATCACTGAAAGATTCAAAAAAATATTTAGCAAAGCATTCTGTAATGTCTTGGGGATTCTTTATTGTTTCGTTAGCGTAACACATTATGCCAGGAATAGATGAGTTCGTCTTTTTACTTTGAACAAATTCCCAAAACTTTTTTGGATTGTCTTTCAATTGATTTTCAATGGAAATGATGTAATTTGAATGGCAAATACTTATTTCTGATTTGATTTGGGATCTAAGTAACTTAAAGCTATCCAAGTCCTCCTGACTGCCTGATTTTTTGTATCTTCGAAGAACCTTGTTTTTCTGACGAATTTTACGTATAATTAGATTATTAAACCACGGCGGGTATGAAGTACGAGAAGGAATTTTCTTCGGAATGTTTAAATCATCAGGATTACTATGTCATTTATATTGCAAATTATTGTACATTGGCAACATTTCGGGTAGAATTTGACGGCATTCATTAATTATCCAATTTAATAAATCATCTAGTGATTTGGGCTGGGTAGCATAAATCTTAGATTTCAGATGGAACCCATAGAAAAAAGTTCAGTGAATCAAAATTAGGTGACCTGGGTGGCCACTCAATATGTCCCCTTTTTCCAATCGAGTTTTGAGAAAAAATTTCATCATAAATTATGGCACAAGTTGTACGAGATGGGGTGGAACGCCATATAGTTGAAAAATGGCCGTACTGGTCTTCTTCATTCTGCAATACTTAAACGAGGGCTTGATAAATAGCATTATCTAATAATTTCAAATAGCGTTAAATGTGGCAACCAGTTGCAAAACGTAAACAGCTGATATATATTTTTTTCAGGATGCCGTTCGTTAAGTACAGCCGCTGTTACTCGCGCACAGTCGTTATCCTTAAAAAATAATTTTATAATTTCCACCTTTTTCTCCACGGAAAACACCATTTTAACTCTACTAAAAATTAACGTTCTTAAATATTCACGATGATCTGAAGTAAATCGAACACATGGTGCGTCCACAAACATTTTTTTACAAAAAAATAACAAAGACAGGGCAAAGGAAAGACTGATCTCAAAACTGACAGTCAGTGCTGTCATTTCGTTATCAATAAAAATATTGATGCGGAATTATGTGGTCAGATAGTACTCGATAAAATCTTTAAAATTAGGTATCACAACACCCTGCACCCCTATTGAAAATTAGGGGGTTGCGCTTCCCCCTGACAGGGGATTGAAGTTACGGGGTTGAAAAAGGCACACAAGTAGTTCCCTCTCGAATCAGAAATCGACGGGTCTGAGTGTTTTCCCACATTTTAAAGCCCGAAAATAGGGGTGTAAAGTTTTCGTTGGCCCACCTTGTATATTGCTACCAAGCTACCAAGCATGGTAGGACATCAAAATTTCAGAAAACAATGCAAATAATACGAAAATACAGTAAATTAACAATTGTAATAAATATATACTGGGTGAGTCATTAATAATGGTACATAGCTTAAGGGCAGATTGCTAACATCAAAATAAAGTGATTGAACCCAACATGTCTTATTCAATTGTTACTCCTTTTTATTCTACTTCTACGGCGTTAAAGTTGAAAACATGTTTTAGATTTTATGCTATATGAACTGATTATCTGTAGTCTTATGTTTTTTTATGGCAATTACGAATATGCAAACAGTGTTGAGGTCACGACTAGTGGGCGCTAGTTATACTGTACTGTGAATGTAAACAGATATCTAACTTTTTGAATTTTACACTTTTGAATTTTCTAATAAGAAACTATTGAATTAACTTCAATACTAAATAGAAAAGGTATACCTGTTACAAATCGATAACTCATAGTTCAATAGTTTCTTATTAAAAAATTCAAAAGTGTAAAATACAAAAAGTTAGACATATTTTTACATGGACAGTAGGTACAGTATAACTAGCGTTCCCTAGTCATGACCTAAACACTGTTTACATATTAGTAATTGCCACCTCAAATAAGATTTTCAAAACAATACGTTCTTAAATTATAGCAAAAAATCGAAAACATTTTTTCCACTTTAACACCCTGTAGAATGAAAATTAGCAACAATTGTATAAGGTATGTTAGGCTCAATCGCTTTATTTTCACGTTAACAATCTGCCCTTAAGCTATGTATTAATGACTCACCCTGTACTTATATATAGAAGGTTTAATCCTAGAGCCAATTGTACCAAATTGGTTCAATGAAAGTTAAACTGAACTTTGCTATAACCTACAAACTACAATTGTTGAAACAATCGTACCACTGGATATTAAGCGGAGTTCAGCTAAACTTTTGCTAAACTCAGCTGGTACAAGGGGCTCTTAGAGCCAGTCGTACGAACATGCTTCATCAACAGTTTAACTGAACTTTGATTAAAATCCAAGGTTACCATTGTTACAAAAATTGTAACCTTGGATTTTGAGCAGTTTAGTTGAATTTTTGATGAATACATTCATACTGGCACGTAAGTTACGAATATTAAACTAAGCATAACATTTTTTCCGTATACATTTTAGTATCCAAGCCGACTCAATCAGAAGATATTATACCTAACCTATGTTGACCCTAATTATTATTGCCGTGGTTCACTGAATCGTTACAAGCCTGTCATCTGTCATTATGTGTATCTAATTCCTAATTTATACCTCAAAAAATTGTTACAGACTTATTGTTATTACCTCTCTAGTTAAACTATGAAATTATTAATAATTATATAGTTTAATTATTGACTAAGTTTCTGATGATGTCAACTTGGTTGATAAAACGTGCTTTCAAAAAAGTGTTTATATTTTAGGATTTTTAGAAGCTACTTATATGTTACACACGAACAAAAAACAACCAAACAAACAAAATGTTACAAGATACTACCTCTATTGAAATAATATAACTTTGCCATATGAAAAACTTATAGGTAAGTTTTTGATGTTGTTCAATGGGAAAACTGAAAAAAATTTTGTGTTGCAAAAATATACAGGGTTTACCAAAATATAAACATCGAAGTCCAGAAATAACTATGTAAAGTTGTATTCTGTATACTGCTATTTTTTGAAACGTAACCATAGAGATTGATAATTATTATAATTGTCAAATATACCTATAGTAAAATATATACGTAAAATGGGTTGGTCAATTTATAAAAACGGCATCAGCTCTGATTATCGCCTTGTTATTAAATTTCTTGATTTCTATATTTTGATTAAAATCGTTTTATATTTTGGCACACCCTGTATATTATTGAAACACAAACATTTTTTGATCGAACCAAAAACTTATAGGTTTTTCAGAGGCAAAGTTATTAGACATCAAAATGTGTCACTACATTATGGGGCACCCTATATAATTATGCCTCAATATTGACGTCTATTTGGCCGCTTTAGCGAACATTGAGATTTCAATATAACTATGGTAAAAATCACAAAGTTAAGTTAAAAAAGAAAGCGAAACATATATTAAATGATATAAATAAACCTTCTTTAAGTACAAACTAAGTAGCAGTTTGTATTTAGCGCGCACCAAGCAATACAAACCAAGGATTGTAAATATAACTCAATCCAATAGCTGCCTGTACGGCATGCAATGTTGCCATATCGGCTGAGTTTGTAATATGCTTGATTCGGATAAAATATACAGTAAACGTATATTACAATTCTCCATCAAGCGGCAGAATCGTGAACTAAAATATACAATTTTGATCACATTCCTAACATTACCGCCTCCTGTAAATTTTGTTGTATTGGCCTATTGGAACTATAATCCTTGAATAAACAAAAAGTGTAATATTTAATCTGGTGCAACTTTAATGGGAGCTTCACTCACACTGAACTAAACCTACAAAATGTTGATACTTATGGAGAAAACAGGGTTGACATTAAGGCGTGACATATACTGACGCCTTAAATTGCCTGAGGCCTTAATGTATGGGCGGGCGATGCATGTTATCTGAGTCGCTAAAGATAGTAGTATGTATATATATATTCAAAATTAACTGTCTAGAACACCTTGATATTACCCCATTTTCTATATTGCTCTTTCATATTGTATATACGAAATACAAACTTTAGTCGATTACAGGTGCTTCAAAATAAAGCTATGCGGTTATATTAAATGGCAATAGGTTTACCAGTAGTCAACTGATGTTAGATATGCTGAATTGGTTGAATGTGAATTTAAACTACATACTTTTTGGCAGTGGGAACACGTCAATTCAACCACAATAGATGAGATCTAACCTATTTCTGCATTTTTATGATTGCTTCTTCAGGTGGCCTCCTTTAAATTGAATCAAATATCTAACAATAAAAATTATTTGAAGTTAAATATCGACACTAATGTGGTTGATTAAATTCTAATTATCTCAATTCCATTACTTTGTAGATAGGACCTTTTTGTTTTAGGGGAGCAGTATAGGACTGGTTTACATAATTTAAAAATGCAAAAATAGGTGTTATATATGATTTTTATATTAACACTTTATGCATATCACTTGTTCCTCGAATAAGTAGAAATATACTAAAATTCCTACCCCACTTTCAAAATCACCCTGTATAAAAAGTTAAATTTCAAAACATTTGTCTAACACTGGCAATGCTGTGGGATACTCATCCAATCTACGATACTGTATACTCATGAAAGCTTTAGCATGGGGATGAAGTCAGGGGTCTTGAACAAGTTTTCTATTGAAAAATCATGAAATAAAAATTTGAGTTTTTTATTTCTGATTTTTTTTTCTAAAAAAACTAGTAATTATATGTTCTACGCAGTAGACTGTACTGCTGATTCAAATATTTGTACTTCACCCTGTATAAAAGCCACAATTTTTGTATTAAAGTTACTAAATAAAAGTTTTATCTGTTTACGGAGGATTTCCTACATGCATATCATATAATGTTTATAAAGCCTAATGTACCAGCACGTTGATGTTCTACAGCTTCAATTATTGAACATACAGTTGCGTATAGTCTTATAGGCAGAAGACGTAATGATAAATGAACTTTTGACGTGTTCCAGGTGATCCATCATTTACGAGAGATTGCAGATGTCAGAGGAAGGTCACCAACTGGCAATCTATCATGAAATGTTTTCACACCCAACTCCTAAACTGCTGTCCTCTCTATCATCCAAAGGAAACTGACACACTTGATCGACGCTTTATTGTAGATTAAAATTAATATTAACAGACGACGACAAATAATGGCTATCAAGTTTTTTAATTCCATAAAATATGAATACAGGGTGTCCACTTTAATTCTGAAAAAAAAATAGAAATAGGTAGAACTCAAACAATTAATGAGACTTTGATATACAGAGTATTCTGCATAAGAACCGACATAGAGCAGGTGCATGTAAGTGGTCTCAAAATATTCCAATTTAATCAAACATACCTATATACAAATTTGTACATAGGCGGAGTTACAGGCCTTCAAAGTAGGGCAAATATTTAGAAAAAAATTAATGTCTGAATTACTATAACCTGGAATAACCAAATGTGGTACATGATTTAGGTTTATTATTGATCTTCTTTGACTATCAAGTAAATTGAAACACTACAAGGTATTCATTGAGGGTGAGTCATCCCTAAAATTATATCAAACTTTTTTTTCCATCGATCGAATTTAAAACGCTCTTTTATTCTTGTTAAATTTTAAAAAACTTTAAGGTCTTCAAGAAAAAAATGCATTAATTAAAACAAGATTTTAATAGTGCCTATTAGAAGAAATCAAAAAGTCAGTAGTAGGCTTTGCCTTCAAAATTTGACAGTTAATAAAACTATTTTATATCTGCTGTTTGTTGTTGAAAATGGCTGGAAAATTTACATTCAGCGAATAAGTTGATATTGTTACATGTTTTAGGTTTCTATGAAGGAAACTGTAGAAGAAGTGTAATTTACTACATTTAAAAAGTGCAAGAGCTATTGCCTCAAAATTCTTTCTTTTCACTTATAAGGTTTGTTCCACTCGTAGACGAATATAAATGTTCACAACTGTCATGAATATTTCGATGTAAATCCCTGCAATAATTTAAGATAAATGTTTGGGTCGATATTTGATTGAACCAGTTATTTTGCCAAATAGATTAAGGCGAAAGTTATTTGAAGTTTCTGTAAAATACTTTCCCTGATTTAATCGAAGATTTACCGTCGCAACTTATAGTAAAGTTTTGGTTTCTGCATGATAGGACACCGCCTCATTTTAGTGCCACTCTTAGATTTTATGTATTTTAAGTTTCCAAATAATAGATTAAGACGAAGAAATAATTGTCCTCTAAATTGGCCACTGCGATCGTCAGACCAACATTAAAGGATTCTGTCAATTCCTCGCCAATTGAATCGTGAGAAGATTTGTGGAATCGTATTACAAATAAATGCAACATTATAAGAAACAGTTATCATTTATTAGACAACGCAAATTTCAATTTTGGTATAAGAATAAATTTATATTTCAGAAAAAGAACACTTGAACAATTTCTGTAGCTTTAATTTATTTTTTTTAATTTAATTTTATTACTGTCAAATTTTAAAAACAAAGCCTACTACCGCCTTTTTGATTTCTTCTAATAAACGATATCAAAATATTGTTTTAATTAATTAATTTTTTCTTGTAATCCTGGGTTGTAAAATTTAACGAATAAAAAAGTCTTTTAAATTAAGCGTGGGATATTATCTTTCTTTTTAAATTTGATCTATTGAAAAATAGTTTGGTATAATTTTAGTAGTCTAGTACTCAATGAACGTCTTGTAGTGTTTCAATTTACTTAAACTTATAGTCAAAGAAGAGCAATAATAAACCTAAATCATGTACCAAATTTGGTTATTCCAATTTAAAGTGATTCAGAGATATTAATTTTGTTCTAAAAATTTGGTCCTACTTTGAAGGCCTGTTACTCCTCCTGAGTGCAACTGTATACAGGGTTAACTATGACTAAATACAAATATTTTGAGGATATAGAGAAAATTAAGAATGAACGGAATCAAAAAATTTCAAGCTTATTTATAAAGCGAAACAATTTTTTTTTTCGATATTATATTAATATCTTTATTAACGCTGCCTATGCGGCCGGTCGCGGCACGTTTACAAAGTTAAAGTAGGCACCAACAAGCAACGGTAAAATTCGCTGTCATCTCATAATTCAATTCCTGTGTTTACGTTACAGTTTTGTGTTCTTCTCTAGTTTTTAGTGCCTTATTTTAATTTTAAAAGTCTTATAGTTATTATATAGAAGAAAATGTGTCGGGTACAGATATTTTTATAAAAATCAATAAAAAAAATATATTTATGTACAGGATAAACGAACTGCAGTAATTTCAGAAAGATAAGAAGGAATATTAAAATATAACCCTGTCGACAGAATTAGTAAAAGTAAAATTCAAATATATTACACTAAAGATAATAAACCTATTACACTAATTGGAAAGTTATGCATCAATAAGAACTAATATCTCGAATCTTTTATTCTTACAAAATTTCAAAATTTGATGATGATGATGATGATGAGGATGACGATGAGGATGACGATGATGATGACGAGGATGATGATGACGTTGATGATGACGAGTATGATGACGAGGATGATGACGAGGATGATGACGAGGATGACGATAACGATAACGATAACGATAACGATAACGATAACGATAACGATAACGATAACGATAACGATAACGATAACGATAACGATAACGATAACGATAACGATAACGATAACGATAACGATAACGATAACGATAACGATAACGATAACGATAACGATAACGATAACGATAACGATAACGATAACGATAACGATAACGATAACGATAACGATAACGATAACGATAACGATAACGATAACGATAACGATAACGATAACGATAACGATAACGATAACGATAACGATAACGATAACGATAACGATAACGATAACGATAACGATAACGATAACGATAACGATAACGATAACGATAACGATAACGATAACGATAACGATAACGATAACGATAACGATAACGATAACGATAACGATAACGATAACGATAACGATAACGATAACGATAACGATAACGATAACGATAACGATAACGATAACGATAACGATAACGATAACGATAACGATAACGATAACGATAACGATAACGATAACGATAACGATAACGATAACGATAACGATAACGATAACGATAACGATAACGATAACGATAACGATAACGATAACGATAACGATAACGATAACGATAACGATAACGATAACGATAACGATAACGACAACGATAACGATAACGATAACAATAATAATAACCCTTAATATTAAAAATTATTTTACTAATAAATTCCATCTTGTATTTAAAATTCCCACTCAAATTACTTTTTAAACAAGCATCTGCAAAACACACAGGATATTAAAAAAAGAGTGTAAAATATGTAAGGAGGTAATAGTATGAACCAAAATAAGCAGAAAAGTCTTAATAAACATAGGTTCGCAAAGTAACGGTTGCGGAGATATGGAATGTTTTATGTTTTTTAGCCCCTTTTTTATTTTGCAAAAACGTTGTGTATTTTCTTATAATAGTTGGTTGATGTTTAGTGAAATAAACAGTACGTATTTGACAGTTGTTCTCAGTGCACAAGTTTTATTTCGCTATGGCTGGTTACTCTAACGCAGAATTAACAGACATGCATTTCATGTATGGTCGTGCTAATGGGAACTCCACCGAACGCGACGTCTTTATGTTGACGTTTATCCATATCGCCAAATTCCTTCACAACGCATGTTTGGAAGAATTCACCAAAGATTGCGTAATACCGGTTCCTTGAGCAAACAGTGCCATTTATCCGGAAGACCAAGGTCGGTATCCACTCCTAGAGCAGAAGAAGAAATTCTAGCACTGGTAGAGCAGAATTCAGGTACTAGTGTGCGGAGAATATCAGCCGAGGTAGGAATTAGTGGTCCTCTTGTTTGGAGAATCCTTCACGAGCAACTGCTTTATCCGTACCATGTGCAACGAGTACAGGCCTTAAATCCAATAAATGATCATCAAGCACGTTTGGTTTTTTGCCGCTGGTTTCTACGTCATGATGCTGAAGACCCTCGTTTTCTTGCAAACATTCTTATTACTGATGAGGCCAGGTTCACAAGGTATGGAGTGGGCCGACGAAAATCCTCATGCTCTAATAGAATCTGGACATCAGGCACGTTTTTCATTAAACATTTGGATGGGTATTGTAGGTGATAGGTTTCTAGGTCCTGTTGTTTTACCAAACCGATTAACAGGCGCTGCTTACCTCAACTTTCTGCAGAACACACTGTATGAGTTTTTGGAAGACATTCCTTTGAATCAGAGGCAACAGATGGGTAGGAAGGGCCGGACCTGTTTTATGGCCTCCAAGATCGCCTAATATGAACCCTATAGATTTCTTTGTTTGGGGATATTTGAAGACATTAGTGTATGGTACTCCTGTAAATAGCCTGGAAGAGCTGCAGCTACGGATTAATCAAAAGTGTCAAGAAATCCAAACCAAGGAGAGTGTTTTCGAAAGAGTTCGAATATCGTTGAGACGAAGATGTCGTGCCTGCTTGGAAATGGACGGAGGGCACTTTAAACATCTTCTGTAACTTTGTTTTTTGTTTGTTAAAAGCTTCCTTTGTCGGTTTATTCCTAATAAAATAAGGAATGTTTGAAAAACGAATAGTGGTTCATATCTCCGCAACCGTTACTTTGCGGATACATGTTTATTAAGACTTTTCTGCTTATATTGGTTCATACTATTACCTCCTGAAATATTTTACAATCTTTTTTTAAAACCCTGTATATTTCGTCTGAAATAACCCAGAAATATTGCTAGTACTATTGCTGTCACTACTAGTTCAACTAGTACTATTGTAGAAACATCTATAAAAGTCATACGACGATTAAAATTAAATGTATTAGGCCTTTTTTAAAAAGAGATTTTAAAAATAAAGATACCACTCAGAATATAAGCGAGTTTATTCAAGTATAAAATCATTGGGTTATGAGGAGGTGCTCACTGAAGATGGGTCTATCAAACGGACTCCGACATCTATAACTTGAATTTGAGAGTTAAGACCTTCAAGGCTGTCTTTTTGCGTTATTGAGAGTGGTATTGGAGATATGTTTAGCTTCTACCGCAGGTAACATAAGGACTGACGACTGTAGTAGAGATTGGCATGAAGAATTTACGTCCATTTAAAATCAACGTGCGTCCTTCAGAGTTTGTAATAAGGGTATCTTCAGTAATAAAGTGATGAACAGAATTTTTACATATTTCCTCAATATGTATTGGGCGAGAAGATAAAACTAGTAGTTGCCCAGATGGTAACACAATCATATGCTCTCTATGGTGTTGCACCTTGTAGAAGGTACATGCAGAACTGTTATAGTTCGAAATGATACTTGAGATGCAGGTAAAACCTTGCTCATAGATTTCTTCTATGGACTGGTAGTACTTCTCAATCTTTGGTGGCTTAGATGGTATATATATATATATGGTTACCATCTAAGTCACCAAATATATATATATATATATATATATATATATATATATATATATTCGACTAACGTATCTTGTGACATCCAGCAAAAATTGTGACATCCCTATTAATTACTGTGTATATAAGGAAATTAAAAATATGCATTATTAAA
This sequence comes from Monochamus alternatus, assembly GCA_037114965.1. Taxonomy (NCBI): domain Eukaryota; kingdom Metazoa; phylum Arthropoda; class Insecta; order Coleoptera; family Cerambycidae; genus Monochamus; species Monochamus alternatus. The sequence goes on from CM073428.1 coordinate 39,748,367, forward strand.
AATGAAAAACAGATGCTCCTTCTATAAAAAAATATCAACAATACACGAAATAATAAATTAAAAAATCCTATCTTTGTGAACTCCAGAGTATATTGAATATATAGTTTATACTCAAATGTTTTTATGACATCCATAAAAATATTTCTTGCTTTGAAGCATCCTTCCACAGTTGCCAATTTTAATATACTACTATTGGCTTCGTCAAAGATGTTTTATAAAAGATCAAGGTATTTATCTTCTTATGCATCAAGTTTATTAGATTTATTTAATCAAAGTAACAGGGAAATGATGTGATCGATGAAGGTGATTGAATTATGGATAAAAGGTAAGGTAAAATATAATGAATATATATTTTTTCTCTTACTTTTTACTAACATTTATTTACAATATACAGAGTGCTTAGTGAGCCGATGCATTCGTTGCAGAAGTTTCTAACACAAGTAATGAGTAATGTGTAGACAATTTCCTACATACAGGGTGTTAAAATTTTATTAAAAAAAATCAATTTATTGATATTGTGGAAACCGTACAAAATGAAACTTTTCAGGTTTTTATGTTAACAATAATACATATTTTACAATAAATAGTTATTTATGTATTAAGAGCGAAAAGTGATACATTATTGCTCAAGAGTGACAGTAATCACGCGAGAGCAGTAAAGTCAGTTTTTGCTCGTAATGTATACAATATTTTATCTACAATCACTCAATAAAATAAAACTGTTCAATCATTAACTTTATTTACGAGAACATTAATTACAACAAATACTTTGTTGCTATTGACAACGAGCGTTTGATATCACTCAGCAAGCAATAAAGTGACACTCATGTGACCTCAATAAACTTCCGCTTTTCGTCGTCACTGTCAAGCAAAAAACTGATTCAATTAATGATTGTAAATAAAATATTGTTTTTAGTTTAATGGAAACACGTACGCACAGGCACGTCTCTGCATATCAGGTAAGCGGCCGGTGAGATTTTAGGTACGTCATATGTCAATAACCAGACATGGGATTCAAACCAAACTTTAGGATATACAGGGTGTCTACTTTTATTTGTGTACAAATCCGTAAAAACTTTATTCTTCAAGATAATCAAAACATTTTTTTATATTTTAAATGACATGGAAAACCGCTTCCTCTGACTCTACCACGGCATTTAAGATGACGATCCAAGACCTGCTATGATTTTTTATACTCCGAAATTCAATAAAAACGTTTAACGATTTTTTTATTTAAGGGGGCCGTTTTTATACGCTAATTTCCAGCGAATTGCATAGCTGTTTGTTTGGGAAAGTCTAAAAAAAAAATCTGAGTAAGTTAGAAAGAACATCTCTTCACTATGTCAATTATAAAAGTTTTCTCCAGGTTTTATAACAGTTTCCAGGCTGACAAGTCATTTAGAATAAGAAAAAAAGGAATTATTTTAACTGTTATATTTTATTATAAAATATTTTGAATTTTACAGATCTACTGCAAATTGATAAAAATGTTTATGACATTATGAACATTGTCACATCCCGCTGAATTCTTTAAAAAAAACCAGTAACACTTGAATTGATATAAATTATTAAGTATTTTTCACGGTATCTGCAACACAGTGATAAGGTACATTTCATGGTTTTTCATGTTCTCTAGCACATTTTCCCCCAAAAAGGTAGAGGAAATTATTCAATTTCAGGACCCCTCAAAACCCCTAAATGTGACATTTGAACACAAACTATACAGATTGTTTTCTTCTATATGTTCTTAAAGTTTTATTTTTATAAAAGTTCATAAAACTTTATGTTTTAAAATATCGCTACAAATATTTTTTTGACTCAAATGTCATCGAAAACCGCTTTTTCTGGCCCTACCATGGCATTTAAGACGGCGATCCAAGACTTGCTATGATTTGTTTTATACCTCCGAAATTCAATAAAAATGTTTAGCGATTTTTTTATTTAAAATCTGATAAGGTGGTTTTAATCAGGACCACTTAAAATCCCTATATGTGAAATTTTAACAAAATCTATGCAGTGTCTTCTTCTACACGTTCTCAAAGTTTTATTTCAAAATTTGTAAAAACTTTATTTTCCAAAATAATGCAACAACTATTTTTATGTTTTAAATAGCACCGCCTGTTCTGATCCTACTATGACGACCCAAGGTATGCTATAATTTCTTATACCACCGAAATTTAATATAAACGTTTAGCGAATTTGTGATTTACAATCTGATCAGATGGGGTTGATCACAACCCCCCTCAAAACAAAATACTGAATTTGAAAGGCGCTAGACAAATCAAGAGTGATCATGGAAATAAGTCAAAAAGTATGAATCAAAATTGATTTTTATTTTTGGGAGTACAATAAAAAATAAAGTATACCGAAATCGACCATTGAATATCGACGATTTACGCATAAGAATTACTAAAGTGTGTCAGTTTATCAGTGCAGCTCAGTTAAAGAAAGTTGTACAGCACAATAGGAATAAGCGTATTTAAAAATGTATTCTTTTAGTGCTACTGTGGTAGGAAAAGGTCCAATAAATGAAAAATCTTGTTTGTATTTATTTATTATATTAGTTAATAAATGTTTTATTTTTTATTTTATTTCATTTTAGCTTTGACACTGTCGTTTATGTGATTAATTTTTTCATAGTATACCACATTAATTCAATTTTCAATAATACTGTTTTGGCATAATTCCTTGGCTCACACTTGATTCTTCTAGCGCCTTTCAAATTCAGTATTTTGTTTTGAGGGAGTTTGTGATTAACCCCACCCTATCAGATTGTAAATCAAAAATTCGCTAAACGTGTATATTAAATTTCGGGGGTATAAGAAATTATAGCAGGCCTTGGGTCGCCATAGTAAGATCAGAATAAGTGGTTTTCGATGCCATTTAAAATTTATAAAAAATGTTGGATTATCTTGAAGAATCATTTTGCGAATTTGTACACACATAAAACTTTGAGAACGTGTAAAACAAAACACTCTGTATAGTTTTTATTTCAATTTCACACATAGGGGTTTTGGGGGACCCTAACACCTTATCAGATTTTAAATAAAATACTAGAAAGGTGGCAAGTCGGCTATCGCCGACTTGACCTTTCTTGGGATGGTGGACACAGGACATTTTCATTAGTATAGTTTTTCTGCAGACCATTGCGAAGAGTTTCAGAAAAAGAAATTTTTAAATCCATGAGTTTTGAGGATTATTTGAGAATGGTTCGGTTTTTTTAAACACCCTGTATTGTTCTCAATAAAATAGTTTCCATATAGACCACTGTTAAAAATTTCATCAAAGGAATATTATACTTCCATGACAGTTTCAATTATCGCAGGTGCAGATCAGCAGTATGATCTGTTCTTTAATTTAATACATTTTAAAATTTTTGGTTATAATATTACGCACTCTTGTATTTTTATCACTATCAATTGTCGTAGGTGCAGATCAGCAGTATGATCTGTTCATTTATTTAACACTTCTCAAATTTGTTACCTATATTAGTTACGTTTGTCTGTCTTTTATCAATTATCGTAGATGCAGATCAGCAGTAGAGAATCGTTCGGTTTTTTTAAACACCCTGTATTGTTCTCATTAAAATAGTTTCCACATAGACCACTGTTAAAAGTTTGATCAAAGAAATATTATACTTCCATGACAGTTTCAATTATCGCAGGTGCAGATCAGCAGTATGATCTGTTCTTTAATTTAATACATTTTAAAATTTTTGGTTATAATACTATGCACTCTTGTATTTTTATCACTATCAATTGTCGTAGGTGCAGATCATCAGTATGATCTGTTCATTTATTTAACATTTCTCAAAATTGTTTAATACATTAGTTATGCTTTTCTGTTTTTTATCAATTATTGTAGGTGCAGATCAGCAGTATGACCTGTTTTTTCATTTAAAACTTCTTAAAATTTTTGTTTATAATATTATGCACGCTTCTATTTTTATGACTATTAATTATCGTATGTGCAGATCAGCAGTATGATCTGTTCTTATATATTTTTAGGTATTAATAATATTGTGTGAAACTAACTACTCAGTGGACAAAAGCGGTTTTTGATGCCATTTATTGATAGGAATTGTAGGAGATTTGATTTATATTAGCTTAAAATACCTTTCTAAAACAGTAAAAAAATGTTACAAAAGCTAATAATAAGGAATGTATGGGTAGATATTGTGGGTGTAATTCAACGCAGGTTGGGGCTTTTGTCCACTGAGTAGTTAGTTTCACACAATATTATTAATTCCTAAATATATATAAAAACTTTTAGATAAAAGGTGAACATTTTTCAAGTAGGTATTGCCATATTTAATTCATTGACAGGATGTCACTTTTTTGTCATTGTCGATATTTAACTTCTAATAATTTTAATTTTTATAATAATTTTTATAGTTAGATATTTGATTCAACTTAAAGGAGACCACCTGAAGAAGCAATCCTAAAAATGCAGAAATAGGTCAGATCTCATCTATTGTGGTTGAATTTGTCGTGTTCCCACTGCCAAAAAAGTGAAGTTAGATTTTTATAGAGTGAGTAAATTAGATTATTTTCTTTAGATAATTACTGAATAGAGCTTTGTCTGTGGAATTGTTCATTAGCATACTTAGATGTTTGGTATCAGAGAACATACATATGACTTCATTGATAGGAATTGTAGGAGATTTGATTTATATTAGCTTAAAATACCTTTCTAAAACAGTAAAAAAATGATCTGTTCTATTATTTAACACTTCTCAAATTTGTTACCTATATTAGTTACGCTTGTCTGTCTTTTATCAATTATCGTAGATGCAGATCAGCAGTAGAAAATCGTTCGGTTTTTTAAACACCCTGTATTGTTCTCATTAAAATAGTTTCCACATAGACCATTGTTAAAAGTTTCATCAAAGAAATATTATACTTCCATGACAGTTTCAATTATCGCAGATGCAGATCAGCAGTATGATCTGTTCTTTAATTTAATACATTTTAAAATTTTTGGTTACAATATTATACACTCTTGTATTTTTATCACTATCAATCGTAGATGCAGATCAGCAGTAGAGAATGGTTCGGTTTTTCTAAACACCCAGTACTTTTTCATTAGTACAGTTTTCCTTCACAATATGTAAAATGTTTCATCAAAAAAAATTTATTCCACGAATTTTGAGGAGTTTTAGAGAATGGTTCGGTTTTTTAAACACCCTGCATTGTTTCATTAGGGTAGTTTTTTGCAGCCTATTCTGAAAAGTTTTATGAAAAAAAATTTTTAATTCCAAAAATTTCGAGGATTTCTAGAAAATGGTTCGGTATTTTTAAACACCCAGTATTTTTTCAATATTACAGTTTTTTTACAGCCAAATGTGAAAGGTGTCTAAAAAAAGAAATATTAATTCTATGGATTTTGAGCATATTTAGAGAATGGTTCGGCTTTTCCAATCACCCAGTATTTTTTAATTAGTATAGTTTTTCTGCAGACTATTGCGATAAGTTTTATAAAAAAAAGTTTAATTCCATGTATTTTGAGGATTTTTAGTGAATGGTTAGGTTTTTTTAAACACTCTATATTTTTTCATCATTACAGTTTTTTTACAGCAACATTTCTCAAAATTGTTAAATACATTAGTTATGCTTTTCTGTTTTTTATCAATTATCGTAGATGCAGATCAGCAGTAGAGAATCGTTCGGTTTTTTAAACACCCTGTATTGTTCTCATTAAAATAGTTTCCACATAGACCATTGTTAAAAGTTTCATCAAAGAAATATTATACTTCCATGACAGTTTCAATTATCGCAGATGCAGATCAGCAGTATGATCTGTTCTTTAATTTAATACATTTTAAAATTTTTGGTTACAATATTATACACTCTTGTATTTTTATCACTATCAATTGTCGTAGGTGCAGATCAGCAGTATGATCTGTTCTTTTATTTAACATTTCTCAAAATTGTTAAATACATTAGTTATGCTTTTCTGTTTTTTATCAATTATCGCAGGTGCAGATCAGCAGTATGATCTGTTCTTTAATTTAATATATTTTAAAATTTTTGGTTACAATATTATACACTCTTGTATTTTTATGACTATTAATTATCGTAGGTGCAGATCAGCAGTATGATCTGTTCTATTATTTAACACTTCTCAAATTGTCTATCTTTTATCAATTATCGTAGATGCAGATCAGCAGTAGAGAATGGTTCGGTTTTTTAAAACACCCAGTATTTTGCCATTAGTATATTTTTCCTACAGAACATTGTAAAAAGTTTCATAAAAAAAAATTTCAATTCCAGGAATTTTGAGGACTTTTAGAGAATGGTTTGGTTTTGTTAAACACCCTATATTTGCTCATTAGTATAACTTTTTTACAATCGTGAAAAGTTTCATAAAAAAAATTAAATTCCATAAATTTTGTGGATCTAGAGAATGGTTCTTTATTTTACACCCTGTATTTTTTCATAAGTATGTGTTTATATACACATAATAATACCAAAGTATATATTTGCAAAAAGCTATTGCAAAAAGTTTCATCTAAAATTAAAAAAAAAATTTTATTCCAAGTTTTAAGGATTTTTTAGAATGATTCGATTTTTTTAAACATCCAGTATCTTTACATTAGTATAGTTTTCCTTCAGAATATTATGTGAAATGTCTCATCAAAAAAAATTTTTAATTCCACGAATTTTGAGGATTTTTAGAGAATGGTTCGGTTTTTGTAAACACTAAGTATTTTTTCATTAGGTTAGTTTTTTTATAGTGTATTGCGAAATGTCGTTAAAATAAAATTCCACGAATTTCGATGATTTTAGAGAATAGTTCGGATTTTTAATTACCCAGTAATTTTTAATTAGTACAGTATTTTCTAATTAGTACAGTTTTTTGCAACTTATTGCGAAAAGTGACAAAAAAAATTTTCAATTTCCTGAATTTGGAGCAATTTTAGATAATGGTTTGGTTTTTTTGAACCTCCTGTATTTTTTCATTATTACAGTTTTTTTACAGCCTATTGTGAAAAGTTTTATCAAAAAAAATTTTTAATTCCATGAATTTCGAGGATTTCAAGAGAATGGTTCGTTTTTTTTTAAAAATTTTCAATTCCACGAATTTCGATGATTTTAGAGAATAGTTCGGTTTTTTAATTACCCAGTATTTTTTAATTAGTACAGTATTTTCTAATTAGTACAGTTTTTTTGCAACTTATTGCGAAAAGTGACATAAAAAAAATTTTCAATTCCCTGAATTTGGAGGAATTTTAGATAATGGTTCGGTTTTTTTGAACCTCCTGTATTTTTTCATTATTACAGTTTTTTTACAGCCTATTGTGAAAAGTTTTATCAAAAAAATTTTTTAATTCCATGAATTTCGAGGATTTCAAGAGAATGGTTCGCTTTTTTAAACACCCAGTATTTTTTAATTAGTATAGTTTTTCTGCAGACTATTGCGATAAGTTTTATAAAAAAAGTTTAATTCCATGTATTTTGAGGATTTTTAGTGAATGGTTAGGTTTTTTTAAACACTTTATATTTTTTCATCATTACAGTTTTTTTACAGCCTATTGTGAAAAGTGTCTACAAAAAAATATTACATAAATTGCGAGGATTTCAAGAGAATGGTTCGGTTTCGGTTAAACACCCAGTATTTTTTCATTAGTATGGTTTTTCTGCAGACTATTGCGATTAGTTTCATAAAAAAAATTTAATTCCATGAATTTTGAGGATATTTAGAGAATGGTTTTTTTTACAGCCTATTGTGAAAGGTGTCTACAAAAAGAAATATTAATTCCACGAATTTTGAGGATTTTTAGAGAATGGTTCGGTTCTCTTAAACACTGGATATTTTCATTAGTATATATATTTTTTTAACAGCCTATTGCAAAAAGTGTTTACAAAAAAAATTTTTAATTCCACGAAATTTGAGGATTTCAAGAGAATGGATCGGTTTTTTTAAACCCCCCGTATTTTTAAATAGTATAGTTTTTCTGCAGACTATCGCGAAGAGTTTCAGAAAAAAAAGGAATATTTAAATCCACGAATTTTGAGGATTTTTAGATAAGGGTTCGGTTTTTTTAAACACCCCGTATTTTTTTCGACAATTAGTGCGGTAAGAGACCCCCACTGAAGTTTGGTAAAAAAAAATTTCAGTTCCCTTAATTTTGACATTTTTTTAGCGTTCTACATTTTTCCAACACTTTGTATATAAAACGGTCTTTCGCACGTCAGACGACCCCTCCGAAGCGAAAAAACCGAAAATTTCCTCGATTCTGTAATTTTTATTTTTTTCTCGTCAATTTTTATAGGAACATCGAGCTTTTTTGAGTCGCACTGTATATACGCGAAGCGCCTCGAAAAATTTGAAGAGCGTCACATTGCTGACGTCACTGTTACCCCGTCTGGGTGCGGATTTATGCAAATTTCGATACAAAAACGACCTCAAAACCCAGCGCTCGCATAACAGAAAGTATCTAGAGACTTCAAATTTACCGTTTTCGGCCTTTGGGGGGCTCCGATCGACCCATTTAGCGAAATTTCCCATGTTTTAATCTGAACTGTCACCACTCGTCGTTTGACGTTTCTGAAGGTGGCGCGCCCGGCGGAGTGCAGTCTACCAAATTTTCTATATTTTCACTATAAAATCGAATTTTAAACCCAGATCTGAGGCACGCGGGATATTGTAGAAGGTTCAAAGTTTACGTTTCGATATGGTTTTATGGGAATAAAGGGGTACTTACTTTGGAGAATGTAATCGTTTTGAAGTATTTGTGATGACTGGCATTTCCCTTGCTCTTCGCTCCCGTCTTGGTTGTTATTTTTGCACATTTCCATCTAAAAACGAACTCAAAACCCAGCGCTCGCATAACAGAAAGTATCTAGAGACTTCAAACTTACCTTTTCTGGCCTTTGCGGGCCTCCGATCGGCCCATTTAGCGAAATGTCTTACGTTTTATTGGGAGCTGTCAATGCACCACACCGTCCGGCTAGCCGTTTGAGGTTTAGGACGGCCGAGCGAACACGAATGCCGCCGAATGTGTAGGTGCCGCAAATTATCTATAATTTCACTATAAAATCGAATTTTAAACCCAGATCTGAGGCACGCGGGATATTGTAGAAGGTTCAAAGTTTACGTTTCGATATGGTTTTATGGAAATAAAGGGGTACTTACTTTGGAGAATGTAATCGTTTTGAAGTTTTTGTAATGACTGGCGTTTGCCTTGTTCTTCCTTCCCGTCTCGGTCGTTATTTTTGCACATTTCCATCTAAAAACGAACTCAAAACCCAGCGCTCGCATAACATAAAGTATCTAGAGACTTTAAATTTACTTTTTCTGGCCTTTGCGGGCCTCCGATCGGCCCATTTAGCGAAATTTTCTATGTTTTATTCTGAACTGTCATCATTCGCGTTTGACGTTTCTGAAGGTCGCGCTCCCGGCAGAGTGCAGTCGACCAAATTTTCTATATTTTCACTATAAAATTGAATTTTAAACTCATACCTGAGGCACGCGGGATATTGTAGAAGGTTCAAAGTTTACGTTTCGATATGGCTATATGGAAATAAAGGGGTACTTACTTTGGAGAATGTAATCGTTTTGAAATTTTTGTGATGTCGGCTATTTGCCTTACTTTTCGTTCTCGTCTGGGTTGTTATTTTTGCACATTTCCATCTAAAAACGAACTCAAAACCCAGCGCTCGCATAACAGAAAGTATCTAGATATTTTAAATTTACCTTTTCTGGCCTTTGCGGGCCTCCGATCGGCCCATTTAGCGAAATTTCTTACGTTTTCTTGGGAGATGTAACCGCACCGCACCGTCGGGCTCGAAGTTTGACGTTTCTGAAGGCCGATCGCCGGACAAACGTGCGTGGACGCATATTTTCACTATTTTCGCTATAAAATCGAATTTTACACCCAGATCTAAGGCACGCGACACATTGTAGAAGGTTCAAAGTTTACGTTTCGATATGGCTTCGTGGAAAGGAATGCGGGAAAATACGAAAATATCGAATCCGAAATAGTTTGACGCCTAAATATATTTCGCACTGAACAACTGACGTTTCTCTGATTCCCAACCGATAAGCTCCGCCCGCGCTATATCCATCTTGGTCGCCGAGAAACGCCGGCGAGGACCCTACGAAAAACGGAAAATTTACCTAGAAAAACGCGAAAAACGGCCCGCCGGGCGCCTCGTCGCGACGGAGAAAGGACGAATGAAATCTCCCGGCCCGCTGCCGCGTCGCCGGAAGACTCGCGTAAAATACCACGCGCGAAGCAAAACCGGCCTACGAGCGGTCGCGGGACTTCCGATAAGGGGCGTTTTTTTCGACTTTTGTCTCGTTCCCTCGAAATGTAGCGTCCGCAGACCTCCGGAAAAACGCAAAATTCCACCGGAAAAGAGTAAAAATAACCAACCAAAATACGCCTAAGCGACAACCGAAGGACCGCGCGGCTCGCGAAAAAAGCCTTTGAACGGACACTTTGCCGCTTTTTCGCCCGCCCGGTGGGAGCGAGAGGAAATCACGCATTTTAATATATAAGACTAGAAAGGTGGCAAGTCGGCTATCGCCGACTTGACCTTTCTTGGGATGGTGGACACCGGATATTTTCATTAGTATAGTTTTTCTGCAGACCCTTGCGAAGAGTTTCAGAAAAAGAAATTTTTAAATCCATGAATTTTAGGATTATTTGAGAATGGTTCGGTTTTTTAAACACCCTGTATTGTTCTCATTAAAATAGTTTCCATATAGACCATTGTTAAAAGTGTCATCAAAGGAATATTATACTTCCATGACAGTTTCAATTATCGCAGGTGCAGATCAGCAGTATGATCTGTTCTTTAATTTAATACATTTTAAAATTTTTGGTTACAATATTATACACTCTTGTATGTTTATCACTATCAATTGTCGTAGGTGCAGATCAGCAGTATGATCTGTTCTTTTATTTAACATTTCTCAAAATTGTTAAATACATTAGTTATGCTTTTCTGTTTTTTATCAATTATCGTAGGCGCAGATCAGCAGTATGATCTGATCTATTATTTAACACTTCTCAAATTGTCTATCTTTTATTAATTATCGTAGATGCAGATCAGCAGTAGAGAATGGTTCGGTTTTTTTTAAACACCCAGTATTGTTCTCATTAAAATAGTATCCATATAGACTATTGTTAAAAGTTTTATCAAATTAATGTTATACTTCCATGACAGTTTCAATTATCGCAGGTACAGATCAGCAGTATGATCTGTTTTTTAATTTAATACATTTTAAAATTTTTGGTTACAATATTATACACTCTTGTATTTTTATCACTATCAATTGTCGTAGGTGCAGATCAGCAGTATGATCTGTTCTTTTATTTAACATTTCTCAAAATTGTTAAATACATTAGTTATGCTTTTCTGTTTTTTATCAATTATTGTAGGTGCAGATCAGCAGTATGATCTGTTTTTTCGTTTAACACTTCTTAAAATTTTTGTTCATAATATTATGCACGCTTCTATTTTTATGACTATTAATTATCGTAGGTGCAGATCAGCAGTATGATCTGTTCTATTATTTAGCACTTCTCAAATTTGTTACCTATATTAGTTACGCATATCTGTCGTTTATCAATTATCGTAGATGCAGATCAGCAGTAGAGAATGGTTCGGATTTTTTAAACACCCAGTATTTTTTCATTAGTATAGTTTTCCTTCACAATATGTAAAATGTTTCATCAAAAAAAAAATTATTCCACGAAATTTGAGGAGTTTTAGAGAATGGTTTGGTTTTTTTAAACACACTGCATTTTTTCATTAGGGTAGTTTTTTTGCAGCCTATTCTGAAAAGTTTTATGAAAAAAAATTTTTAATTCCAAGAATTTCGAGGATTTCAAGAGAATGGTTCGGTATTTTTAAACACCTAGTATTTTTTCAATATTACAGTTTTTTTCACAGCCAATTGTGAAAGGTGTCTAAAAAAAGAAATATTAATTCTACGGATTTTGAGGATATTTAGAGAATGGTTCGGTTTTTCTAATCACCCAGTATTTTTTAATTGGTATAGTTTTTCTGCAGACTATTGCGATAAGTTTTATAAAAAAAAGTTTAATTCCATGTATTTTGAGGATTTTTAGTGAATGGTTAGGTTTTTTTAAACACTATATTTTTTCATCATTACAGATTTTTTACAGCAACATTTCTCAAAATTGTTAAATACATTAGTTATGCTCTTCTGTTTTTTATCAATTATTGTAGGTGCAGATCAGCAGTATGATCTGTTTTTTCATTTAACACTTCTTAAAATTTTTATTTATAATATTATGCACGCTTCTATTTTTATGACTATTAACTATCGTATGTGCAGATCAGCAGTATGATCTGTTCTATTATTTAACACTTCTCAAATTTGTTACCTATATTAGTTACGCTTGTCTGTCTTTTATCAATTATCGTAGATGCAAATCAGCAGTAGAGAATCGTTCGGTTTTTTAAACACCCTGTATTGTTCTCATTAATACAGGTTCCATATAGACCATTGTTAAAAGTTTCATCAAATTAATATTATACTTCCATGACAGTTTCAATTATCGCAGGTGCAGATCAGCAGTATGATCTGTTCATTAATTTAATACATTTTAAAATTTTTGGTTATAATATTATGCACTCTTGTATTTTTATCACTATCAATTGTCGTAGGTGCAGATCAGCAGTATGATCTGTTCTTTTATATAACATTTCTCAAAATTGTTAAATACATAAGTTATGCTTTTCTGTTTTTTATCAATTATCGTAGGCGCAGATCAGCAGTATGATCTGTTCTTTCATTTAACACTTCTTAAAATTTTTGTTAATAATATTATGCACTCTTGTATTTTTATCACTATCAATTGTCGTAGGTGCAGATCAGCAGTATGATCTGTTCTATTATTTAACATTTCTCAAATTGTCTATCTTTTATCAATTATCGTAGATGCAGATCAGCAGTAGAGAATGGTTCGGTTTTTTTAAACACCCAGTATTTTGTCATTAGTATATTTTTCCTACAGAACATTGTAAAAAGTTTCATAAAAAAAAATTTTCAATTCCAGGAATTTTGAGGAAATTTAGAGAATGGTTTGGTTTTGTTAAACACACTCATTAGTATAACTTTTTTACAATCGTGAAAAGTTTCATAGAAAAAAATAAATTCCATAAATTTTGTGGATCTAGAGAATGGTTCTTTATTTTACACCCTGTATTTTTTCATAAGTATGTGTTTATATACACATAATAATACCAAAGTATGTATTTTTATAGTTTTTTTACAAACTATTGTAAAAAATTTCATTACAAATCAAAAAAGCATTTTCAATTCCAGGTTTTAAGGATCTTTAGAATGATTCGATTTTTTTAAACATCCAGTATTTTTTAATTAGTATAGTTTTACTTCAGAATATTATGTAAAATGTTTCATCAAAAAAATTTTTTAATTCCAGGAATTTTGAGGATTTTTAGAGAATGGTTCGGTTTTTGTAAACACTAAGTATTTTTTCATTGGGTTAGTTTTTTTATAGTGTATTGCGAAAAGTGTCGTTAAAACAAAATTTTCAATCCCACGAATTTCGATGATTTCAGAGAATAGTTCGGTATTTTAATTATCCAGTATTTTTTAATTAGTACAGTCTTTTCTAATTAGTACAGTTTTTTTTGCAACTTATTATTGCGAAAAGTGACATAAAAAAAATTTCTATTTCCTGAATTTGGAGGAATTTTAGATAATGGTTCGGTTTTTTTGAACCTCCTGTATTTTTTCATTATTACAGTTTTTTACAGCCTATTGTGAAAAGTTTCATCAAAAAAAATTTTTAATTCCATGAATTTCGAGGATTTCAAGAGAATGGTTCGGTTTTTTTAAACACCCAGTATGTTTCAATTAGTCTAGTTTTTCTGCAGACTATTGCGATAAGTTTTATAAAAAAAGTTTAATTCCATGTATTTTGAGGATCTTTAGTGAATGGTTGGGTTGTTTTAAACACTCTATATTTTTTCATCATTACAGTTTTTTTACAGTCTATTGTGAAAAGTGATTTTTAGGGAATGGTTCGTTTTTTTTAAACATCCTGTATTTTTTCAGTAGGGTAGTTTTTTGCAGCCTTTTGTGAAAAGTTTTGTAAAAAAAAATTTTTAATTCCATGAATTTCGAGGATATCAAGAGAATGGTTCGGTATTTTTAAACACCCAGTATTTTTTCATTATTACAGTTTTTTTTACAGCCTATTATGAAAGGAGTCTAAAAAAAGAAATATTAATTCCACGAATTTTGAGGATTATTAGAAAATGGTTCGGTTCTGTAAAACACCCTGCATTTTTTTAATAAGGGTAGTTTTTTTGCAGACTATTGTGAAATGTTTTATCAAAAAAAATGTTTAATTCCATGAATTTCGAGGATTTCAAGAGAATGGTTAGGTTTTTTTAAACACTCAGTATTTTTTAATTAGTATAGCGTTTCTGCAGACTATTGCGATAAGTTTTATAAAAAAAAGTTTAATTCCATGTATTTTGAGGATTTTTAGAGAATGGTTCGGTTTTTTTAAACACTCTGTATTTTTTCATTATTACAGTTTTTTTACAGCCTATTGTGAGAAGTGTCTACAAAAAAAAATATATTAATTCCATAAATTTCGAGGATTTCAAGAGAATGGTTCGGTTTTTTTAAACACCCAGTATGTTTTCATTATTACAGTTTTTCTTACAGCCTATTGTGAAAGGTGTCTACAAAAATAAATATTAATTAAACGAATTTTGAGGATATTTAGATAACGGTTCGGTTTTCTTAAACACTGGATATTTTCATTAGTATATATTTTTTAACAGTCTATTGCAAAAAGTGTTTACAAACAAAATTTTCAATTCCACGAATTTTGAGGATTTCAAGAGAACAAAACATTGTAAATAGTTTCATCAAAACAAACTTTTGTAATTCCATGTAATTTGGGAGTTTCAATATTGGTTCAGTTTTCTTAAACACCCTGTATTGTTCTCATTAAAATAGTCTCTATATAGACCATTGTTAAAAGTTTCATCAAAGTAATATTATACTTCCATGAATGGTTCGGTTTTTTTAAATATCCAGTAGTTTTTTAATTAGTATAGTTTTCTTACAGACCATTGTGAAAAGTTTCATAAAAAAATATTCCATGCATTGTGAGGATTCTTAGAGAATGGTTTGGTTTCGTTAAACACCCTCTATTTTTTCAATAGTATAATTTTTTAACAATCGTGAAAAGTTTCATAAAAAAAAATAAATTCCATAAATTTTGTGGATCTAGAGAATGGTTATTTATTTTACACCCTGTATTTTTCCATAAGTATGTATTTGTATACAGATAATAATACCTAAATATGTATTTTTTATAGTTTTTTTACAAACTATTGCAAAAAGTTTCATCAAAAATCAAAAAAGAACGCCGAACGTGTAGGTGCCATAAATTTTGAGGATTTTTAGAGAATGGTTCGGTTTTTTTAAACACCCTGTATTGTTCTCTTTAAAATAGTTTCCATATAGATCATTGTTAAAAGTTTCATCAAGGATATATTTATACTTCCATGACAGTTTCAATTATCGCAGGTGCAGATCAGCAGTATGATCTGTTCTTTAATTTAATACATTTTAAAATTTTTGGTTACAATATTATGCACTCTTGTATTTTTATCATTATCAATTGTCGTAGGTGCAGATCAGCAGTATGATCTGTTCTTTTATTTAACATTTCTCAAAATTGTTAAATACATTAGTTATGCTTTTCTGTTTTTTATCAATTATCGTAGGCGCAGATCAGCAGTATGATCTGTTCTATTATTTAACACTTCTCAAATTGTCTATCTTTTATCAATTATCGTAGATGCAGATCAGCAGTAGAGAATGGCTCGGTTTTTTTAAACACCCAGTATTTTGTCATTAGTATATTTTTCCTACAGAATATTGTAAAAAGTTTCTTAAAAAAAAATTTTCAATTCCAGGAATTTTGAGGACTTTTAGAGAGGTTTGGTTTTGTTAAACACCCTGTATTTGCTTATTAGTATAACTTTTTTACAATCGTGAAAAGTTTCATAAAAAAAATTAAATTCCATAAATTTTGTGGATCTAGAGAATGGTTCTTTATTTTACACTCTGTATTTTTTTATAAGTATGTGTTTATATACACATAATAATACCAAAGTATGTAGTTTTTATAGTTTTTTTACAAACTATTGTAAAAAATTTCATCTCAAATCAAAAAAGAATTTTCAATTCCAGGATTTTTAGAATGATTCGATTTTTTTAAACATCCAGTATTTTTTAATTAGTATAGTTTTTCTGCAGACTATTGCAATAAGTTTTATAAAAAAAAGGTTTAATTCCATGTATTTTGAGGATTTTTAGTGAATGGTTCGGTTTTTTTAAACACTATATTTTTTCATTATTACAGTTTTTTTACAGCCTATTGTGAAAAGTGCCTACAAAAAAAAAATTTATTCCATAAATTGCGAGGATTTCAAGAGAATGGTTCGGTTTCGGTTAAACACCCAGTATTTTTTCATTAGTATGGTTTTTCTGCATTCTATTGCGATTAGTTTCATAAAAAAAAAATAATTCCATGAATTTTGAGGATTATTAGACAATGGTTCGGTTTTTTTAAATACCCTGTATTATTTCATTATTACAGTTTTTTTACAATCTATTGTGAAAGGTGTCTACAAAAAAATATATTAATTCCTTAAATTTTGATGATTTTTAGGGAACGGTTCGTTTTTTTTAAACATCCTGTATTTTTTCAGTAGGGTAGTTTTTTGCAGCCTATTGTGAAAAGTTTTGTAAAAAAATTTTTTTAATTCCATGAATTTCGAGGATATCAAGAGAATGGTTCGGTATTTTTAAACCCCCAGTATTTTTTCATTATTACAGTTTTTTTTTTACAGCCTATTGTGAAAGGTGTCTAAAAAAAGAAATATTAATTCCACGAATTTTGAGGATATTTAGAGAATGGTTCGGTTTTTTGTAAACACCCAGTAGTTTTTAAATTAGTAAAGTTTTCTTACAAACCATTGTGAAAAGTTTTATTAAAAAATATTCCATGAATTGTGAGGATTCTTAGAGAATGGTTTGGTTTTGTTAAACACCCTGTATTTTTTCATTATTACAGTTTTTTTTACAGCCTATTGTGAAAGGTGTCTACAAAAAGATATATTAATTCCATGAATTGTGAGGAATTTTAGAGAATGGTTCGGTTCTCTTAAACACTGGATATTTTCATTAGTATATATTTTTTATTAACAGCCTATTGCAAAAAGTGTTTACAAAAAAAAAATTAATTCCACGAAATTTGAGGATTTCAAGAGAATGGTTCGGTTTTTTAAACCCCCTGTATTTTTAATTAGTATAGTTTTTCTGCAGACTATCGCGAAGAGTTTCAGAAAAAAAAAGGAATTTTTAAATCCACGAATTTTGAGGATTTTTAGATAAGGGTTCGGTTTTTTTAAACACAAGTTTCGTAAAAAAAAAATTTCAGTTCCCTTAATTTTGACATTTTTTTAGCGTTCGACATTTTTCCAACACTTTGTATATAAAACGGTCTTTCGCACGTCAGACGACCCCTCCGAAGCAAAAAAAAACGAAAATTTCCTCGAATCTGTAATTTTTATTTTTTTCTCGTCAATTTTTATCGGAACACCCCGTACATCGAGCTTTTTTGAGTCGCACTGTATATACGCGAAGCGCCTCGAAAAATTTGAAGAGCGCCACATTGCTGACGTCACTGTTACCCAGTCTGGGTGCGGATTTATGCAAATTTCGATACAAAAACGACCTCAAAACCCAGCGCTCGCATAACAGTAGTATCTAGAGACTTCAAATTTACCGTTTTCAGCCTTCGGGGGGCTCCGACCGGCCCATTTAGTGAAATTTCCTATGTTTTAATCTGAACTGTCACCACTCGTCGTTTGACGTTTCTGAAGGTGGCGCTCCCGGCGGAGTGCAATCTACCAAATTTTTTATATTTTCACTATAAAATCGAATTTTAAATTCAGATCTGAGGCACGCGGGATATTGTAGAAGGTTTAAAGTTTACGTTTCGATGTGGTTTTATGGGAATAAAGGGGTACTTACTTTGGAGAATGTAATCGTTTTGAAGTTTTTGTGATGACTGGCATTTCCCTTGCTCTTCGCTCCCGTCTTGGTTGTTATTTTTGCACATTTCCATCTAAAAACGAACTCAAAACCCAGCGCTCGCATAACAGAAAGTATCTAGAGACTTCAAATTTACCATTTTCGGCCTTCGGGGGGCTTCGATCGGCCCATTTAGCGAAATTTCCTATGTTTTAATCTGAACTGTCACCACTCGTCGTTTGACGTTTCTGAAGGTGGCGCTCCCGGCGGAGTGCAGTCTACCAAATTTTTTATATTTTCACTATAAAATCGAATTTTAAACCCAGATCTGAGGCACGCGACACATTGTAGAAGGTTCAAAGTTTACGTTTCGATATGGTTTTATGGGAATAAAGGGGTACTTACTTTGGAGAATGTAATCGTTTTGAAGTTTTTGTGATGACTGGCATTTCCCTTGCTCTTCGCTCCCGTCTTGGTTGTTATTTTTGCACATTTCCATCTAAAAACGAACTCAAAACCCAGCGCTCGCATAACAGAAAGTATCTAGACACTTCAATCTTACCTTTTCTGGCCTTTGCGGGCTCCGATCGGCACATTTAGCGAAATTTCTTACGTTTTATTGGGAGCTGTCAATGCACCACACCGTCCGGCTAGCCGTTTGAGGTTTAGAACGGCCGAGCGAACACGAATGCCGCCGAACGTGTAGGTGCCGCAAATTATTTATATTTTCACTATAAAATCGAATTTTAAACCCAGATCTGAGGCACGCGGGATATTGTAGAAGGTTCAAAGTTTACGTTTCGATATGGCTTTATGGAAATAAATGGGTACTTACTTTGGAGAATGTAATCGTTTTGAAGTTTTTGTCATGACTGGCGTTTGCCTTGCTCTTCCTTCCCGTCTCGGTCGTTATTTTTGCAAATTTCCATCTAAAAACGAACTCAAAACCCAGCGCTCGCATAACATAAAGTATCTAGAGACTTTAAATTTACCTTTTCTGGTCTTTGCGGGCCTCCGATCGGCCCATTTAGCGAAATTTCCTATGTTTTATTCTGAACTGTCACCCAGTCGCCGTTTGACGTTTCTGTAGGGCGTCAGAATTTTCGCTATTTTCACTATAAAATCGAATTTTAAACTCATACCTGAGGCACGCGGGATATTGTAGAAGGTTCAAAGTTTACGTTTCGATATGGCTTTATGGAAATACAGGGGTACTTACTTTGGAGATTGTAATCGTTTTGAAATTTTTGTGATGTCGGCCATTTGCCTTGCTGTCGTTTCCCGTCTGGGTTGTTATTTTTGCACATTTCCATCTAAAAACGAACTCAAAACCCAGCGCTCGCATAACATAAAGTATCTAGAGACTTTAAATTTACCTTTTCTGGCCTTTGCGGGCCTCCGATCGGCCCATTTAGCGAAATTTTCTATGTTTTATTCTGAACTGTCACCACTCGCCGTTTGACGTTTCTGAAGGTCGCGCTCCCGGCAGAGTGCAATCGACCAAATTTTCTATATTTTCACTATAAAATCGAATTTTAAACTCATACCTGAGGCACGCGGGATATTGTAGAAGGTTCAAAGTTTACGTTTCGATATGGTTTTATGGAATTGAAGTAGTTACTTTGGAGAATATAATCGCTTTGAAATTTTTGTGATGTCGGCCATTTGCCTTACTTTTCGTTCTCGTCTTGGTTGTTATTTTTGCACATTTCCATCTAAAAACGAACTCAAAACCCAGCGCTCGCATAACAGAAAGTATCTAGAGAGCTTAAATTTACCTTTTCTGGCCTTTGCGGGCCTCAGATCGGCCCATTTAGCGAAATTTCTTACGTTTTCTTGGGAGATGTCACCTTACCGCACCGTCGGGCTCGAAGTTTGACGTTTCTGAAGGCCGATCGCCGGGCAAACGTGCGTGGACGCATATTTTCACTATTTTCGCTATAAAATCGAATTTTACACTCAGATCTGAGGCACGAGGGATATTGTAGAAGGTTCAAAGTTTACGTTTCGATATGGCTTCGTGGTAAGGAATGCGGGAAAATACGAAAATATCAAATCCGAAATAGTTTGACGCCTAAATATATTTCGCACTGAACAACTGACGTTTCTCTGATTCCCAACCGATAAGCTCCGCCCGCGCTATATCCATCTCGGTCGCCGAGAACGGCTGGCGAGGACCCTACGAAAAACGGAAAATTTACCTAGAAAACCGCGAAAAACGGTCCGCCGAGCGTCTCGTCGCGACGAAGAAAGGACCAAATAAACCGATTCGCCCGCGGCGGCGTCGCCGGAAGGCTCGCGTAAAATACCTCGCGCGAAGCAAAATCGGCCTCCGAGCGGTCGCGGGACTTCCGATAAGGGGCGTTTTTTCGACTTTTGTCTCGTTCCCACGCGAAAATCGACATGTAGCGTCCGCAGACCTCCGGAAAAACGCAAAATTCGCCCGGAAAAAAGTAAAAATAACCAACGAAAATACGCCTAAGCGACGACCCGAGGACCGAAGTCGACATCGCGCACCCATACTCGCCGCTGCGCGGCTCGCGAAAAAAGCCTTTGGGAATGCAAAATGCCCCTTTTTCGCGCCCCCGGTGGGAGCGAGAGGAAATCACGCATTTTAATAATATAGAACTAGAAAGGTGGCAAGTCGGCTATAGCCGACTTGACCTTTCTTGGGATGGTGGACACCGGACATTTTCATTAGTATAGTTTTTCTGCAGACCATTGCGAAGAGTTTCAGAAAAAGGAATTTTTAAATCCATGAATTTTGAGGATTATTTGAGAATGGTTCGGTTTTTTTAAACACCCTGTATAGTTTCCATATAGACCATTGTTAAAAGTTTCATCAAAGGAATATTATACTTCCATGACAGTTTCAATTATCGCAGGTGCAGATCAGCAGTATGATCTGTTCTTTAATTTAATACATTTTAAAATTTTTGGTTACAATATTATACACTCTTGTATTTTTATCACTATTGTCGTAGGTGCAGATCAGCAGTATGATCTGTTCTTTTATTTAACATTTCTCAAAATTGTTAAATACATTAGTTATGCTTTTTTGTTTTTTATCAATTATTCTAGGCGCAGATCAGCAGTATGATCTGTTCTTTCATTAAACACTTAAAGTTTTTGTTTATAATATTATGCACGCTTCTATATTTATGACTATTAATTATCGTAGGTGCAGATCAACAGTCTGATCTGTTCTATTATTTAGCACTTCTCAAATTTTCTATCTTTTATCAATTATCGTAGATGCAGATCAGCAGTAGAGAATGGTTCGGTTTTTTTAAACACCCAGTATTGTTCTCATTAAAATAGTTTCCATATAGACCATTGTTAAAAGATTCATCAAATTAATATTATACTTCCATGACAGTTTCAATTATCGCAGGTGCAGATCAGCAGTATGATCTGTTCTTTAATTTAATACATTTTAAAATTTTTGGTTACAATATTATACACTCTTGTATTTTTATCACTATCAATTGTCGTAGGTGCAGATCAGCAGTATGATCTGTTCTTTTATTTAACATTTCTCAAAATTGTTAAATACATTAGTTATGTTTTTCTGTTTTTTATCAATTATGGTAGGGGCAGATTAGCAGTATGATCTATTTTTTCATTTCACACTTCTTAAAATTTTTGTTTATAATATTATGCACGCTTCTATTTTTATGACTATTAATTATCGTAGGTGCAGATCATCAGTATGATCTGTTCTATTATTTAACACTTCTCAATTTTGTTACCTATATGAGTTACGCTTGTCTGTCTTTTATCAATTATCGTAGATGCAGATCAGCAGTAGAGAATGGTTCGGTTTTTTTAAACACCCAGTATTTTTTGATTAGTATAGTTTTTCTTCACAATATGTAAAATGTTTCATCAAAAAAAATTTATTCCACGAATTTTGAGGAGTTTTAGAAAATGGTTCGTTTTTTTTAAACACCCTGCATTTTTTCATTAGGGTAGTTTTTTTGCAGCCTATTCTGAAAAGTTTTATGAAAAAAAATTTTTAATTCCAAGAATTTCAAGGATTTCAAGAGAATGGTTCGGTATTTTTAAACACTTAGTATTTTTTCAATATTACAGTTTTTATTACAGCTAATTGTGAAAGGTGTCTAAAAAAAAAGAAATATTAATTCTACGAATTTTGAGGATTTTTAGTGAATGGTTAGGTTTTTTTAAATACTCTATATTTTTTCATCATTACACTACAAAAAAAAAATTAATTCCATAAATTGCGAGGATATCAAGAGAATGGTTCAGTTTCGGTTAAACACCCAGTATGTTGTCATTAGTGTGGTTTTTCTGCAGATTATTGCGATTAGTTTAATAAAAAAAATTAATTCCATGAATTTTGAGGATTAATAGACAATGGTTCGGTTTTTTTAAACACCCTGTATTATTTCATTATTACAGTTTTTTTACATTCTATTGTGGAAGGTGTCTACAAAAAAAATATATTAATTCCTTAAATTTTGATGATTTTTAGGGAACGGTTCGTTTTTTTTAAACATCCTGTATTTTTTCAGTAGGGTAGTTTTTTGCAACCTTTTGTGACAAGTTCTGTAAAAAAATTTTTTTAATTCCATGAATTTCGAGGATATCAAGAGAATGGATCGGTATTTTTAAACACCCAGTATTTTTTCATTATTACAGTTTTTTTTAAATAAATTTCAATTCCCTGAATTTGGAGGAATTTTAGATAATGGTTCGGTTTCTTTGAACCTCCTGTATTTTTTCATTATTACAGTTTTTTTACAGCCTATTGTGAAAAGTTTTATCAAAAAAATTTTTTAATTCCATGAAATTTGAGGATTTCAAGAGAATGGTTCGGTTTTTTTAAACACCCAATATTTTTTAATTAGTATAGTTTTTCTGCAGACTATTGCGATAAGTTTTATAAAAAAAGTTTAATTCCATGTATTTTGAGGATTTTTAGTGAATAGTTAGGTTTTTTTAAACACTATATTTTTTCATCATTACAGTTTTTTTACAGCTTATTGTGAAAAATGTCTACAAAAAAAAATATTAATTCCATAAATTGCGAGGATTTCAAGAGAATGGTTCGGTTTTTTAAACACCCAGTATTTTTTCATTATTACAGTTTTTTTACATTCTATTGTGAAAGGTGTCTACAAAAAAAATATATTAATTCCTTAAATTTTGATGATTTTTAGGGAACGGTTAGTTTGTTTTAAACATCCTGTATTTTTTCAGTAGGGTAGTTTTTTGCAGCCTTTTGTGAAAAGTTTTGTATAAAAAATTTTTTAATTCCATGAATTTCGAGGATATCAAGAGAATGGTTCGGTATTTTTAAACACCCAGTATTTTTTCATTATTACAGTTTTTTTTTTGCAGCCTATTGTGAAAGGTGTATACAAAAAGAAATATTAATTACACGAATTTTGAGGATATTTAGAGAATGGTTCGGTTTTTTTAAACACCCAGTATTTGTTCATTAGTATAGTCTTTTTGCAGACTATTGCGATACGTTTCATAAAAAAAAATTAATTCCATGAATTTTGAGGATTATTAGAAAATGGTTCGGTTTTGTAAAACACCCTGCATTTTTTAATAAGGGTAGTTTTTTTGCAGCCTATTGTGAAAGGTGTCATAACAAAAATATTAATTCCATAAATTTTGAGGATTTTTAGGAAATGGTTCGGTTTTTTGTAAACACCCAGTAGTTTTTTAATTAGTAAAGTTTTCTTACAGACCATTCTGAAAAGTTTCATTAAAAAATATTCCATGAATTGTGAGGATTCTTAGAGAATGGTTTGGTTTTGTTAAACACCCTGTATTTTTACATTATTACAGTTTTTTTTACAGCCTATTGTGAAAGGTGTCTACAAAAAGAAATATTAATTCCACGAATTGTGAGGATTTTTAGAGAACGATTAGGTTCTCTTAAACACTGGATATTTTCATTAGTATATATATATTTTTTAACAGCCAATTGCAAAAAGTGTTTACAAAAAAAATTTTTAATTCCACGAAATTTGAGGATTTCAAGAGAATGGTTCGATTTTTTTAAACCTCCCGTATTATTAATTAGTATAGTTTTTCTGCAGACTATCGCGAAGAGTTTCAGAAAAAAAAGGAATTTTTAAATCCACGAATTTTGAGGATTTTTAGATAAGGGTTCGGTTTTTATAAACACCCCGTATTTTTTTCGATAATTAGTGCGGTAAGAGACCCCCGACTGAAGTTTCGTAAAAAAAAAATTTCAGTTCCCTTAATTTTGACATTTTTTTAGCGTTCGACATTTTTCCAACACTTTGTATATAAAACGGTCTTTCGCACGTCAGACGACCCCTCCGAAGCGAAAAAACCGAAAATTTCCTCGATTCTGTAATTTTTATTTTTTTCTCGTCAATTTTTATCGGAACACCCCGTACATCGAGCTTTTTTGAGTCGCACTGTATATACGTGAAGCGCCTCGAAAAATTTGAAGAGCGCCACATTGCTGACGTCACTGTTACCCCGTCTGGGTGCGGATTTATGCATTTCGATATAAAAACGACCTCAAAACCCAGCGCTCGCATAACAGAAAGTATCTAGTGACTTCAAATTTACCGTTTTTGGCCTTCGGGGGGCTCCGATCGGCCCATTTAACGAAATTTCCTATGTTTTAATCTGAACTGTCACCACTCGTCGTTTGACGTTTCTGAAGGTGGCGCTCCCGGCGGAGTGCAGTGTACCAAATTTTTTGTATTTTCACTATAAAATCGAATTTTAAACCCAGATCTGAGGCACGCGGGATATTGTAGAAGGTTCAAAGTTTACGTTTCGATATGGTTTTATGGGAATAAAGGGGTACTTACTTTGGAGAATGTAATCGTTTTGAAGTTTTTGTGATGACTGGCATTTCCCTTGATCTTCGCTCCCGTCTTGGTTGTTATTTTTGCACATTTCCATCTAAAAACGAACTCAAAACCCAGCGCTCGCATAACAGAAAGTATCTAGAGACTTCAAACTTACCTTTTCTGGCCTTTGCGGGCCTCCGATCGGCCCATTTAGCGAAATTTCTTACGTTTTATTGGGAGCTGTCAATGCACCACACCGTCCGGCTAGCCGTTTGAGGTTTAGGACGGCCGAGCGAACACGAATGCCGCCGAACGTGTAGGTGCCGCAAATTATCTATAATTTCACTATAAAATCTAATTTTAAACCCAGATCTGAGGCACGCGGGATATTGTAGAAGGTTCAAAGTTTACGTTTCGATATGGTTTTGTGGAAATAAAGGGGTACTTACTTTCGAGAATGTAATCGTTTTGAAGTTTTTGTAATGACTGGCGTTTGCCTTGCTCTTCCCTCCCGTCTCGGTCGTTATTTTTGCACATTTCCATCTAAAAACGAACTCAAAACCCAGCGCTCGCATAACAGAAAGTATCTAGAGACTTCAAATTTACCTTTTCTGGCCTTTGCGGGCCTCCGATCGGCCCATTTAGCGAAATTTTCCTATGTTCTATTCTGAACTGTCACCATTCGCCGCTTGACGTTTCTGAAGGTCGCGCTCCCGGCAGAGTGCAGTCGACCAAATTTTCTATATTTTTACTATAAAATTGAATTTTTAACTCATACCTGAGGCACGCGGGATATTGTAGAAGGTTCAAAGTTTACGTTTCGATATGGCTTTATGGAAATACAGGGGTACTTACTTTGGAGAATGTAATCGTTTTGAAATTTTTGTGATGTCGGCCATTTGCCTTGCTGTCGTTTCCCGTCTGGGTTGTTATTTTTGCACATTTCCATCTAAAAACGAACTCAAAACCCAGCGCTCGCATAACAGAAAGTATCTAGAGACTTTAAATTTACCTTTTCTGGCCTTTGCGGGCCTCCGATCGGCCCATTCAGCGAAATTTCTTACGTTTTCTTGGGAGATGTCACCTTACCGCACCGTCGGGCTCGAAGTTTGACGTTTCTGAAGGCCGATCGCCGGACAAACGTGCGTGGACGCATATTTTCACTATTTTCGCTATAAAATCGAATTTTACACCCAGATCTGAGGCACGCGACACATTGTAGAAGGTTCAAAGTTTACGTTTCGATATGGCTTCGTGGAAAGGAATGCGGGAAAATACGAAAATATCGAATCCGAAATAGTTTGACGCCTAAATATATTTCGCACTGAACAACTGACGTTTCTCTGATTCCCAACCGATAAGCTCCGCCCGCGCTATATCCATCTCGGTCGCCGAGAACGGCTGGCGAGGACCCTACGAAAAACGGAAAATTTACCTAGAAAAACGCGAAAAACGGTCCGCCGAGCGCCTCGTCGCGACGAAGAAAGGTTCAAATAAACCGATTCGCCCGCGGCGGCGTCGCCGGAAGGCTCGCGTAAAATACCTCGCGCGAAGCAAAATCGGCCTCGGAGCGGTCGCGGGACTTCCGATAAGGGGCGTTTTTCGTTCCCTCGCGAAAATCGAAATGTAGCGTCCGCAGACCTCCGGAAAAACGCAAATTTCGCCCGGAAAAAAGTAAAAATAGCCAACCAAAATACGCCTAAGCGACGACCCAAGGACCGAACTCGACTCCGCGCACCCGGGCTCGCCGCCCCGCGGCTCGCGAAAAAAGCCTTTGAGGAGATACTTTGCCCCTTTTTCGCGCCCCCGGTGGGAGCGAGAGGAAATCACGCATTTTAATATAATAGAACTAGAAAGGTGGCAAGTCGGCTATCGCCGACTTGACCTTTCTTGGGATGGTGGACACCGTATATTTTCATTAGTATAATTTTTCTGCAGACCATTGCGAAGAGTTTCAGAAAAAGAAAATTTGAAATCCATGAATTTTGAGGATTATTTGAGAATGGTTCGGTTTTTTAAACACCCTGTATTGTTCTCATTAAAATAGTTGCCATATAGACCATTGTTAAAAGTTTCATCAAAGGAATATTATACTTCCATGACAGTTTCAATTATCGCAGGTGCAGATCAGCAGTATGATCTGTTCTTTAATTTAATACAATTTAAAATTTTTTGTTACAATATTATACACTCTTGTATATTTATCACTATCAATTGTCGTAGGTGCAGATCAGCAGTATGATCTGTTCTTTTATTTAACATTTCTCGAAATTGTTAAATACATTAGTTATGCTTATCTGTTTTTTTATCAATTATCGTAGGCGCAGATCAGCAGTATGATCTGTTCTATTATTTAACACTTCTCAAATTGTCTATCTTTTATTAATTATCGTAGATGCAGATCAGCAGTAGAGAATGGTTCGGTTTTTTTAAACACCCAGTATTGTTCTTATTAAAATAGTTTCCATATAGACCATTGTTAAAAGTTTCATCAAATTAATATTATACTTCCATGACAGTTTCAATTATCGCAGGTACAGATCAGCAGTATGATCTGTTTTTTAATTTAATACATTTTAAAATTTTTGGTTACAATATTATACACTCTTGTATTTTTATCACTATCAATTGTCGTAGGTGTAGATCAGCAGTATGATCTGTTCTTTTATTTAACATTTCTCAAAATTGTTAAATACATTAGTTATGCTTTTCTGTTTTTTATCAATTATCGTAGGTGCAGATCAGCAGTATGATCTGTTCTTTCATTTAACACTTCTTAAAATTTTTGTTTATAATATTATGCACGCTTCTATTGTTATGACTATTAATTATCGTAGGTGCAGATCAGCAGTATGATCTGTTCTATTATTTAACACTTCTCAAATTTGTTACCTATATTAGTTACCCTTGTCTATCTTTTATCAATTATCGTGGATGCAGATCAACAGTAGAGAATGGTTCGGTTTTTTTTAAACACCCTGCATTTTTTCGTTAGGGTAGTTTTTCTGCAGACTATTGCAAAAAGTTTCATAAAAAAATTAATTCCATGAATTTTGAGGTTTATTAGAGAATAGTTCGGTTTTTTTAAACATTCTGTATTTTGTCATTAGCATAGTTTTTATACAAAACATTGTAAATAGTTTCATCAAAACAAACTTTTGCAATTCCATGTATTTTGGGAGTTTCAATATTGGTTCAGTTTTCTTAAACACCCTGTATTGTTCTCATTAAAATAGTCTCTATATAGACCATTGTTAAAAGTTTCATCAAAGTAATATTATACTTCCATGAATGGTTCGGTTTCTGTAAATATCTAGTAGTTTTTTAATTATTATAGTTTTCTTACAGACCATTGTGAAAAGTTTCATAAAAAAATATTCCATGCATTGTGAGGATTCTTAGAGAATGGTTTGGTTTCGTTAAACACCCTCTATTTTTTCAATAGTATAATTTGTTTATAATCGTGAAAAGTTTCATAAAAAAAATAAATTCCATAAATTTTGTGGATCTAGAGAATGGTTTTTTATTTTACACCCTGTATTTTTTTATAAGTATGTATTTGTATAAACATAATAATACCTAAGTATATATTTTTTTTAGTTTTTTTACAAACTATTGCAAAAAGTTTCATCAAAAATCAAAAAAGAACGCCGAACGTGTCGGTGCCATAAATTTTGAGAATTTTTAGAGAATGGTTCGGTTTTTTAAAACACCCTGTATTGTTCTTATTAAAATAGTTTCCATATAGACCATTGTTAAAAGTTTCATCAAAGAAATATTTATACCTCCATGACAGTTTCAATTACCGCAGGTGCAGATCTGCAGTATGATCTGTTCTTTAATTTAATACATTTTAAAATTTTTGGTTAGAATATTATACACTCTTGTATTTTTATCACTATCAATTGTCGTAGGTGTAGATCAGCAGTATGATCTGTTCTTTTATTTAACATTTCTCAAAATTGTTAAATACATTAGTTATGCTTTTCTGTTTTTTATCAATTATCGTAGGTGCAGATCAGCAGTATGATCTGTTATTTCCTTTAACACTTCTTAAAATTTTTGTTCATAATATTATGCACGCTTCTATTTTTATGACTATTAATTATCGTAGGTGCAGATCAGCAGTATGATCTGTTCTATTATTTAACACTTCTCAAATTTGTTACCTATATTAGTTACGCGTGTCTGTCTTTTATCAATTATCGTAGATGCAGATCAGCAATAGAGAATGGTTCGGTTTTTTGAAACACCCAGTATTTTTTCATTAGTATAGTTTTCCTTCACAATATGTAAAATGTTTTATCAAAAAAAATTTATTCCACGAATTTTGAGGAGTTTTAGAGAATGGTTCGGTTTTTTTAAACGCCCTGCATTTTTTCATTAGGGTAATTTTTTTGCAGCCTATTCTGAAAAGTTTTATGAAAAAAAATTATTAATTCCAAGAATTTCGAGGATTTCAAGAGAATGGTTCGGTATTTTTAAACACCTAGTATTTTTTCAATATTACAGTTTTTTTTGGCTGTGCCAATTGTGAAAGGTGTCTAAAAAAAGAAATATTAATTCTACGGATTTTGAGGATATTTAGAGAATGGTTCGGTTTTTCTAATCACCCAGTATTTTTAAATTAGTATAATTTTTCTGCAGACTATCGCGATAAGTTTTATAAAAAAAGGTTTAATTCCATGTATTTTGAGGATTTTTAGTGAATGGTTAGGTTTTTTTAAACACTCTATATTTTTTCATCATTACAGTTTTTTTACAGCAACATTTCTCAAAATTGTTAAATACATTAGTTATGCTTTTCTGTTTTTTATCAATTATTGTAGGTGCAGATCAGCAGTATGATCTGTTCTTTCATTTAACACTTCTTAAAATTTTTGTTTATAATATTATGCACGCTGCTATTTTTATGACTATTAATTATCGTATGTGCAGATCAGCAGTATAATCTGTTCTATTATTTAACACTTCTCAAATTTGTTACTTATATTATTTACGCTTGTCTATCTTTTATCAATTATCGTAGATGCAGATCAGCAGTAGAGAATGGTTCGGTTTTTTAAACATCCTGCATTTTTTCGTTAGGGTAGTTTTTCTGCAGACTATTGCAAAAAGTTTCATAAAAAAATATATTAATCCAAGAATTTTGAGGATTATTAGGGAATAGTTCGGTTTTTTTAAACATTCTGTATTTTGTCATTAGCATAGTTTTTATATAAAACATTGTAAATAGTTTCATCAAAACAAACTTTTGTAATTCCATGTATTTTGGGAGTTTAAATATTGGTTCAGTTTTCTTAAACACCCTGTATTGTTCTCATTAAAATAGTCTCTATATAGACCACTGTTTAAAGTTTCATCAAAGTAATATTATACTTCCATGAATGGTTCGGTTTTTGTAAATATCCAGTAGTTTTTTAATTAGTTTAGTTTTCTTACAGACCATTGTGAAAAGTTTCATAAAAAAATATTCAATGCATTGTGATTCTTAGAGAATGGTTTGGTTTCGTTAAATACCCTCTATTTTTTCAATAGTGTAATTTTTTTACAATCGTGAAAAGTTTCATAAAAAAAAATAAATTCTATAAATTTTGTGGATCTAGAGAATGGTTCTTTATTTTACACCCTGTATTTTTTCATAAATATGTATTTGTATGCACATAATAATACCTAAGTATGTATTTTTTATAGTTTTTTACAAACTATTGCAAAAAGTTTCATCAAAAATCAAAAAAGAACGCCGAACGTGTAGGTGCCATAAATTTTGAGGATTTTTAGAGAATGGTTCGGTTTTTTTAAACACCCTGTATTGTTCTCATTAAAATAGTTTCCATATAGACCATTGTTAAAAGTTTCATCATGGATATATTTATGCTTCCATGACAGTTTCAATTATCGCAGGTGCAGATCAGCAGTATGATCTGTTCTTTTATTTAACATTTCTCAAAATTGTTAAATACATTAGTTATGCTTTTCTGGTTTTTATCAATTATCGTAGATGCAGATCAGAAGTAGAGAATCGTTCGGTTTTTTAAACACCCTGTATTGTTCTCATTAAAATAGTTTCCACATAGACCATTGTTAAAAGTTTCATCAAAGAAATATTATACTTCCATGACAGTTTCAATTATCGCAGGTGCAGATCAGCAGTATGATCTGTTCTTTAATTTAATACATTTTAAAATTTTTGGTTACATTATTATACTCTTGTATTTTTATCACTATCAATTGTCGTAGGTGCAGATCATCAGTATGATCTGTTCTTTTATTTAACATTTCTCAAAATTGTTAAATACATTAGTTATGCTTTTCTTTTTTTATCAATTATTGTAGGTGCAGATCAGCAGTATGATCTGTTTTTTCATTTAACACTTCTTAAAATTTTTGTTTATAATATTATGCACGCTTCTATTTTTATGACTATTAATTATCGTAGGTGCAGATCAGCAGTATAATCTGTTCTATTATTTAACACTTCTCAAATTTGTTACCTATATTAGTTACGCTTGTCTATCTTTTATCAATTATCGTAGATGCAGATCAGCAGTAGAGAATGGTTCGGTTTTTTTAAACATCCTGCATTTTTTCGTTAGGGTAGTTTTTCTGCAGACTATTGCAAAAAATTTCAAAAAAAAATATATTAATTCCATGAATTTTGAGGATTATTAGGGAATAGTTCGGTTTTCTTAACATTCTGTATTTTGTCATTAGCATAGTTTTTATACAAAACATTGTAAATAGTTTCATCAAAACAAACTTTTGTAATTCCATGTATTTTGGGAGTTTAAATATTGGTTCAGTTTTCTTAAACACCCTGTATTGTTCTCATTAAAATAGTCTCTATATAGACCATTGTGAAAAGTTTCATAAAAAAATATTCAATGCATTGTGAGGATTCTTAGAGAATGGTTTGGTTAAGTTAAACACCCTCTATTTTTTCAATAGTGTAATTTTTTTACAATCGTGAAAAGTTTCATAAAAAAAAAATAAATTCCATAAATTTTGTGGATCTAGAGAATGGTTCTTTATTTTACAACCTGTATTTTTTCATAAGTATGTATTTGTATACACATAATAATACCTAAGTATGTATTTTTTATAGTTCTTTTACAAACTATTGCAAAAAGTTTCATCAAAAATCAAAAAAGAACGCCGAACGTGTAGGTGCCATAAATTTTGAGGATTTTTAGAGAATGGTTCGGTTTTTTTTAAACACCCTGTATTGTTCTCATTAAAATAGTTTCCATATAGACCATTGTTAAAAGTTTCATCAAAGATATATTTATACTTCCATGACAGTTTCAATTATCGCAGGTGCAGATCAGCAGTATGATCTGTTCTTTAATTTAATACATTTTTAAATTTTTGGTTACAATATTATGCACTCTTGTATTTTTATCACTATCAATTGTCGTAGGTGCAGATCAGCAGTATGATCTGTTTTTTCATTTAACACTTCTTAAAATTTTTGTTTATAATATTATGCACGCTTCTATTTTTATGACTATTAATTATCGTATGTGCAGATCACCAGTATGATCTGTTCTATTATTTAACACTTCTCAAATTTGTTACCTATATTAGTTACGCTTGTCTGTCTTTTATCAATTATCGTAGATGCAGATCAGCAGTAGAGAATCGTTCGGTTTTTTAAACACCCTGTATTGTTCTCATTAAAATAGTTTCCACATAGACCATTGTTAAAAGTTTCATCAAAGAAATATTATACTTCCATGACAGTTTCAATTATCGCAGGTGCAGATCAGCAGTATGATCTGTTCTTTAATTTAATACATTTTAAAATTTTTGGTTACAATATTATACACTCTTGTATTTTTATCACTATCAATTGTCGTAGGTGCAGATCAGCAGTATGATCTGTTCTTTTATTTAACATTTCTCAAAATTGTTAAATACATTAGTTATGCTTTTCTGTTTTTTATCGATTATTGTAGGTGCAGATCAGCAGTATGATCTGTTTTTTCATTTAACACTTCTTAAAATTTTTGTTTATAATGTTATGAACGCTTCTATATTTATGACTATTAATTATCGTAGGTGCAGATCAGCAGTATGATCTGTTCTATTATTTAACACTTCTCAAATTTGTTACCTATATTAGTTACGCTTGTCTGTCTTTTATCAATTATCGTAGATGCAGATCAGCAGTAGAGAATGGTTCGGTTTTTTTAAACACCCAGTATTTTTTCATTAGTATAGTCTTTTTGCAGACTATTGCGATAAGTTTCATAAAAAAAAATTTTATTCCATGAATTTTGGGGATTATTAGACAATGGTTCGGTTTTTTTAAACACCCTGTATTTTTTAATTAGTATAGTTTTTCTGCAGACTATTGCAAAAAGTTTAATAAAAAAAATTAATTCCAAGAATTTTGAGGATTATTAGAGAATAGTTCGGTTTTTTAAACATTCTGTATTTTGTCATTAGCATAGTTTTTGTACAAAACATTGTAAATAGTTTCATCAAAACAAACTTTTGTAATTCCATGTATTTTGGGAGTTTCAATATTGGTTCAGTTTTCTTAAACACCCTGTATTGTTCTCATTAAAATAGTCTCTATATAGACCACTGTTAAAAGTTTCATCAAAGAAATATTATACTTCCATGAAGGTTTCAAGAGAACGGTTCGGTTTTTTTAAACACGCAGCAGTTTTTTAATTAGTATAGTTTTTTTTACAGACCATTGTGAAAAGTTTCATAAAAAAATATTCCATGAATTGTGAGGATTCTTAGAGAATGGTTTGGTTTTGTTAAACACCCTCTATTTTTTCAATAGTATAATTTTTTTACAATCGTGAAGTTTCATAAAAAAAAATAAATTCCATAAATTTTGTGGATCTAGAGAATGGTTCTTTATTTTACACCCTGTATTTTATCAGAAGTATGTATTTGTATACAGATAATAATACCTAAGTATGTATTTTTTCTAGTTTTTTTACAAATTATTGTAAAAACTTTCATCAAAAACCAAAAGAGAACGCCAAACGTGTAGGTGCCATAAATTTTCAGGATTTTTAGAGAATGGTTCGGTTTTCTAAAACACCCAGCATTTTTTCATTAGGGTAGTTTTTTTGCAGTCTATTGTGAAAAGTTTTATCAAAAAATTTTTTAATTCCATGAATTTCGAGGATTTCAAGAGAATGGTTCGGTATTTTTAAACACCCAGTATTTTTTCATTATTACAGTTTTTTTTACAGCCTATTGTGAAAGGTGTCTAAAAAAAGAAATATTAATTCCACGAATTTTGAGGATATTTAGAGAATGGTTCGGTTATTTTAAACACCCAGTATTTGTTCCATAGTATAGTCTTTTTGCAGACTTATGCGATAAGTTTCATAAAAAAAATTTAATTCCATTAATTTTGAGGATTATTAGAAAACGGTTCGGTTTTGTAAAACACCCTGCATTTTTTTAATAAGGGTAGTTTTTTTGCAGCCTATTGTGAAAGGTGTCATGACAAAAATATTATTAATTCCATAAATTTTGAGGATTTTTAGGGAATGGTTCGGTTTTTTGTAAACACCCAGTAGTTTCTTAATTAGTAAAGTTTTCTTACAGACCAATGTGAAAAGTTTCATTAAAAAATATTCCATGAATTGTGAGGATTTTTAGAGAATGGTTCGGTTCTCTTAAACACTGGATATTTTCATTAGTATATATATTTTTTTAACAGCCTATTGCAAAAAGTGTTTACAAAAAAAAATTTTAATTTCACGAAATTTGAGGATTTCAAGAGAATGGTTCGGTTTTTTTAAACCCCCTGTGTTTTTAATTAGTATAGTTTTTCTGCAGACTATCGCGAAGAGTTTCAGAAAAAAAAGGAATTTTTAAATCCACGAATTTTGAGGATTTTTAGATAAGGGTTTGGTGTTTTTGAACACCCCGTATTTTTTTCGATAATTAGTGCGGTAAGAGACCCCCGACTGAACTTTCGTAAAAAAAAATTTTTCAGTTTCCTTAATTTTGACATTTTTTTAGCGTTCGACATTTTTCCAACACTTTGTATATAAAACGGTCTTTCGCACGTCAGACGACCCCTCCGAAGCGTAAAAAACCGAAAATTTCCTCGAATCTGTAATGTTTATTTTTTTCTCGTCAATTTTTATCGGAACACCCCGTACATCGAGCTTTTTTGAGTCGCAATGTATATACGCGAAGCGCCTCGAAAAATTTGAAGAGCGCCACATTGCTGACGTCACTGTTACCCCGTCTGGGTGCGGATTTATGCAAATTTCGATACAAAAACGACCTCAAAACCCAGCGCTCGCATAACAGACAGTATCTACAGACTTCAAATTTACCGTTTTCGGCCTTCGGGGGGCTCCGATCGGCCCATTTAGCGAAATTTCCTATGTTTTAATCTGAACTGTCACCACTCGTCGTTTGACGTTTCTGCAGGTGGCGCTCCCGGCGGAGTGCAATCTACCAAATTTTTTATATTTTCACTATAAAATCGAATTTTAAATTCAGATCTGAGGCACGCGGGATATTGTAGAAGGTTTAAAGTTTACGTTTCGATGTGGTTTTATGGGAATAAAGGGGTACTTACTTTGGAGAATGTAATCGTTTTGAAGTTTTTGTGATGACTGGCATTTCCCTTGCTCTTCGCTCCCGTCTTGGTTGTTATTTTTGCACATTTCCATCTAAAAACGAACTCAAAATCCAGCGCTCGCATAACAAAAAGTATCTAGAGACTTCAAACTTACCTTTTCTGGCCTTTGCGGGCTTCCGATCGGCCCATTTAGCGAAATTTCTTACGTTTTATTGGGAGCTGTCAATGCACCACACCGTCCGGCTAGCCGTTTGAGGTTTAGGACGGCCGAGCGAACACGAATGCCGCCGAACGTGTAGGTGCCGCAAATTATCTATAATTTCACTATAAAATCGAATTTTAAACCCAGATCTGAGGCACGCGGGATATTGTAGAAGGTTCAAAGTTTACGTTTCGATATGGCTTTATGGAAATAAATGGCTACTTACTTTGGAGAATGTAATCGTTTTGAAGTTTTTGTAACGACTGGCGTTTGCCTGGCTCTTCCCTCCCGTCTCGGTCGTTATTTTTGCACATTTCCATCTAAAAACGAACTCGAAACCCAGCGCTCGCATAACAGAAAGTATCTAGAGACTTCAAATTTACCGTTTTCGGCCTTCGGGGGGCTCCGATCGGCCCATTTAGCGAAATTTCCTATGTTTTTTTCTGAACTGTCACCCAGTCGCCGTTTGACGTTTCTGTAGGGCGTGAGAATTTTAGCTATTTTCACTATAAAATCGAATTTTAAACTCATACCTGAGACACGCGGGATATTGTAGAAGGTTCAAAGTTTACGTTTCGATATGGCTATATGGAAATAAAGGGGTACTTACTTTGGAGAATGTAATCGTTTTGAAATTTTTGTGATGTCGGCCATTTGCCTTGCTGTCGTTTCCCGTCTGGGTTGTTATTTTTGCACATTTCCATCTAAAAACGAACTCAAAACCCAGCGCTCGCATAACAGAAAGTATCTAGAGACTTTAAATTTACCTTTTCTGGCCTTTGCGGGCCTCCGATCGGCCCATTCAGCGAAATTTCTTACGTTTTCTTGGGAGATGTCACCGCACCGCACCGTCGGGCTCGAAGTTTGACGTTTCTGAAGGCCGATCGCCGGACAAACGTGCGTGGACGCATATTTTCACTATTTTCGCTATAAAATCGAATTTTACACCCAGATCTGAGGCACGCGACACATTGTAGAAGGTTCAAAGTTTACGTTTCGATATGGCTTCGTGGAAGGGAATGCGGGAAAATACGAAAATATCGAATCCGAAATAGTTTGACGCCTAAATATATTTCGCACTGAACAACTGACGTTTCTCTGATTCCCAACCGATAAGCTCCGCCCGTGCTATATCCATCTCGGTCGCCGAGAACGGCTGGCGAGGACCCTACGAAAAACGGAATATTTACCTACAAAAACGCGAAAAACGGTCCGCCGAGCGCCTCGTCGCGACGAAGAAAGGTTCAAATAAACCGATTAGCCCGCTGCGGCGTCGCCGGAAGGCTCGCGTAAAATACCTCGCGCGAAGCAAAATCGGCCTCGGAGCGGTCGCGGGACTTCCGATAAGGGGCGTTTTTTTCGACTTTTGTCTCGTTCCCTCGCGAAAATCGAAATGTAGCGTCCGCAGACCTCCGGAAAAACGCAAATTTCTCCCGGAAAAAAGTAAAAATAACCAACCAAAATACGCCTAAGCGACGACCCGAGGACCGAAGCCGACATCGCGCACCCATACTCGCCGCTGCGCGGCTCGCGAAAAAAGCCTTTGAGGAGATACTTTGCCGCTTTTTCGCACCCCCGGTGG
Organism: Monochamus alternatus; assembly: GCA_037114965.1. Classification (NCBI taxonomy): domain Eukaryota; kingdom Metazoa; phylum Arthropoda; class Insecta; order Coleoptera; family Cerambycidae; genus Monochamus; species Monochamus alternatus. The sequence goes on from CM073428.1 coordinate 39,785,617, forward strand.
GAGCGAGAGGAAATCACGCATTTTAATAATATAGAAATAGTTAAACGTTTTTATTGAATACGAGGGGTATAAAATTAATCATAGCAGGCCTTGGATCGCCATGTTAAACGCCGTGGTAGAATTAGAAGTAGCGGTTTTTGGTAACATTTATTTTAAATAAAAAAATATTTGTTGCGTTATTTTGAAAAATAAAGTCTATGAATTTTTACAAAAATAAAAATTTAAAAACGTGTAGAAGAAAACACTCGGTATAGTTTTTGTTCAAATTTCACACATAGGGGTTTTGAGAGGTCCTGGTTATCACCACCTTATCAGATTTTGAATTTAAAAAATCGCTTAACGTTTTTATTAAATTTCGGGGTATACAAAAAATCGTAACAGGTTTTGGATCGCCATCTTAAATGTCGTGGTAGGGTCAGAGAGTCGATGTCATTTAAAACATAATAATTTTTTGATTATCTTTAAGAATGTAGTTTTTATGGATTTGTACACAAATAATAGTAGATACCCTGTATGTACTGTGGCCATATAGACAACTTTTTTAGAAGGAGAACCTTTTTGCAGTTTGCAAAAGAGTTAAAAAAATTTGTTGCCTCACCTAGGAATTTCGAAATCGGTGCTTTAATTTTATTGAAATACTTATTTTTTAATGTTTTAATAACTAACGAACCAATAAGTCTTTAATAAAATTTTAAATAACTCGACAAAGTTACATCAAATATGTGAAAAAATATATTTCAGAAAGATTAAATGCCAATTGGAAATTCCTAGATGAGGCAGCTAATTTTTAATTTTTTTCGCAAATTGTAAAAAGATTCTCTTTCTAAAAAAATTGTCTATATGGCCACAGTACATATATCCTAATTTTTGTTTGAGTTCCATGTCTGGTTATTGAGATATGACATACCAGAACTCTCACCGGACGCCGCTGCTGGATATTTGTAAAGAAGAAAAAGGTCTCTCGACTTTTTTCTTACACCATTTTCTAGGAAAAAAAATATAATCAATTTATAATCCGGTTTCAATAATTTTAAAAATAGCAGAAATGATGTTTACTGCGAATAGTAATAATTTTTTGTAATAAATCTGGTACAAAAAACTAAGTGCATAATTTCTGATATTTTTCAAATCATTGAAACAGGACTTCCATGCAATAAATCAAATTTAATTTTTTTACTCGAAAATGGTGAGTCGTAAGTTCCAAATTGAGTAAGAAATTCGAAAATAATTTTATTATAAGAAAAATCAGTGACGAATCATTTTTTTTTTTCAAATATTCAGAGACTTCTCTGCAAGGAATACGCCGTGCGTATGCGACTGGTGAAACTGAAAACAATATTTTTATTGCAAAACATGTATTGTCGTTAACTGCCACAGCCTGCATAATTTCATTAAAATATTTCGAGTGGTTTCAGCAATATTAATAATTTTTTTTTATTAAAACTTATAACACCCTGTAGATCGAAAAGTGTTTTCAGAATATGGCATATTAAGGAAATATATCACAAATTGTAATATAACCTTAATGTATAATTGAACAAAAAAATGTTAAACTATACAGTTGGTATTTTGAGTAAATTAATACTGAAAATAATTAAAAAGAAACATAACGTTGAAACTCATTAAATATGTTCTTACTATTTTAAATATATAGTGTCTCCAGCGTTGTCAAATCGCAGTGCACTACGAAAAGGATGTGGATGTCACAAGTGCAATAGAAAGCGTAAGTTACGTATATTGCAGGATGTCACAAAAACCACATCATATATTGTGCGGTATAATAAATATACAGCAACAGCTTCTGCGTGCTGCCTTCTGTGTAATATATTGCGGAAGTACAAAAAACGTTAAAACTTACACATATGATTTTTTGGCATCCTCCTATAACTTCTTTAAAACAATGTAGGGGTCAGTATAAGCAAGTTTACGATGAATGTTCTTGTGACATCCGATTTCGGATGACACAACGTCAGAAGATGTCAAAGAGAAGGGAAATTCTTATGAAATGATGTCACAAAGTATATATATATATATATATATATATATATATATATATATATATATATATATATATATTGTTCTGGAATGTACTTACAAGCCACCCAAATTATAATAAAAATGGTATATGTAAATAAAACCTACATGAAACTAACATTCGTAGCGGTACGATGACAAATGGCAAAAACATTTTAAAATAAAGAAATTCTCTACACAGAAAGGTTTAAGAAGTACAATAGTGATGTACAAAGCTAATTTGTTATGAAATTTTAATGTATAAACATGCAAAAATATAAATTCAAATCTGAAATGTCAAAATTCTAAACGTAACGTAATGGAAATTACTTGTTAATAAAAAAGGATATTTGTGTAAAGTAAATTTATTTCTGATAATTAGACTTTAGGCTGAGTTTTCTCACATCTATAGTTTCAAGTTTGGTAAGAATTTGTGGGACAAATCGTTGAAATAATTTTCTAAATTTGACAGCTCGAAAATATTTTTTTAAATTTCTTTTTCCAAAAAAGGTAATATTCATGTAAATATGCTCAGGAGGACTCATTCAAGTTCTAGTTTATCCTTTTGAATAGATTGGTTCAATTTACATGTTAAAAATCTGAAAAATACAAAATGTTATAAAAGTGTTTGACGTTGAAATTTAAATGTAAGAATCTAAGATAAATACTAGTTATAATATAGCAGAGACTTATAAAATATAAAAAGAACAATTTTAGTATAGTTTTATGGCTTAAAAAGTGAACTATTTAAAATTAAGGACATAAATGTGTAAAACGGAGAGAAACTTAAAAAGTGAACGATATGACCACTTAGGCATAACAAAATAATCAGAAAAACATGAGGAAAAAGATTACAGTGTTAGATTTAAGTTTTTATTAAGAAATAGGACGCAATTTGCACAAATTAAAATATAAAATTTGGTTGCAAGGGAGAAATGTCAAATATTCAACTGTTTTAAGAAAAACTATAAATAGTCAGACCCAGATCATGTCATGGTCAATTTTTAAAACCAAACAGGTAACATCTCCTGTCATATAAAACAATTGAATAACCCGTATCCATAACAACAAGTTTGTGAAATTTGAAAAGTCAAAATAAAAAGTGTAACCAAATAGCAACAAGTAAAGTTACAACAAGGCAAGTAAAGCCATTGTGTTTATTGAACGAAAGTTCAGATTATAAATCAAGTTTTATAAAAATAAAAGGTAACCTAACCTCATTAGGCAAAGTTTGCCATGGGGTAAATAAAATCAAGTTAAGTGAATCGAAATTAGTACGAGTCTCCAGACCAGTGTTGCAGTTCCATCAACAGTGAAATTTGAAAGAAAACAACGAAGGAGAGCTGTTCACCGCTGGAAAAACAACGAGGGAGCACCAGGCTAACAAGACAACCAGGAGCTACGGAAAAACACAAGTAATGTTAGATAAGTTTATTAGCTAGTATAACGAACTACAATAATTTACCTGTGAGTAACAAGGAACGTTGTATTTGTAAATCTTTGGATATTCTTGTAAAACGTATCCAACCTCAGGTAGATTTGTTAACTGTCATTTAATATAAAATCTCATTGGTTAGAATTTCTCAATACATCAAATTTCACCAGTTCAAATTCTTATTATTTAAAATACCAAATAGATAAATTATAACTAACCCTATTTAAAGAAATAAACAGCTATAAGAGCAAATAAAAAAGAAAACCGCAGTAAATTCAAACTTAAATGAAAAAAATATAAAATTAGATAAATTCATAGTAAAATAGAATACAATTTTAGGTTTTGGCCCTTTTGACACTAAATAAATAAGCGAGATATTACTAACAAACTTTATTATGCGTTATAAATGCTTCGTACAATAAGTCTGGCGAACGTAGAGCACGCACTTAGTTCGAATACTATTTGTGTGCTTCCGTTGCATTTTCCTAGATAAGATTATAAAAAAATATATAACTTATATTACATAATAAATATTTAAAATAAACAAAAATAAAATAAAGACACTATTGGAGAGTTCATATAATTCCTCCCCTCTTAAACGGAAGATCAGAGTTTACGGGAGGTGGCTCCTGGAAAGTCTGAGGTGTAGTAGTTGGCGTCATTGTCCTTTTTGGGCATACCAGCCATGAGTTTATACTTTTCCGGAAGGTGAGGAGAAGAAATAAGATTGTAAATCCAATGAGAGACCATGTTAACCAGGTCGTCCAAGAGATTGATGTTGGTTCAATTGATGCAGGGTCAATCAACTGAATATCTTTTGTTTCTTTTACTTTGGTTTTAAGGAACTCCAATTCATTTATGGTGTTATCCAACGTAAAATTTGATATTCGGGGTTTTCTTATTTCTGGTAAAAGAAATGTTGAGCTTGTAAATTCGTAGTAGGAAGGAAATAGTCTTCTTCATTAATTCGCAAAATGCATCCTTATTGAATAGATATTAAAGAATCTTCTGAGAGAAAATGGTGGATGACGTTGAACATTGTTCTTCTATATGCACCGTTTTGCTTAGTAGGATAAGCAATTGTCCGGAAGGTAACATGGTAATGCTATCCTTAGGGTTTTTCAAATAGTAAAATATACAATTCGATTCGTCATGATCAATCATCATTTTTGGAATACATGATGGTGGTCTTTCATATACCATTTCTTTAAGTTGGTAGTATTTGCCAACTTTTGGGTGTTTTTCTTCCAGCCAGGAGTAAACACTAGCAGAAGTACCAAGTGCCAAGTAACTTTCGGGGGGAATGATGGATATGTTTGAGGATGACATAAATACTTGAAATAGGTTATATTCATTAACATGGTAGATCGGAATTAAAATTTCCATATATATTACTGAGCCTAATGTTTCATACGAAATAAAGAAAATATCGAGTTTTGATCTAAAGAAGGTAATTCCGCAGGATCATATAAAGTGTATAGAATTTTAAAATTTTCGGTAATAGTTGTAGTTGAAATTACATCGGAATGTATAATACTCATATGACTAAATAATAAACTATCCTCAATTTGGTCTAGAATCTCCAAATTGATTAAAAAATCGTTAATTAAGGTTTGAGTTTCAAAAAAATCGTTTGCGGTTTTGCAAAAGTTGTTAATCTTTTTCATAGCATTTTGTATTTCACTTGTAAATGATTCCAGAACGGAAAGCTTCGTGTTTAGCTGATCATTTATATTTTTCTGATTACGAAATACAATCTCCAGTTTTTGTTCCAACAGCTCCTTATCATCAGCACTCATTAAATGAAATAATTCTGAATAGATATTCCCGATAAAATAAAAATACCGCGTTTCTCGCGTTTTACAGTGGCAGAAGAAATGATTTCGAATTTTTGTTTAATACGTTCTGTGAGATAATGTAGCTGAGTGTGCCAGAATTGTTTTTCTTTAGTTGTATTTTCTGAGCATACAAGAAGTCTATTTACATGTTCTCCTATTTCCGTTAAGTTAAGGATGTGTATAAAAGAATGATAAAAGAATTTTTAGATTCAATTTTGATCGCTTGTCTGAATTTTGAAAATGGGTCAAATAGGGTTAGAAAAATATTGTTATCGATGAAGAAAAGATCTATGTGAAGAGTCTCTAATGGTTTGGATGGAGTTGGCGTAGTTTGAATTTTGACTGTTTGTGGATTTCTATCGTATTTGACTAAGTTACACGGTTCACATTTAGTTATGTAATCATGAACATGAGTTGATAAATTCGGCCAAAAAAATTTTTTTAGAAAGTTGTTTGATAGTTTCATTAATTCCTCTGTGCGTGGTTTTTGTTTCATAAAAGAATTTAATTTGGTCCATTTGTTTATCTTTTGAAATTAGATCTTTTAATAATGTGTTAGAAATAATTATCTTAGTTTCAGGGACAAAATTATTAGCCACTACTCTCATTACTTTTTCTTTAATTTTATCGGAATGAAAATAAAGACAGGTTGTTTCATTTATATTTAGATACCTTTTTAATATGTTAGTAAGTTCATCGTCAGATATAGAAGTATGACAAACTAGAGTGGTCCTTATTTTATTAGGAAATGGTATCGATATATGAATTCCAAAACGACTAGGCATATTTTGAGTTTGGTGAATAAATAATTGTCTTTTGTACCCATTAATACTTTTTCTGTAATTGGTGGAGAACAGATAGGATTTTCTTGGGCGGTATGTTGAGTCTGGGTATCGGATAGGTTATCTAATCGATCTAAAAGTCCTCTTTGTTCTTCGGGAATTTCAGTACCTTCAGGTATATGTAAGGTACTGGCTAGTTCTTCATTAAGGGAATCAATAAGTTAATTTATATTCTCGTCAGGAGGGTTATTAAGGATAGAGTCTAGGTAGCCAATTTCGTTGGCGTTAAGTTCGTCTATTTTTATTCGGGATAGTGCATCCACAACTCTATTTTCCATTCCCTTTTTATATTGTACTGTGTAATCATATTGTCACGGATCCTTATCCGACTTTTGCTATTGCCAGAAAAACAATCCGTTAATTAATTACTTCTTTATTAACTATACCCAGTACACTACTGAACACTAATTAGAACTCAACTAAACACTTTTTTAATTAATCGCTATCTAAATCGCTTTGATCTCTCTAATTAAACACTTGAATTCAACACTGCAATACAAGACTTATACAAGACTAACTTAATCGGCCGTTTATTTTTCTTTTATAGACCCAACGAATATTCCAGGTATATTCTAGTATCTCTAGATTCATCTTCCCGAACGACTCGAATGCTTCTCGTCGATTCCCCAATTTTCTAGTCCCGTCTCGATCCACGGCTTTTTGTTTGTTTAACAGAATCGTGCAGGGGCGATCGGGGCAATCTTAGCATTTCGCGATACCACAGTCGTCAGTTTGGGTGTGAGTGGGGCAAATTCCGTGACACTGCCCCCTCCTTAGGACCGATCGTCCCGATCGGATACACCTCTATACGGGGACAGAGGCTCCAGATGGACGACCTTCATCTTACTCCTGGGAGTCCTCTGTATCCGATAGACGACATCATTGATTCTTTTAATGACAGTGTAGGGGCCCTCCCAACGGTTCTGTAATTTAGGCGATTTTCCTTTCTTCCGCGTGGGGTTGTACAGCCACACCAGGTCACCTTGTTGGAATCCGACTGTATTGGCCCGGACATCGTATCGAGTCTTCATGCGATCGCTCTCTAGTCGCATTCGAGATTTGACTTGGTCGTGTACGGCTGCTAGTCTTCGTTTTAAATCATGGATATAAGTGTCTGGATCTGTGGGCTGTTCCCCAGGACGACCAGATACCAAATCTGCTGGAAGGCGAAGCTTTCTTCCAAATATGATCCTTGCGGGAGTCTTCCCAGTAGTTTCATAGACAGCTGAGCGGTAAGCTAACAGGAAGAGTGGAATGAGCTTGTCCCAGTCTGTCTGGTTCTTGTTCACAAACATCCTCAGATTGGTTTCTAGTGTGGCGTTGAAGCGTTCCACCATACCATCTGACTGGGGATGCAGTGGGGTGTCCTGGTTTTCCTGATTCCCATAAGCTCACAGACCTTTTCGGAACACACCTGATTCGAAATTTCGGCCCTGATCTGAATGTAGTTCCATGGGCACACCAAATCTGCAGAACAGGTTGTTGACTAGCGCTTCTGCTACGGTTGTGGTCTCTTGATTGGGAAGAGGATATACTTCCGGCCATTTGCTGAAGTAGTCCATGGCTACTAGCAGATATCGGTTTCCACTTTGGGTTTTCGAAAAGGGGCCAGCAATTCTTTCGAACGGTGCTCCTACGATATACTGACGCATTTTGCCTCTGGAACGGGTCTTCGGTCCCTTGCTGGCTGCACATATGTCACATTTTCGGCACCAATCTTCTACATCCGTCCTACAGCTCAACCAGTAGAAACGCTCTCTAATCTTCTGTAGAGTCTTATTGATACCGAAATGTCCACCCCCAGTACCTCCATGTACTTCCTGCAGCACTTCCTTGACCCGGGACCTCGGGAGTAGTACTTGTTTCTTGTCCTCTGTTCCGTCATTGTTCTCCCATGCTCTTTTTAGGATACCGTCTTCCAACACCAGGGAATTCCATTGAGCCCAATAACTCTTTAATGCTGGGCTTTTACTACTGACTTCAGCCCAAGACGGTCGGTTGTTGGCTTCTTTCCAGTCTAGTAAAGGCTTGATGTCACAGTCAGCTTGCTGGTCTTCCCGAATTGCTGTTGAACTCCATCGGTCTTCAGGTTGGGCTGCCACTACCTTGCAAGAAACTGTTTTCACGTTCTCTTTCCTTTCAAGACTACTGCAGTCTTTGCAGTTGACAGGACAGGGTCTCCTAGAAAGGGCATCTGCATTTCCATGTTTCCTGCCGGCTCGATGTTCAACAACAAAGTGATATTCTTGCAGCCGTTCCATCCATCTTGCCATCTGTCCTTCAGGGTTTTTAAACTGTAGCAGCCATTTAAGGGAAGCGTGATCCGTTCTTAGGAGAAATTCTTGGCCATACAGATATTTATGAATTGTTCTAGGCTCTTGACGATGGCAAGTAATTCTTTCCGAGTCACACAATAGTTCTTTTCGGCTTTTGATAGGACTTTGCTGAAGTAGCCCACTACTCGCTCTTGGCCATCTTGTACTTGAGAAAGAACTCCGCCAATTCCGATGTTGCTTGCGTCCGTGTCCACTATAAATGGTTGTCCAGGTATTGGGTATGTCAAAATCGGGGTAGTGCATAGAGCCTCTTTCAGCGTCTCAAATGCTTGCTGGCATCTCGGAGTCCATTCGAACGGGATGTTATCTTCTATCACTTTATGAAGAGTTTTGGCAATATCAGAGAATCCTTGGACAAACCGTCGGTAGTATGTGCATAGGCCGAGAAAACTTCGAACTTGATGTTTGTCTTTAGGAATCGGCCAGTTCTTTATGCACTCTGTCTTCCCCGGATCTGTTTTCACACCATTTGGAGTAATAATGTGGCCTAGGTGTCTAACCTCCTTTTGGAACAGACTGCACTTCTTCGAGTTCAACTTCAGGTTCGCTGCTTTCAACTTCTTGAACACTTCGGACACGTTCTTCAGGTGCTCCTGGAAAGAGCGTCTCAGCACCACCACGTCGTCCAAGTAAATCAAGCAGGTCTCCCAATGCAGGCCATGAAGTACAATTTCCATCAGTCGTTCAAAAGTGGCAGGGGCATTACATAGGTCAAATGGCATTACATTGAACTGCCACAATCCATTTCCGGTAGTGAACGCTGTCTTTTCCTTGTCTTCTGGGCTGACCTCGACTTGCCAATATCCACTCTTTAAATCCAAAGTGGAAAACCATTGCGCACCAGCCAAGGTGTCCAGAGTATCGTCAATCCTCGGTAATGGGTAACTGTCTTTCTTGGTGACGTCATTTAATTTTCTGTGGTCCACACAAAATCGGGTGGAGCCGTCTTTCTTCTTGACCAGGACTACAGGAGAAGCCCAAGGACTCTGAGATGGCTCTATGGTGCCTTGGTTTTGCATCTCAATTAACATCTTGTTAACTTCATCTCGCTTGGCTAGTGGAAGTCCTCGTGGTGGCTGCTTTATAGGAGAAGATGAACCTGTATCGATTCGATGCTTCACTACATTGGTTCTCCCAAAGTCGCCTGGTTTAAGTGCGAACACATTTTCATTTTCACTTAGCAGCTCTTCCAGTTGTTCCACCTCCACCTCTGTTAATCTTTCCTTGGCCCTATCCACGATGTCCCTTAGACATTCCGGTAGACTGATCTTATTTGGTTTCTTCTCCATTTCGTTTTCTTTGAGTGTTCTGACCATGGTAACAGGTTCACAGACTCGTACTTCAGTTCCCTTTGTAATTTACTGTGGAAAGGTTTTCAGGTTAACTACCCGTACTATTGTCGTCTTCTCCGGTTTAATCAGGGTGCGGCCGGTGACTATAGATTTATTGAACAAATCCGGATTACTGGGTTCCACCACTCCTACACTGCAAGACATTTCCCCATTCATTACAGTGGCAACCAAGGTTTCGGTCTGAGCAGGTAGTACCACATCTTCTTTAACAACGAGTCTCCGTACAGCGTTATTCTCAGTGGTGGTCGTTAGCACTACTTCCTCACCCATTATCCGTAGCGTGCCAGCATTCAAATCTAAATTCACCCCCTTTGCTCGTAGTAAGTCCAGTCCGAGTATGACATTGTCCGATATATCTGCTACCAGGGCTTTGTGTTTGAATTTGATGTCTCCTAATTCTATTTCAAGCTCACATTCCCCCTTGACTGGCAGTTGTTGTCAATTGGCTGTTGTAAGGACGTAACGTTTGGAAGAGTTCTTAATACGCCAATCACCAATAATATCCGGCCGTACTATGGTTCTTGTCGCTCCAGTGTCGATTACCATAGGGAACATACGACCAAAAATAATGCCTTCTACTAGCAAGGAGTCAGAGTCCTGGAGACGTGACAACGTAATTTCTTCTCGTGGAGCATGGTCGGAGGACGCATCCGGCTTTTGCCCCGTCAAGCCGGCTGAACCTAGTTTTCCTGCGCAGCCTGGGAGTTGCGCTTTTGCTGATCTTCGGCTGGGGCCCTACACTGCCGCTTTAGATGTCTTGTCTGTCCACAGTTCCAGCATTTGAGAAAGCGATCCCTTCCATTATCAGATTGTTCCTTCTTTGTCCTAGTAGATGGACTGAATTTATCAATAATCTCCTTTAGCGTTTTTATTATGTCTGCATTTGCCATACTATCGCTGTTATCACTAATGGCCCGAACTTTAACATGCCTACCAGATGCCATCTTTGCTGCCTCGAATTCCAGTGCATGCGAAAGAGCGTCGTTCAACGTTTTAGGTCTGGCGAGTCGTAATGCCTGCTGGGTTTCGCAATCTCTTAGACCATCGGTAAAAACTTGGATGGACAGCTGGTCTAAGAATTCGGACGGGGCTGTTGGATAAGCCAATCGAACCATTCGGGCAACATCAGTCTCAAAATGCTGTAAATTCTCTCCATTCTGTTGGTGACGATTTTTCAATTGTGCCTGGTAAACTTGCTGCAAGTGCTTATCCCCATATCTCATTTCCATATGCTGTTTTAGAATGTCGTAGTTATTCTGCTGCCCAGCAGGAACTCCTTGCAGGACGTCAAGAGCTTCCCCTCGTAGAGCAACTATCAGAGCAGTAGCTTTCTCACTATCAGACCATTCGTTTGCCGCAGCTGCTGCTTCAAAGTGACGCAAATAGATCGGATAACAGGTCCTTCTGATTTGATTACGCCTTCCTTTGTTATCTTGTCTAATTTATGTCTAAGCTCTTCTCTAACCTGGTTTATTTCTTCGTCTATTTCCTTTTTGTGTGCCAACAGTTTCTCTTCTACATGTGTTTCTACTTTATGTGACTGTTCTTCTAGTTTCTCTTCTAGTGTATTCTCCAATTTTTCTAATTTTGTCTGCATTTCTTTCGTCTGGTCCCGCATTTCCTGTTGTATTGTCTGTATCTGATCTTTCATTTTATACCCCTGCTCTTCTAATTTCTTTTCTAATTTTTCCTGCATTTCTTTCGTCTGGTCTTCCATTTTATGCCCTTGTTCTTCTAATTTTTCTTGTGTTGTCTTCGTTTGGTGCCCTTGTTCTTCAAATTTTTCTTGCATCGTCCGTCCCTGTTCCTCTAATTTCTCCTGCATCATTCGTCCCTGTTCTTGCATCGTTTGCATCATTTCTAACAGTATCGCCAGTTGTGCATCCATATTGACTTGACTTCTAGTTACAGATTCTAGAATGTCCAGGAATGGGTTTGTAAATGTCACCGTTGACTTCCTTAAGTCACGACGAGTGCGGTGATATGTCACACTTGGGTCTTTGTCTCACTTCTGTACAAAGTTCTAGAATGTTCGAGATTGTCCTTCGCAAATAATACTGTTCACTTCCTTAAGTCACGACGAGTGCGGTGATATGTCACACTTGGGTCTTTCTTTCACTTCTGTATAAAGCTCTAGAATGTTCGAGATTGTCCTTAGCAAATAACACCGTTCACTTCCTTAAGTCACGACGAGTGCGGTGATATGTTACACTTGGGTCTTTGTCTCACTCCCGTACAAAGTTCTAGAATGTTCGAGAATGTCCTTCGCAAATACCACCGTTCACTTCCTTGAGTCACGACGAGTGCGGTGATATGTCACACTTGGGTCTTTGTTTCACTCCCCTACAAAATTCTAGAAAGTTCTTCCAACTTCCACTTAAACCCACTCACGCACAGGGTTCCAGAAAGTTCTTCAAACTCCCAACTAAATCCCACTTTGTGGACAGGGTTCCAGAAAGCTCTTTAAAACTTCCAGTTAAATCCACTTCCGACACCAAATTGTCACGGATTTCCTTATCCGACTTTTACTATTGCCAGAAAAACAATCCGTTAATTAATTACTTCTTTATTAACTATACCCAGTACACGACTGAACACTCATTAGAACTTAACTAAACACTTTTTTAATTAATCGCTATCTAAATCGCTTTGATCTCTCTAACTAAACACTTGAATTCAACACTGTAATACAAGACTTATACAAGACTAACTTAATCGGCCGTTTATTTTTCTTTTATAGACCCAACGAATATTCCAGGTATATTCTAGTATCTCTAGATTCATCTTCCCGAACGACTCGAATGCTTCTCGTCGATTCCCCAATTTTCTAGCCCCGTCTCGATCCACGGCTTTTTGTTTGTTTAACAGAATTGTGTAGGGGCGATCGGGGCGATCTTAGCATTTCGCGATACCACAGTCGTCGGTTTGGGTGTGAGTGGGGCAAATTCCGTGACAATATTCTTCTAATTTAATACGCCATCTCATTAATTTAGAAGAAGGGTCTTTTAAATTAAAGAGCCATTGAAGTGGACGATGGTCCGTAAAAATTTTAAACTTTCGACCGAATAGGTATGGTCTATGGCAAGTAGTTCTTTTTCAATAGTAGATTGTATCTCTGAAGTGTTTAGAGTTCGAGAAGCGTTAGAAATGGGTCTACCATTTTGCGATAAGACGGCGCCTAGTGCGAAATTGGAGGCGTCTGTAGTGACCTCGATTGGAATTTCGAAATTCGGGAAAGCTAAAATATATTAGTGATTTTTCAATTGCTTCTAAAAATTCTTGATCATGAATAATCTTTTTGCCGTTTTTTCAAACATAAAGTCAAGGGTTTTGTAATTTTTGCAAAGTTATCTATAAAACGTCGATAACTAACGTCGTAGATAACCAACAAGGCCTAAGAATGATTTGATTTCTCGAGCCGTCTTGGGCGTAGGGAACTTCTGTATTGCACGTATTTTATCAGGATTTGGTCTAAGTCCGTTAGGTGTTATAACATGTCCGAGAAATTTTGTTTCTTTTCTTATAAATTCCGATTTGTCTAGTTGTATTTTTAAGTTTGCCTTTTCGAGAGCTTTAAATACTAGTGTTAAATTTTGAATATGTTCGTTTAAAGAGCTTGAAAAAACAATTATGTCATTCATATAGACTAGGCAAACTCGATTTTGAAGATCTTTCAAAACGTTGTCCATTACACACTGGAACGTGGCAGGAGCATTCTTAAACCTAAATAGCATCCTGAGATACTCAAAATGAAAGTAATAGTGCGCTACACTGTCACCAATTTCTTTGAATATCTCAGAAACAAGACCAAACGTCGAAAAAAAACAGGAGACGAAAAAGTTTCGAAATTAATCAGGTCAAAGTGGTGTGTAGATGTTTTATTGAAATTAATTATTTTTTTTGTAGTTTTGAAATAAAGTAAGAGGGGTATACAAAATACACTTCTAAGAAGGGTAGATAGTTCAAACTTAAGAAGCTTATGTAAGATCATAAGGAGTGTTTGTGTTCCGAATTTCACTTAAATCGGATAAGTGGTTCACAAGTTATGAGGAAAAAAACAGAAAAAAATTACTATTTCAACGCCCTCTATCTCGGAAACGATGCGTTTTAGGAAACAAGTTTATATCACAAATGAATATTATTTTAACCTGTTCTATCGATTTCTGTAGTTATCAAGATTAAACCTGAATCACCCTGTATATCTATATACGTATACTCGCATCAAGAATTCAGACGTCTTACGTCACGGCTGACGTTACACATTTGTTTTTACTGTCAACGTAATTTTCGACATTTGGTCGTGTTAAAAACAATCATTTTTTGCACTAAAAAAAGACTATATTCTTCTGGAGTATAAACTGGGATAAGGATATCCATACAAATAGTTGATCTTGAAATATGATTTTTTATATGAAAAAGAGATTAAACTGAACTCTGATCTAAAGTTGGTAGCACCGAAACATCGTATAAAGTATGGAGAATTTTGAAAATTTCTGCAATTACTAAAGGCGAAATCACATCAGAATGGACAATATTTTCAGATGCCCAAATAATAATCCATTTTCAATTTGGTCTAAAATTTCGAGGGTTGAAGTACAATCATTTATCAAAGTTCCACTTTCCAATAATTATTAATCTCGGTCATGACTTTAGTTATTTCTGTTGTAAATGACTTTAACATAGACAATTTAGTAGTAAGTTGTTTGTTCATATTTTGCTGATTTTTATAAATAATATCGATCTTTTGTTCTAGCTCTTCTTTTTCATCATTACTGATAAGTCCGAAAAGTTCAGACTATGTGTTACCAATGGGGTCCAACAGACCTCGCTTCACTCGAGTTTCTGAGAAAGAAATAATTTTTGATATACTCGATTAGATAGGTATACCAACTGATTGTGCAAAACTGTTTGGTCTCTGGTATATTCGCAGATTAATTTACTAAAATGTGAATATGTTGTTCGATTTCTTTTAGATTATAATATGGACAAAAAAATGATAAGAAGCAACTGTCTTCAGGAGCCCAAGGTTAATAGGTAATATTGGATTATTGACTGGTCTTAGATCTAGTGCTAGAACTAGGTCCTTCGTTAACATCGTCATTGTCAGCATTAGTAAAAGGACCATTTTCATGTAACAAGGAAGGTTTTTTAAATTTCCGTTTCTTTTTTATTTTGGATTTATGGTATTTGCCCTTTTTTGTTAAGGTTGTTATGTCTAGGTATTGTATTACCTTTACCTTTTCAAAAGGGTTTTGAGTTGCTACCACAGCCTCTGCTAGAGGTTGGTTATAATACTGGGCAAAAATTTGGTAGCAAAAAAAAGTTTGATATCAAATACACAGTTCCCACTAAGGTCGGCCCAAGCGGCCTAGTGCGAGGTCTAGCTCGATGACGAATTTCTCAGGGTCGTTCAGTGGTGGTGGTATGCCAAATTGCCCAGGGAACAAGACGTATACTGTCACACTAAAATAAGATAAAGACAAAAATTAGAGCTTGAGAACTCTTACAAGAATATTTAATACGTCTCAACTAGGATACTTTTCGGTTTTACAGGAGGTTGGCAGATGTCTACGCTGTACAGTGGCAGCGATACGCTCTGGCTTCAACGGCAAGACAAGGAGTACTCGCAGCTACGATGAAATGGAACTTCTACAGGCTCCTACTGGCAGGACAGCATTCGCGTACTAGAGGACTGGTCACCTGGTTTGGAGAACTCGCAGGATGTCAGGGATGATTGGAACTCCCCAAGAAAATTGACACGCCACTGGAGACGAGGTACTCGCTCGTGAACTCGTGAGCCAAGTAATGGGACAGCCGGTATCGTGACGATAACAGTCGTAACAGAGAAACCCAATTAGCAAACAAGCAAACAAGATATAGTTACCAGGGGTTTCCTTTCCAAACACAGAAGCGAACAGGACAAGCCTCCGGATAAAACAGGATCATGGTTTTTTTAGAATTAAAGCGATATTTTTCCCAACGTTGATTACAACAAAACCTTCAAGCGTGCATTACAAGTTGAAGAATGACAGTCACAGCCGTTGCCTTTGAAAACCAGTGATCAATCGAATACAGAAAACCCATAGAACGCAGTATAACAGAAGATCTTTGAACTTCGGTGAGGCCTCAGTTCAACATTAAGTATCGATACGCAAAGAATGTGTTCTACGGTCAGTCTAGAAACAAGTATAACTGGTTGCATACGGATGACAAGGGAAATGTTAATGTTTCATATAGACTATTTTATTATTTTCTGTATACATTTATTCAATGTGATACGTAGTTACTTAGACAATTTCGCAATTGCTAGCTTACTTCACTTTTAAAGATAGTAATCTGGTAGCCATGTGTCAAGAGAAAAAAAGTAGGCTAGCGATTGACAGTAAAAAAGAAAATTCGCTAGACGTACACAACTTTGTAACTATTCTATATTATTCTGTAATAATGTTATGTGTGAATCAAATGAAATGTATGCACTAGTGCGTTAAAAGATACATTAAAATTAATGCCATAATTAGTGCTGCGTTTATTGACTCAAAAAATAAAGCAGAGCCGTCACAGTCAAGACAAATCAACTGCCGGCTCTCGAACAATTTGGTGACCCCGACGTGATTCAAACTGAGTGACGCAACTTTCTGATGTGCAACAAATAACAAATTGTATAAACGTTAACATTTATATAACAAATTATGAACTATACAGTGCAATTATATTAGCGACAATCTGGTCCGTAATTGTGCGAAAACTAACCAACGTTTTCAACATTTATCAAAGCATCGACTGCACAGGAGAGTTCGCAGTTTTCTGCCGGCTTTTGCCGGTTCCGCCGAAGCCAAGCAAGCGAGGGCCACTCTAGCCAAGAACGATCAAGCAGCGGTATGGTCAAACCTATCATATTATACACGAAATTGCCGATTGTGTAAGGTCAGTGTGTTACTTTTTATGGACCCCTTTTGCCATAGATTTTGTTTGTGTTGGTACAATGGCTAAAACTTTGCATTATCTAAAATAAATTAAACGCGTAAATTTGCAAGCGTTTTAATAGTATCCTTAGATTGTACCTACTTATTTTATTCAACGTAACCTAACGTAAATACATATAAAAGCAAGTATTTAGTTTGAGACAAATTACTGACAAACAAAATAAAATGGCTGATCTAGAAACTTTGAAGCGAAAACGGTCCGCACTAAAGGGACAATTAACTAGGTTGCAAACATACCTGGACAAGGTGAATCTATCTGATCCTGACTTTGTACAGATAGAAATGCGCTTAGTAAAATCGGAGGCATTGTTAGAGGAGTTTAATGATACGCAATTTGATATTGAGGCGATAGACAAAGAAACAACGCAGGTAGATCATAATGATGAGCGTGACAGGTTTGAGGAAAATTATTACTGCGTCATATCAAAGGCTAAAGACATCTTAGACAAAAAACCAGTGGCGGCACTAGAACAATCTTTAACTAATAGTAATCAATCATTACCAACACAAAATCAGATAAAATTGCCTCAATTAGATTTACCTACGTTTAACGGTACTCTAGATAAGTGGCTCTTTTATAAAGACACTTTTAGATCTATAATTCATTCAAATTCGAACCTTAACAAAATCCAAAAATTCCATTACCTTAGATTATCTCTAAAGGGAGAAGCCGCCGAAGTAATAAACTCTCTCGAGGTTTCTGAACAAAACTACGATGCAGCGTGGGGTTTGTTATTAGAGCGTTATGAAAATAAACCGTTGTTAATCAATAACCATGTTAAGGCTCTATTTAATTTGTCGGTTATAACAAAGGAAAACTACTCAAAAATGCGGGCTATGTTAGATAATGTATCAAAGCATTTACGCGCCCTCGAAGTCCTAGGCCAACCAGTGGCAGAGTGGGACACCCTATTAATATATCTCGTCACTAGCAAACTAGACCCATCTACCAGAAGAGAATGGAAAGAGAAAAACGGAAATGGTAATTCTCCAACATTCGGCGAGTTATTGCAATTTTTAAAGCAAAAATGTAGACTGCTTGAAACCTTAAACCTAACTACTTCCGAAAGTCAAAGCATAAATCAGCAGAAACCAAGGGTAAAGGCGCATTTGTCTACTAATACTTATTCTTGTCCTATATGCAACAATAAACATTCAATCTATAATTGTAAAAAATTCTTAGACTTAACTCCAAAGGACCGGCTGAACGAAAGTAGGCGTTTGAATTTATCAATTGCTTACGGAAAAATCATGCAACGAAGGATAGCACTGCTGGCACTTCCCGCAAATGTGACAAGAAGCATCACACTTTGTTGCACTTTTTAACAGAAAATTCATCTAATAGCAATTCAGGTTCGGACAATCAAGAAATACAATCGAATCATTCGTCTAGTAAAAATAATTCCTATACCTTACTGTCAACGGCCATTGTCCAAATTTTCGATAAATTCGGTAAACTGCATGACTGTCGAGCCTTGTTAGATTCAGGATCAATGTCGTCATTTATAACAGAACAGTTTTGTGATAAAATACAAGTTGAATTAAAAAACGCCAATTTTACCATTTCAGGCATTGACCAAGCGCGAACTACAACTAGTAAAATGATCGATATAAAGATTCAATCAAAACACAATTCATATCAAACCTCTCTGAGGTGTTTAGTATTGCCAAGAATAACTGGCAAATTGCCTTGTTTTTCATTTAGCAAGGAGTTCTTGGATATTCCTAAAACATCACATTAGCAGATGATAATTTCGATAGTCCTGGCCAAGTTGATATTCTGTTGGGCGCAGATATATTCTGGGATCTGTTGAAAGTAGGTCAAATTAAACTAGGAAAAAATAAGCCTATTTTACAAAAAACTCACTTAGGTTGGATAGTTACGGGACAAATTCTTCCAACAATTTATTCAGGTTTAGGTACCAAACATTGCAATTTAGTAACCAATTAAGATCTACAAATTCAAGTACAAAGGTTCTGGCGTTTAAAACAAGTAGACAGCACAAAACCCTTGTCTCCTGAGGAGGAATCATGCGAAACCCATTTTATCGAACATTTCAGTCGAAATAAGGGTCGTTTTGTGGTAAGCTTACCTTTTCAGCGATCGCCGGAAGTGTTAGGCCCCTCAAAGGAGCAAGCAAAGAAACGGTTCTATAATCTAGAGCGCAAATTTCAACGAAATCCTAAACTCAAGCAACAATATGTAGAGTTTCTTGAAGAATACGAAGCCTTAAACCACATGACGAAGTGTCACGATGACAGTAGCTCAGATGGATGCTACATGCCACACCATGGGGTAGTGCGCGAAGATAAAATCACCACAAAGCTGAGAGTAGTGTTTGATGCTTCTGCTGGAATACAAATACAAATGACTGGACCTGTACAACAAGATGATCTTTTTTCAATTTTATTACGTTTCAGAAAGCATACATATGTAATATCTGCCGACATTACAAAAATGTACCGGCAGGTATTGATTACGCCTGAACAAAGAAAATATCAGAAAATACTCTGGAGATCAGAACCAACTAACGAGCTTTCAACGTATGAACTTAATACTGTAACATATGGCACGATTGCCGCTTCCTATCTGGCTATACGATGCTTAAACCAACTGGCCTCAGAATCAAATAATTCAATAGTCTCAACCGTCATAAAACATGACTTTTATGTGGATGGATGACCTCTTAAGTGGAGTAAGTAGCAAGGAAGAGGCAGCGTGGTTGTGTCAAGAAGTATAATCGACGCTAAAGAAGGGATGCTTTGAACTAAGAAAATGACGTTCCAATGATCCGATCGTGATAGAAAACATGTGTAAGGACGAACAACATTCGAATCTCATGGATTTTGGAACGGACATAGCCGTGAAAACTTTAGGTTTAGCATGGACATCTGAAACAGACGTATTAAAATTTAGCATCAAACCGAATCTAAAAACCAAAAAGGTAACTAAGCGAATCATTTTGTCCGAAACGGCCCAAATATTCGACCCGCTGGGTTTGTTATCAATTTGCACGGTATCTGCAAAAATAATAATTCAGCAACTGTGGCACTTAAATATTACATGGGATGAATCCGTTCCATTGGACATAAATACCGCTTGGCTAACATTCAGAAATCAATTAAAATACCTAAATAATATAAATATTCCTAGGCACACTATTTGTCGGGATTCGTTTGACATTCAACTTCATTGCTCTTCAGATGCTTCTAATATGGGTTTTGGTACTTGTTGTTATATAAGAAGCGTAGATTCATCGGGCAATATTCACGTTTATCTTTTATGCTCTAAAGGCAGAGTTGCGCCCTTAAAACCTGCAACCATACCCAGGCTAGAGTTATTAGGAGCTCTATTGATGGCTCAATTATCAAACAAGATACAAACTTCAATGAAGGTTTTCTTCAATACTATATTCCATTGGACAGACTCAACTATAGTCCTTTCGTGGATTTGGTCTACTATTTGGAAAATTTTTGTTTCAAATAGTCTATCAAATACAAACGTTAACTGACAAAGGATCTTGGGGTTATGTTAATACTAAGCAAAATCCTGCAGATCTTATAACGCGAGGTATAGAACCCAAAAATCTTCAATCGTGTAACTTATGGTGGAAAGGGCCTGATTGGCTTTCTAAACCTGAAAGCGATTGGCCTAAGTCTAATATCGAAATGTTTAATAACGAAAATGTTCCTCAAGAAATTTCTTCTGAGCTCAAAGGCTCTAAGGTTCATACTTTTCACACAATGAATACTTTTAAATTATTTGATAAATATTCATCCTTTTCTAAACTTCAACGAGTTTTGGCATATTGTCTTCGTTTTAAAGCTAACTGTTTAAATCGACCAAATGATCCTCTAACTGGGCCACTGTCTCCGCAAGAGTTAGAATCAGCAACTTTAAGATTGAGCTATTTAGCCCACCAAGACTCCTTCTCTGCTGAAATTCTTGAGTTAAAACAATTTGGACCCGTATCCAAAAGAAACAAAATTATTAGTTTAAATCCGTTTTGTGATGATAAAGGCATAATTAGAGTAGGGGATAGATTAAAACAAAGCCAGTTTGAATTTTATTAAAAAAATCCAGCGTTACTCCCATCCAATCATAAACTATCAGTGTTACTCGCAGAACATGAGCATAAACGTTTGTTGCATGCTGGTCCGCAAACAGTTTTATCGCCATTACGCGAAAGAGTTTGAATTATTTCTGGTCGAAGCCTAATGAATAAAATTACCAGGCGTTGTCAACGTTGCTTACGGCTTAATCCGAGCAATGTTAAATATATCATGGCCGATCTCCCAAAAGAGCGTATCACTCCAGCTAGAGCATTTATTAATACTGGTGTAGACTATGGCGGTCCCTTTATGATTCGCGACCGTCTAACTCGAAATTGCAAATCTGTTAAGGCTTACGTTTGCTTGTTCGTGTGTTTCGCGACGAAGGCTGTTCACCTTGAATTAGTAAGCGACCTAACGGTGGAAGCCTTTTTAGCAGCTTTTAGGCGATTCACGGCACGCAGAGGTAAATGCTTAAATATGTACTCCGACAATGCCACTAATTTTACTGGTTCAAACACTGTTCTTCGAAAGTTTGTAGATCAGCATAAACATAATTTCCAAACCGAATTAAGTGTTGAAGGAATCAATTGGCACTTTATCCCTGCCAATGTGCCACACTTTGGCGGCCTTTGGGAGGCGGGAATCATGTCCTGCAAATTGCACATTAAACGTGCCCTAGGAAATGCTATACTCTCATTTGAAGAGTTTGTCACTGTATTAGCACAAATAGAATCATGTTTGAATTCCCGTCCGTTAAGTCCTCTCTCCACTGACCTTAACGATCCAAATGTCTTGACCCCATCGCACTTCCTTATCGGCGAAGTTATTACCGCATTACCGGATGCCAACTATTTAGAAACACATTAAAATCGATTGTCACGATTTCAAAGGCTACAGAAAATTCTCCAGCACTTTTGGCAAAGATGGTCGCGGGAGTATTTAGCAGAGCTTCAAACCCGCACGAGATGGAAGCAGAAGCATCCTGAACTTCTACAACCTGGCGTGCTAGTACTCGTGAGAGACAAAAATCTGCCGCCCTTGAAATGGATTATGGGCAGAGTTGTGGAGGTGCATAAAGGAGCAGATGGTGTGGTAAGAGTAGTTACTCTAAAGACTGCTCAAGGACTATATAAAAGACCTGCAACCAAGTTGTGCATCATTCCGAGTGAACCTTAATCTTGTTTAGACACATTTATCTTGAAAGAACTTTAGCCTTTCAAGGGGAGGGCTATGTTAATGTTTCATATAGACTATTTTATTATTTTCTGTATACATTTATTCAATGTGATAGGTAGTTACTTAGACAATTTCGCAGTTGCTAGCTTACTTCACTTTTAAAGGTAGTAATCGGGTAGCCATGTGTCAAGAGAAAAAAAGTAGGCTAGCGATTAACAGTAAAAAAGAAAATCCGCTAGACATACACAACCTTGTAACTATTCTATATTATTCTGTAATAATGTTATGTGTGAATCAAATGAAATGTATGCACTAGTGCGTAAAAAGATACATTAAAATTAATGCCATAATTAGTGCTGCGTTTATTGACTCAAAAAATAAAGCAGAGCCGTAACAGTCAAGACACATCAACTGCCGGCTCTCGAACAGGTAATAAACGGATTAATGACGGGTGTTTAATAAGGATTAAAGTAAACAAACAGTGGTGTTTGACAAATGCATTATTTACGTTAGGTGATTATGGTACGATGTACATATAATAACTAATAAATAACTTAAAGTGGTAACAAAGATTTGACCGTAATGAGCACATATCCATATACGAGGTGAACTAATAAAATGATGACAGAATTTATACTAATTTAAGGTAACTGTTAAAGACATCAAAATAAAACCGTAACAGAGTCTTTTTAGACCAAGGAGTTTTTGTGTTTAGATATACCAGGTCGTCTGGTTCTACGGGTTCTGATTCCGACTTATCTTGGTTTAATTTGAAATTACGCTTTTCTTTTTTAATTTAGTTTGAATTTGTTCGTTAAGTTTTTCGGACAGTTTCCTAGAGTTTTCGATAAAGTGTTGAGTCGTTTCTACGTCTCTAATGTAATAAAGGGATATGATCTTTATGAATTGAGGTAAAAAGTATCGTGAAGGGTGTTTGTTGGCTATCTGTATGAAAAAGTCATCTATAGTTGTTACAAGGTTTGTAGATTTCCTTTTTTTCTTCCGCGTTCATATGGTCAGTTCTAAGTAACGTCTTTATGTCGATGTTAGTATCTTCCAAGGGAGAAATTTTTAATTTTGTAGGAAGGAAATTTTCTAATGATTCTACTCTAACAGGATAATCAAAATATTCAGTACAGGGCTCATCCGTGTAATTATGTATTTCAAGTAAAGCTAAGCCTTTTTTGGCACAAAATATAGTTTCTGGTATAATTATATGGTCTGATTCAATTCTAGGAATTACAATTTCACCGTTATCTATAGATACGGGGATTTGTGTTTTAAAAATTTCGTTTGCATTAACGGTTTCTCTTTTAGAGGTTTCTACGAGATCTTTATAAAAAAAGGGGAATTTTAATTTTGTTATTAAAAGCTACTTCATTTTGGTAATAGAGCAAAAGATTAAATTGTTTTATAGTATCTAGTCTAATAAGACCATCATAAAAATGATGAAAATCATGTAATAGAATATCTATAGTGATTCTTTACTTTGAAATTCGTCAAAGGTAGGAATATTTGCACAAATTGTTGTCTTTTTCTGTCCCATAGAAGTTTTAATTATATTGGTAGATTGATAAATGTATTCGAGATAAAAATTTTCAATAACGTCAGGACGAATCATTGTTTTTGAAGAACCCGAATCAACTTGTAATTTTAAAGGTGCGTTAGAAATTTTAATATTGGACAAGGGAGTTTCAAGAACAGAACTTATTTCGTAAATTATCTCTGTCGGGGTTTCCGAGGCATTCATCCGAAAATTTTCAGTTTGATTCTCGCCCAATTCGCGAGTCTCATAATAATCAGGGTGTTCAGATAATTGTGGATTGTCTCGATAGTCTTGTTCGTATTCGGTGTCATAGTGTAATGTACTCTTGACAAGATGGGTCTAGGTCATGGTAATAGTTTTGAAAAGTTTTAGAAGGTACGTTTTGATATTTTGTTACCGTCGTACTAGAAGTATCCATAGGCTATGGCTTATATTATTGGTTTCGGCTAGAAATTTGAGTATTTGGAGGTTGAATAACAGGATTAAATTTTCGAGGCGGTAATTGCGGCTTAGGTTGATAAAAATTTTGTTATGGTCTGGGCTGATAAAAGTTTTGTCTTGGAGGTGACTGAGGTTGCCTTGTTTGTTGCATAACTTGTGAATTTTGCCTTGGCAAGAGGGGTAAATCATTTCGAAAATATAGGCGGGGAACAACTGGTATTGGTCTCATTAGTGATTGAAAAGCTTTCGTAGATTGAGATACTGGTAAACGGCAACTAGAATTTTTAAATCCGAAAAATGTTTCTAATTCTAAAATAGCTTCCACTACCTGTTCAATAGTATCAAGGTCTGGTCGAGATAAGAGAATGGAATAATAATTATGCGGTAAATTGCTTTTAAGTTTATTCAATAATAGAGACGAATATATAGATTGTAGTGAATTTATTTCTATTGGGTCATTATACTGTAATTGAATTTTCTGCATAGTTTTTGATCGCATTGCCAAAACACGGTTGCAAAAAGATGAAATAGGTTCCTTAAAATTATACTGAAGCATACATATCTCATTTTGCCACACCTGAAGAGAGTTATGGTCAGAATAGCTCTGAATTAACAAGTTCCTAATTAAAGGCTAACTTTGCAGCTCAGGGCAACCTAAAACAATGGATCGAGCTGGATCTTTTAATTTATTTTTTATTACGTTTAGTAACAGACGCCACTGAAGTTCGTTGGGTTGAGGTAAATCTAACGCGACAAGAAACGTATCTACTGATTCAATAAACTGGGTTAGTTCGATCTCAGAACCATCAAAATAGGAATCATGGAACTTAAATAATTTAGTTTCTGCGAGTCAAGTTGTAGGGGTGCAAATGAAAGTGCCATTTTACTTAGTAATAGTGGCTCAACTACTAAATTGCCCTCACTATCGCTCGTGTTATAAACTTTATTAGGTATACGATAAGACTTATTACTATGCTTACTCATCAAAATAATTGCACTAAAACACAAACTATTTTATTCAATTATTTTTATTATAAAAGTTGCTATATTCAAATTAAACTTTCTAATGCGAAAACAAATTGTATTGAAAATAGGACTGTTATACTTTTAACGATCGCTACTCAACTTGTTGCTCACTACTAAAGCTAAACCTATCTCTCAATTTACAGTTGGGTTTTTGGATAGGGAGTTAGGAAAAAATTCTAGCACTGGTACTCACCCAAAGTAGCAATTCGGGGTCGAGGTTCCAAACAGGATCTTTTGAGGATGCAACAGAATACACTGTAATCCTCAAATATGGTAGCACACGGACGAGTAGCTTACTCAGTTCAGCTCACTACTATTTACGCGTAAAAATTCCGACCGCGGCGACCATTCTTTATTTCAGTGTCAAAGTCCCAACACAGTGTTCTTTAGATTGGTCTCTCTGTTTTAAAAAAAACTCCCACTTGTTTAATCAAGGGTTAGCCAATCCTACCGACTACGCCAGTATTAGACCCTTTTGAGATTTTAAAAATAAAGATACCACTCATAATATAAGCGAGTTTATTCAGGCTACGTATAAAATCAAACCAGCTGTTCACCGCATCCAGATGAGTATATAATAATAAAAAAAATCATACAAAGAGATGAAGACATTCTATTACCATTTTTTAATCAAAACATTAATAATATAACGATGAAACATAATAACACCTATGAACCTTGAAAGAGAAAACAACTATATATAGTTGTAGTTGTAGTTGTTGTGTTGAATTTTAAAAGAAAAGAACTTATTAAAATAATAATCGTATATTATACCAATAATTACATTAAATAAAGACATTATTTCACAAATAAAGATAATTAATTCCAAGTGAGATACATAATTGACACATTCATTTAATAAAAACAGTCTATTTTAATAAAAAAGAAAAACACTTAAATAAAATCGAGACAAGTATATGGTTAATGTAAATAACTGCACACATTCTATGATTCTCCTACACCACATTCGAAGAATCATCTCAAGAACCTAATGAACATTTCCGAAAAAAGAAGCATGTAACACAAAAACGCTTCAACCTCAAGGACAGCCCATTCCCGAAAGACTGTCACATAAAACCAACAAATCCTTTACCTTAAATTAATCTATAAATAATTAATATGTTGTGTTGATGTGTTGTAGGATGATGCGTCTCGAGCGAAAATGGAACAGGAACAAAAACAAGAACAAGTACAAGAACAAGAACAAGAACAAGAACAAGAACAAGAACAAGAACAAGAACAAGAACAAGAACAAGAACAAGAACAAGAACAAGAACAAGAACAAGAACAAGAACAAGAACAAGAACAAGAACAAGAACAAGAACAAGAACAAGAACAAGAACAAGAACAAGAACAAGAACAAGAACAAGAACAAGAACAAGAACAAGAACAAGAACAAGAACAAGAACAAGAACAAGAACAAGAACAAGAACAAGAACAAGAACAAGAACAAGAACAAGAACAAGAACAAGAACAAGAACAAGAACAAGAACAAGAACAAGAACAAGAACAAGAACAAGAACAAGAACAAGAACAAGAACAAGAACAAGAACAAGAACAAGAACAAGAACAAGAACAAGAACAAGAACAAGAACAAGAACAAGAACAAGAACAAGAACAAGAACAAGAACAAGAACAAGAACAAGAACAAGAACAAGAACAAGAACAAGAACAAGAACAAGAACAAGAACAAGAACAAGAACAAGAACAAGAACAAGAACAAGAGAACAAGATTAAGTCATCACCATCGCCATCATCATACCATGATTATGACAATGATCATTATCATTATCATTGTCGTTGTCGTTGTCGTTGTCGTTGTCGTTGTCGTTGTCGTTGTCGTTGTCGTTGTCGTTGTCGTTGTCGTTGTCGTTGTCGTTGTCGTTGTCGTTGTCGTTATCGTTATCGTTATCGTTATCGTTATCGTTATCGTTATCGTTATCGTTATCGTTATCGTTATCGTTATCGTTATCGTTATCGTTATCGTTATCGTTATCGTTATCGTTATCGTTATCATTATCCTTATCCTTATCCTTATCCTTATCCTTATCCTTATCCTTATCCTTATCCTTATCCTTATCCTTATCATTATCATTATCATTATCATTATCATTATCATTATCATTATCATTATCATTATCATTATCATTATCATTATCATTATCATTATCATTATCATTATCATTATCATTATCATTATCATTATCATTATCATTATCATTATCATTATCATTATCATTATCATTATCATTATCATTATCATTATCATTATCATTATCATTATCATTATCATTATCATTATCATTATCATTATCATTATCATTATCATTATCATTATCATGGAAGTGAATAAACATTGCAGTAAGTATTGCTAATAAAATTGACGAGTTAAGTCTTCTTTTAACAGAGCATAACGCAAATTTTGTTTGTGTTTCAGAGTATTAGCTTTGCAAGGATTCTATAGAAGCTGTCAAAATATTAGACTATTTGCTTGTATCAAATTTCTGTCGTGATAAGCCGCGTGGTGGTGTGGCTATCTTTGCAAGGCCAATGGCTAAATACGAAGCTATTGATTTGAACAAATTTTATATTCCAGTTCATGCTGAATTTTGCGGAACTGAGATTTTAAACTCACACACGTTGCTGGTGGTTCTGTACAGGTCATCAAACAGTGGTGACATTTCGGTATTCAATAATCAACTGTCTGACTTGATTCACTTTATAAATTATAAACATATAATACTAATGGGTGATTTAAATATAGAATGAACTAAAGATTCTGAGTCTGTAAAGACATTATTAAATATTTTAGCCACTTATGGTTTAACTTATAAGATATATGTTCCTACTAAAATATCTTCATCTTCTTCATCTATTGGCAATATTATTACTAATTTAGATGATAACATAATCGAAGTAGAAAATTTTGATCCAGACATATCTGACCACCATGCCCAATTTATCTCTATATGCGATCATCAGCAGAATATTAATAATGACTCATGTCTTAAGCAAAGAATTATTACTCTTGGCGGGTCAGTTACATTTTATATGATGTCGGAATTGTCTTGGAGAGATCTTGAAATTGGACGTTTGGACAGTCAGGACATGGCCTCTTTTATGGTGGACATATTAAGTCGTAACATAGACACTTGTTTCCCTTATCGCGCTTCAAATTGGAAAAGTAACCAAGGCATTAATTGGTTCAACAAATCATTGCGTAATATGAGAAATAAAGTGAGGGTCCTAAAGAATAAAGCTTTGTCATTTAATATTGCTCTTGATTGGATGAATTATAAAGCTGCACGTAGAGACTATAGGCGTTCAATCAAAGAGGCAAAGCACGGAGCTTATTATGAGGCAATTTCTAATTCTGCCAATAAAATGTAAACATGTTGGAATATCATAAATTCTGAAAGGGTTCATAAAAGTAATTCTGTTACCACATTAGTTAACTGCGAAGATTTTAATCAGTTTTTGTTAATGTATCTAATGTTATTATAAATTCAATTCAATACAGTAAAATTGATAATACTGTGTATAAGAACAAAATGTATAAACCATCTTCTTCTTTTTTTATCTCTGCTATCGTTGAAGAAGATGTAAAAAGCGCAATTTTAAAGCTAAAAAATTCGCCAACATTGGACTATTATAGTTTTAACAGCAAATTTATTAAATCTCTGATTAATCATATAACGTATCCACTTTCAATTCTGTTCAATAAGTGCGTGCAAGAAAAATGTTGGCCGGATATTTTTAAAGTGTCTAAGATTATCCCTATTCATAAGAAAGATGATACTAGTGTTGCAGATAATTGTAGGCTTGTTGCTATCATCCCAGTGTTAGCTCAAGTTTTTGAAATAGTAATCAAGGAGAAACTTACTTATTACTTGGAGTCTAAACAGTTACTGTCTAACTCTCAACATGGATTCGTAACATAGGACACGAAACAGATTGAACGAAAAATATCACACAGACATTTTGTTAGAATTAATTGTATACATGGAATGATGGATAATATAAAGAAGTCCCCTAACTCACTTTGGAGAGTATTTTATAAGAACAATATTTTCAAAAATTTTACACAAGACTAAACGAGTGATTTTTTTATAATTTATTATATCTAGCTATGATTCAGATGTAATCAGCATAATTTTAATTAAAAAGTAATACGTACCTACATTGTGGCTTATTTTTTATTTAGTGACTAAATCGATTAACTTGGCCCTTAATCTTTAAGTATTAATTATTTATGAAATATTTCTGTTTAATAATTTGGGTAGAATAAAAAACAACAAATACAAATTTTAATTTATTAACAATAAAACAAAATTACATTAAGTATCTACATTATTATATCTGATTTTATATTAAACAGTTATTCTAATTTCTTTTACAGAGCACCATTCCATCTGAGGGATGGTCATGCATGTATGGTTAGAAATGAATATTGCTATTTCATTGTTCGATACCTACCTTATTACGTTATGTTGTGTATATTGTGACAACAGTTAGCTTTCAACATTTTTAAGATATTCTAACGAGATGTTTTTACTGTACAGAGAATTATGAAATTAGTTTATTTTTCTTAATTTTATTCGTTTAGAAATTTTAAAGCCCGCGGCAGACAACAACTGAATTTAATGTCTTATAGAATATTCTTCAAAGTGAGTGACTTGTTTATAATATTATCCATCATTCCACGTTTAAAATTAATTCCAAAGAAATGTGATATTTTTCGCTTTTTCTTTTTGATGTCCGATGTTATGAATCGTTTTGTTTCAATGTAATTTGTGGCACACACATACCTGAAAGACAAAAAATAATAATTACAAATTACTATCTAGATTTAAATGACTATGCATGTTGCTCTATTTTAGTTTTGTATCATATGAAATACAGAAATTATAGTACATCGTTTACTATTTTACAGATGTAGAGTTCTTTAACATACTTTATCCGTCAGAAACATAAATAAAGCGCTGAAATATGTGGACACAACAAACATCAATCATTTCTAGGTTATGCTTTAGTAATATTTCTTTTGTGGAGCTGGGGTAGGTTCAGTTCTGACTTTCAACAACAAACACGTTCAAATTATAATAAAAAAAATTTTAGGAATCATTTTGCTCGAATTTATTTGTTGCTAAATAAGTAATCAATAATTACAGCAGTTGGAAAAAAGGGATATTCTTTAGGTACTTACACACTTTTGTAAATTATTTTGTGATAAAAAAATAAGAGCACCTAATTGTTATGTACACTGTAGTAACATAAAAAATACAATTTACTGAAGTTTTATTACATTATAATGGAACAATTTAAAAATATCCACAGATATTTTACACAATATTCACGCTGAACGGAGCTGTAACCCTAGCTATAACGGAAGACTGCGCCGGCGCAGCGACCCCAATGCTCCAAAAGTCTCAACTCAAGTCTAAATTTTTATCGACAAGCCGCAAGAACACCATTGTGCATACATAAATTACATTAAATACATTAATTAGCGTTATTTATATGCAATAAAATATGCCATTAATATTTGACAATTCATAGTTTTGACGTTTAGCTATGTTAGTTTCTTCTGTGTAAGTCTGGCTCAAGGCTATACACGTTTTACATGACAAAACAATGAAGTTTGGGCACTTTTTGGAGGCGTTTTTTATGTTAAATTTTAAAATTTTTGAATGTTTATTTTTCGGAATGTATTCATAATTAAATATATTTCAATTTAAACATAAGTCTTAACGGGGATGACCACCAAAAAATCAAAATTAAATCGATTTCCTAAAAAAATGCAACACTTTGTATAAGAACTGATATTAATATCAGATTCTACGCGCCATCTAGTGTCTGTATACCAAATTTCGCCGCAGTGGATATGACTTTAAATTCAGTTGTTGTTTGTCGTGGGCTTTAAAATTTCTAAATGAGAAAAATAAACTAATTTCATAATTTTATGTACAGTACGAAACCATCTCATTATAATATCTTAAAAATGATGAAAGCTAATTGTTGTTACAGTATACAGAACGTAACGTAATAAGGTATCGAACAATAAACTGGCAAGACTCATTTCTAATTGTACTCGCATAACCATCCCTAAAATTGAATGGTGCTCTGTAAAAGAAATTATATTTAATTAGATAACACATGTAGTACACAGTCGTGTTCTTTTTCGAGCACATTTAAAAGATGAATCATCACAACCAAAAAATTATTCCATACTTTATCTTTATACTGCTAGGCGGACATTCATTACACTGTAGTGCTTTGTCGAGATAACGGTTTGAGTTCATGTGTGTGAAAAGTGTAAATGCCGAAAAGAAGTAGAGTTACTAGTGGAAACGATAATTAACGATTCAAAAAGCAGGAAACTATTAATGAAGTTCACATAAACTTCAGAAGTATTCCTAGGTAAAACTGTAAACCAATATGAATAAAAATCAGCTAAAATTATTAAACCTGTGAAATTAATCAGCCAAGTTTATGACTGGCGATATTTACTGAGAGATTTTTTCCTCCTCAGGTGATGTCGATTTTGGATCAGTTTCAGGTAAAATGTTGAATAGAAATACGTAGTTAATAAAGAAAACAATAAAGAAAAATGTTATTAATGCAATTATTATATACTTATCAGAGTTATTTATAGATAAAATCTATAAAGGTAAATCTATACGTTTTAATCGTTATGACAATACAACCAGTTGCCTAACTCTTTAAATGTCACACTTGCGCGCCGTCTGATTTGCCGGTAGCGTCAGCGATAAAATGGGGTTTAATATAATTAAAAAAAAATTGTTTGCTTTATAATTAAGTTAAAAAATTTTTGAAGAAAGGCGATTTCATTAATTTTTATTTTTTTCTATCCCTCTTAAAATATTTGTTGTACTTAGTCATAGTTAACCCTCTATATACTGACGATACAGAATTTATCTCTTCAATTCAGATTTCTCGAATTTTTACGCTTTTCTTTCGATTTTTTTATGAATTTCGAGGAGTTTTCGATGCTTTAATTTTTTATTAAATTTGACGAGCTTGAGGGGCCCACCCGGGGGACCCATTTCGGTTTTTCCACTATTTTGTCTAACAAAATCTCAATTTCTCGGATCTTTTCGCGTTTCTCCTTCGAATTTATAAATAGTTTCGACCGTATTCGATTTTTTTTATTTCCGTCGATTTTATTTATGTCAAATTCCAGATTTCCGTTTTCGTTCAATTTTTTTGTTAAATTTGACGAGCTTGTGGGGCCCGTCTGGGGGACAGGGGTCCTCCGGGTGGCCTAAAACGAGTTTTCGACTCTTGTTTTGTCTCCATTTTTGCGTTTTGATTGTGTTTTTCGATAAATTTCTAATTTATTCCTCTATTTCGTCTAAAAAAATTTCAATTTCTCGGATCTTTTCACGTTTCTCCTTCGAATTTTGAAATAGTTTCGACCGTCTTCGATTTTTTTTGTTTTCATCTTTTTTCCTTATGTTTTCAATTCCCTATTTTCTGTTTTTGGTTCCATTTTTTCTTAAATTTGACGATCTTGCGGGGCCCGTCTGGGGGACAGGGGCCGAGTTTTCGGCTGTTGTTAGTGTATCTCAATGTTTGCGTATTTCCACTGCTTTTTTTTATTTCGAAATTTTTACTCCATTTCATCTAAAACAAAGGTCAATTTCTCGGATTTCTAGGAAAATATGTAATAAATAATTCCAATATAGATAAATTTTTTTATAAAGTTTTAATCAAAATTTCAGGTTAGTTTTCTAATATTATAAACAGAACTTACAGGAAACCCGCTGTTCCCGCCTAAAACGACGAAATTGCTCTAATTCACTCAATTTTCCGAAATAATCGTTCGAATTAGGTACAGATTATTCTAAATTATATTCTCCATCAGTTAGTATAATCATTCAAAAATACAAAAAAAAACATAAATTTTATAACAGTTATACCGAAAAACCCTACGCCACGCCCACTGAACGAAACCGAACGCAACTTTTCTGAGAGCTGCCAGAACGGCCTTAGCGATACGATAGTATCTCAAAAATAACGAGAATGATGTCGAAGAAGGGCACTATCGATTCGTATACTTTCATTTAGGAAATTCTAACTTTTTGGATTACATAGTAGTAATGGAACATTGTAGAACTTCTATATTTTTAAAATTTTTCAAAATAAATAACCCTTAGGTATGCGCAAACGGCGCATTTAGAAAGTTCGAAACTTGCAGTTACTTGTATACATAATTACTTTTTAAAAATATATTCAATTTACTACAAATAAACGTTATTTTTCTCATCACAGATACTACGCGAATACGAATACTACGCAATAATTCGTTTTTCGAAGAATAATAGGGTTTCATGGAAATTTTTGGGACATATCATACCTCGTTACTGAAAATATCTCAAAACTTGACCGATCAAGTGATTATCTTTACAAAATAACATATCTATTAACATTAAAACAATTTCGAACGTCATCGAATTTCTGGAAGAATTTAATTTTCTTCAAAATTAAGCAGTTAATATCCACAAATCGCATATCATTTTTAAGTTCCTTAAAAGTGTTTTCCAGCCATGCAATTCATTTTTCAGAAATCTTTTTGGTTAAGAAAATTCTAAAAATCGAACAATCTAGAGTGCCGCATACGGCGCAGCCTCTATACTATAAATACGGTCGCGCTTTTGCCAGATACTGTTCTTTGTCGAGTGTTTTACCCGCTGCGTCGCCATTTTAACCATTCGTACGGTATTCCAAACCAGTTTTAGTGCTGGAAAATCTCAGTGAAATCTCCGCGATATATTTGTACGTTTTTTCGTACGCAAGTGAAGAGGACGGTGTCAAAAGAAAGGAAAAAACTCTATTCTTCCATCGAACGACGTTCCTCAATAATAATTCTATTCAACTAAAAATTATCAGTGGCCAATTAGGCGAAGTGAAAAGGCAAAATAACGAAATGGAGCATACCGGAGAAAGTATCGATTCAAATTCGGATAGTGAAGCAGTAGTATCGATTACGTTTCCGACGATGACGACGAATTCGAAGATAGAAGTTCCTGTTCACGTATAAGGATTCTGCTGGCGAGAATAGGAGGAGGAGGTGGTGGTGGAGGAGGAGGAGGAGGAGGAGGAGGATACTTTGGACGACGACGACGACGATCGCGACCAGCCAGACGACGACGAAGGCGTGCGACCGGCTACCGGCGACACGAAAAGAATCGTCCTGCGACAGAGGGGTACAAAGAAAAAAAACAAAGGCGCGGCGATGGACTTAGGACGAGAGACGTGCGTACTGCGTTTCTTCAAAAGTAATTTGGAAAATAGAAAGCTGCCAAGGAAAAAACACTGTTTACAATGTTTAAATAAACATAAACATATACTGGCCCGCAGAAAATGGACGGATGTTATATATCATATAAAAAACGAATTAAGTAAGAACAAATCGTATTAAACTGTATTTGAGTACTTAAATTTCAATTTTCATGTTTCTGATGTTTTCTAATTATTTTCAATAAATGTTTCTATTTTCCGTAAAAATCTTTTTATTTTTTACCTTATATCTCCCGTTCGAATATAAGGTTAACAGAGAAATTAAAAATTAATAAGAAAAAATAGCAAACTTCTAAGAATAGAAATACTATTAAATAATATAGCATAAAGTCGTGAAGCTGAAAGAGCATTCTCTAAACATTTGTTAAAAATAACTATACAGTATGTCCGCGGTTAGGGTGAATAAGAGGAAAAACCTTTTTATTTTCCATTTTACGGAAAACATCACACTTGATAGAGTTCTGCTTGATTTTAAAATTGAGACTGCAAGGGTGAAACTTATCATTTCATATACGGGGTATCCAAAAGATTTAAGAATATGAAAATGTCATGAGAGTAAACTACCTTTATTTTTAATATTTGTGAAAAGGTGTTCCAAATTAACATAATATGAAATAATTTTAATTTGTGGAAAAATTTGCAAAAAATATCTGTTGAGTTATCTCAACGAATCGATATTTATGTTGGTTGAAAAATTAATTTGTTCATTCATTGACAACCGACAACTGTCGTAGAATTTTTAGACATTTTCTCATTTAGTTTTAAGTCGAAGTGGAAGGTAGAGCTTTGTATCCATATAAAAAGGAAATTTCTCAAATCTACTGATTTTGTGTCCCGAAATGCACAACATATCACAATTTCTAGTTTGATAGTTGTAATAAAAAATAATTTTTTATTAAATGTTCCAAATTACTATTGATATAGCAGAGTCCTGTAAATATATATGCAAGCAAAGGTAAAAATTCCATGTCTTACAAACAATGGTTTACAAGATTTTCTCTTCTGAATATTAAATATTTTTATACGTTTCTGCACTATAAAAATTCTCTTACTTTCAGTTTGCACTTCCATAGAATACAACATTATAACTCATGTGGCTATATACTAAACTATAATATACGTTAAGGACAGCCGTCAGGGTATAGAATATCTGATGCGGAAGTTTGCACATAGTCATTTATTAAGTTTTTTACTTAAGTAATCTATGTGATCTGCCCATGACAATTTTTTATTAACAATAATTCCAAGAAATTTTGCAGTATCAACAGAAGAGATATGGTTGTGAAATGTTTGAGTTTTATATATGGTATTATTCTGAAAGAATATACTTTGGGTTTATTGATGTTAACTATCAGACCATTTATGCTGCACCATACGACAAAACACTTGACTATGTCTGTAGAAATCAAAATGAGATCCTCATAAGTCTGCGCTGAGACCATTAAAGATGTGTCATCAGTAAAGAGACACGTTCTATTAGTTTTTATATTGCTGGGGAGGTCATTAATGAAGAGCAGAAATATTAGTCGTCCCAGCACAGATCCCTGAGGTATGCTCACCTCTACTAGTAGTTAGGATTGGAAAGATGAAAAGGATAAGGAGGAGGAGCAAGGTCAATGAAAAGAAACATGACACCGGATGCTATCTAGATGAAACTCGACACTTTATTTCTTATAAAAATTCCACACAAGCAAAAAATAAAAGCTTATAAACTTTTTTTATTTGAAATCGCCAGATCAGCTGAACCTGCAATATATATTGATACCTCATAAGTTATCAGAGAAGAGTTAAGATATGTGAAGGTTAAAGGTTTATGAACATATTCCATCATTTCTAAACACCTGCATTTGTTCTGTGTCAGCAAAAATTAATACTTTATTTCTTAATTAGCGTTACCTTTTCTTAATTTTGAATATAGGATATAATACTATTAGTAATAAGTACATCATTTCTAAAAAATAAAATTCCCCTCTACCTATTCAAAGTGGTGGAGATTACTTCATAAAGTAACGTTAGAAATGAATTTTTTCTGCTTTTTTATTTTAGCAAAGCTATAAATAGTACAGAATTTAAAAAAAATCTGTTAAAGCATAGATCTTAACTCCAATACTTTAGACCACTCGGCCAACCTAACCGATGAAACAATTGAAGCAAACATAACTTATAATTTTTTATTGCATCAAATTCACAAATTTAAAAAATTTAAATCAAAATCCCATTCCGTTTCATCATCTTGAGCATCTAAGAATTTTTCAGTTTCTTGTATGAGAAGTTTTAAATTTATATTGGTATCATCATTAAGAAGGTGATGTCCCCAAGATCTGGTTGTTATCCCGTTAGGTTCAACATATCTCTTGTCGTCATCTGAAGAAAGGGCACCTTTATTCTTCAGTTCAGTGTAAATGGTGTGTAATGTAGATTTAAATATATACATTTTGCGGAATATTTTACCACCCTTTTCAACGATTTCTACATAATCAGAAAAACACAATATGCTTTGGCACCTGTACCATAAAAGCTCTCTATAGGTTTTCCTGCATATTTGTCTTTCAGTCGACCAACGACTGACTCCGTCTTGGGAATATTATGGATTTTGTCTACAGTATAGTTGGAGGTGTCAAAATATTGAATTTTGTTTTTGAGTCATTATATGGGTTGTCAGTGAAAAGTTTCAAAATCAGGGAATCTGTATCGGTGTATAAAACTGAAGTATCCTCACCATATTTAGGTTTGACATAGCCATATAGAAATTCGTAAATGATATCCAAAATTGAGAAGCCTACATAAAACGGATTATCAGATATGGTTTTAACTTTTTTTCAGCTGCACTGCTATCAGATTTTCATCAAATATGGAGCATGTTTTGAAATGTGGTAGTGCTATTAAGGCCCTCGCACCCACTCGCTTAGTCTTTTTCTCCCAGCATGAGCATATCTTAATATTTTCTCTTATCAACATTTTCCATCGTCTTTCCAAAAATTTAATTTATCATTAATTTGAAGAGATCTTTTTCAAATTCTCCCTTACCAGAATTTCTAAGTTTAATGTTTAAATATTTTTAAAGGTCTAACCACGCTGATTGAGAAAATTCCAAGATCCTATGTATTTTTCTCAATTTGAGTCCATATTTTAAACACTGATTCAGCGTTTTGTAGTGTATAACATAATTATGTTTATCGTACAAGTTAGGAATTAATTTTGAAATTTTGGATCTTGGTGGAATCATTTGTTTTTCCTCTTACTACATTGAGATACACCTCCACGAATTGATTTTCGAAAGAAATGTAAAGTATCTACATCAGTAAGGAGCTCTAACCTAACTCAAGTATAAAACAATATTGCATCCCAGGTCAATGAAGGGGTTGTCAAGTAATGAACCGGATCCAATTTGTATTACTCCAAACACACTTTTCTAAAATTCTCGAATACATGAGCTAGTAATAGGACATCTGATTTTAGATAAAGATCTGCATATTCCCCTAAAGTTTAACAATTGAAAGTGGTCCATACATCTATGGCTCTGTTATAATCTTCATGAGAAAGAACCTCATTAGTCAGATCATTATAAAATTTTTCTTTCGGAGGTAATGTATCTTCCAATTCTTCAAAGGAACAAAATAACTGTAAGGAAAAACCCCTTTCCGCCGGATTAATTTGAACTTCTCTTCTTCTGGAAAATATCTTCGAGTCTCAGCACGCTGATGGGATTCCAAATTTTGGCTTAATTTGTCTAGGGACTCGGACAGAAATCGAAAAGAATCCACAAATTTCAATTTCAAGTATGTATCTGGCTTCTTTGGATCCTCAAATTTCTCCACAAGGATAGACTTGGAAAATGAGATGTACTTTTCTTTGTTCTGAGCAATAACAGAAACGTTTTCATTCTTGGTAGCCAATTTCTTAATGAAGGGTTAAGTGGGAATGGTCTCTTGCTTTTATATCCCGGGGCATAAATGGTTTATTGCAAATATGACAGCATTTTGCTGTATCATTAGCTATTTTCTTTTCATTAGTAAGAGGAAGCATTTCTTTAATATGTCTTAAGTGATTGTTATATAACTCCATAGCTACTTTATCCAATTTTTCAATAAATACTTCAGCAGCATTGGACTCTCGGTACATTTCAAACCTTGAGTACTGGTCATTAAAATTACACCACATAGAAAGCAAAGGAGTATGGCACATGTTTACTTGTTTGAACTGTAAATGGTTTATCATCGCAAGGCTCATTATGATCGATGGGTTTTAACAAACTCTTAAAATCGGCATAGATAACGAATGGTATTGGTAGTCCTCTCAAAATTTTCGAATTTTAGGATATTTTCAGGAATGGATTCACCATACTTATTTACTTTTAAATCGGTTGTTGGTATCTTTGTACAAACATGGTTACAATCATTTTCTTCATGTGCTTTCAGCTGCTGCATTGTTCTAAACGATTGGAGACACCCATCACAGATGTATAGAACCATTTCGTCTTGATTTTTATTTTGACCAGTTTTGACAAGTTGGTTATTAGACAGTGGCGATTTATTCCTACAGTTGTATCACATAAAAATAATAAATTCATATGTGTACCTTGTCGATTTGATGCAAATGTAAAGATCCAACTACCTCAGTATGAATTTTACCATCTCTAAATTCGCATTCAATCCCAAATACATTGACAGAGATATTATTAAGCATTTCAAATTTAGGAATGTCCTTCAGCTTCATAGGAAACTCCATATCATTAAAATTTAACAAAGTTTTATAATGTGGGTACGAACTTGTTTTTGTTGGATCACCTTGTGGAGAAAATATTGCTGCATTAATGGACCATGCAAAACAAGCATTTTCATTGTTTTCTTTTTATATTCAATACACCTTTTTTCTTTGCAATGTATGTAGGTAGTTTAATATAGGAAAATGCCGGTGTATATTTGTTTATGTTCACATCAAAAAATGAATGCTTGAGATGTTATTTCTTCTATAAACTCTTCAAACATTGTTTGTAACTCTGTTGCTTCTGTCACAATTTTATTTTTGGTATTAAATGATTTTATTTCAGACATCTCCTTTTCAGCGATAATGTAAAGTCCAAACACCTCAAAATTTACCTTGAGAGCTTTGTGTTGTTGTAAATGTTCATTAATAATTTCAAGCACTTTCTGTTTAATTTCTTCAAAAAAGTCCTTATAATCAATATGCATTTTAGGGCTTGTAAAGCGAAAAATTGCTGTTTTGCTGACGAATGCACTATACACTTTACACACACACCATCTCTTATACTATACTATACTAATCAATTAATTTTTTATCAGTGGGTACTTTTTGTTTTTTGGATGGACCAGGAACTACAGACATATCAACACTTTTCCTCTTCAGACATGACTTAATATGACGGTCTAAATTGCCTTTCGTAGAAAAGTTGCAGTACAGTTTTATGATGAAGAACTGTAAATGACTTACTAATATGTCTCAGTAAGTTAAAGTTATTGACAAAGTTTTTTTCACAATGTTCGCACTTCATTGACTGTCTAAAAAATAAAATCCAGCTGGCGTCTAGACAATATAACAAAGTTTGTAATCGAGTTGTCAACAAGGGGTTTCAATGTTACATTTAAGATATCCATTATTCGAGTACTTCAAAACTAAAGATTTTAGGAATAGTTTGTTTTCACGTGTTACTTTGTTGGCGCTTCTATTTGAACTAATTGGGTATTTGCTGTTGCTTCGTCTTTTATAATTGTGTTTAATTTCTATGAGAGCTTCTTTAGATGTAGTCTTGCTGTTATGACTTCTTCTCGAAAATTGACAAGGTTTCCGTCTTGATATTTTAATAATCAAATTATTGATAGTCTTGACACTATATATGTAATATTTTGCGGTGTCTTAACTATTTTGAATCCAGGCGCAACTATTGGAAAGAATTGATGAATTATATGGACAGGTTGTCCATTGAAATATGATCTAACTGCTAGGTTGCATAAAGCATTAACCTTAATTATTTCTACTGGAAAATCTGATTTGTTTATGTTATTAGCCTTAAGGATTCTCTTTTTAAACCCTAACAGATGATCTATTGATCTTTCTGATGTAAAATCTATATCTACATTTGTTATAATATTAACAGTTGAAGTATTACGATTGGCTATAATTTTAATTTCGGAAGGTGGTTGAATTGTATTCTGTAGGTATTTATTGATCATCAATTTCATACGCATCTACCGGGATATATATCGTCACATTACCATAAGTAAATTTTTTATTGGTTTTGTCGATATTGAGAATAACGTTGAAAGTTTCAAAATTGGATAATCCAATTACATATTCTGCATCTTTGTCTAAGTATATCGGCGGATTAAAATCAACACTCAATACTGAAGAATTTCCCGAAACGGAAAAAGTTAAAGACATGTTGTTTAATTCGAAAGTATATTTATAATGAAGAATTTTTAACATTAACACATATATGAAAATTATAGGTTCAGATGAACACAGGTATGAGTATTGCCATATCGAAATTTGTAATGATTATATTTTACGATATTAAAGCTAAAAAAAATATTTTGTTATAGCATTTGGGGGTTTCAAATTCCCATAACTATCAAAGTATACTATAGTATTATTTTTCTTTGAATAAGCAGTCCACTGTGTGCCAGGTCCAGGTGAAATATCCAAATTAACGATCACATTCATTTTTTTTATTTGCCGTGGCAAATTATCGCTCATAAACACATCTAGAAAATGGGGGATCTGCAATTGTTTTGAAAATTGTTTTAAATCTACATCTGTTAATGCACGACGAGGTAGCTTTATTGGGAGTTTTTTTTATATAGTGCTCCTTTTTCTTTCTTGTACGAGCGCAAATACAAGCCTTTTCCAGTAGCGGACTGTTCCATAACTAAATTATGTCTTCGTTGTTCCGCCAACTTTTGACTGTCTTCTTTAGCGTCATTAACAGCTTTACTGCAGCTATACCTGCAACACCACCTCCTAGAGCCCCCAACGCGCCTAATATTGGAATTAAAAGTGGTAAGAATCCTAAATTAGCATTTTTCGATTTAACTCTTTCTCAAGCACGTTGTTCAAGTTGATAGTCAGCCTTGTGACGATCTTTTAGATTTGGACTTTTACTGTATTGGATTATGCTCGCGGCACGTTCGATCAAGAGCGTTGATTCCCAGATCACCCCGAGCCAATCGCTTTTTTAATTTAGTACCAGGACCACAGTAGCCAGGTAAGTGAAGTTCGAAGGGGAGTTTGTTTATAACTGTATTAACAGCAAATCCTGATCCTCTCTCTAGGTTCTTCTTTGCGCGATTAACGATAGAAGTGTCGTGTACGAGCATTATATAAACTTTTAAGACGATTTAAGTCATACTAAATTTTCTTTTTGGAAAAGTTCCTTATAAATACTTTACTTACCTAGAGATTTCCAGTTGAATACACTTGATTAAACAATGAAGACCGAACAACAGAAAATTGTATTGCCAATTACAAATCATGATAACGTTTTCTCAGGAAATGGCTTTAAAAGACATGGTCCACTATTTAGAGGTTCATCAAAGAGGGGTCTCCTAAAAGGGCGTCAGAGACAGGGAAAACGAATGTTATAAGTTTATTGGAATATCCAAACGGATTATGTTTTAAAAATATTTACCTATATTCGAAATCTCTATATCAACCAAAATATCAATATATAAGACGGCTGAGATTGGGTATTATGAATTCAGCGATGGTGACGAAGTACTCTCCTAGTGAAATAAAGCCCAATTCTTATCATAATTTTTGACGATGTAGTCTGTTGCAATTAGAGTGTTATGAGAGACTATTTCTGTTTCGGTCGTCATAAAAATACAGATTGTTTTTATTTATGTCAGACGTACTCGTCTATTCCAAAACAACTCATAAGAGATAATTCGAATTTTATTGTTATCTTTAAGTAAAAAAACATGTGTGATGAATGCTGGAGAGATAAATACGGATTTCTTGTTATAGATAAAGACTGCGCACTGCTATATGAGAGATATAGAAGGGGGTTCGATGCGTACATATTACCATAAAAAGAGTTTGTTTTGAGAACCAAGGCTGGCTCGACCAACCTGAGTTATAAATAGGTCTACACATATCACTTTTTATCATTATTTAACACACCAGCAATGAACAGAGAATTGGCGAAACAGCTGGTTCAAGCCAGAAATTCTGTGAGAGAAAAGTATCGAAACTTAAAGTCAGACGTAGCTCAATCTCAAGCTGAGTTGGAAAGAGAGTATAAACCAATTACAGAGCCCTTGACCAACGTCTGCACCAAGAAAATCCAAAATAGATGCATTAATCAAGTTTCACCCTCAGCTATCCATGTCGATACTTAGTTTTCTTGAAGATATGTTTCAGTATGAGCCAGTAATTAGCGATTCAGTTGCGGAAGAACAGAACAGCAGCGACTTAATTAATCAGGAAGTCGATTTTTCCTACAATATCTTTCAAATAACAGAGCCTATGAAGAATACTTAGAAGCTTACGACCCATTACCACGACAATATATAGATATATCTGTGAGAGGAGATGAAAAAGATAATGACCGCCAATATGGAATAAAGCACGATATGGAGACAGAAAAATTTCAAATCGGAGGAACCAATGTAGACATAATTGGAAAATATGTTAAACTAGCTGGTGTAACATACCAGAGCTCCAGACAGAGAAATGAAAATATTTTAAATTATAACTTAATTATAAATTAAATCCAAATAGTGGCAAGGATGAGAATGCAGCACTACCGTGGCGACGAGTGTATTGCAGCAATTTTCTATAACATTGAAATCGTAAAAATTTTGCAAATACATGGAAAATTCAGAAATACATTTATTTATTATTTGCGGCCAGTCTAATCCTCTCCGTCTGTCCCCAGATCCTGTTTTCAGGTTTGCTCATTAGCGGTGGAATGGTTCTAATAATATTTAAATTTGCACATCATGCCTGTAAGTAACATAGTCGGCACTGTCCCAGGCTATAATTAAGAAGAAATGGTAAAATCCTTATTAATATAATATTAAACATACTTTCACATCCTGAGTTCTCAGTGCTGGAATATGAATTCAAGATTTCTGTTTGATCTGAAAATAAAATGAAATATATATCAAAAGTTTGGTGAATTATTAATACAATTAAATTGTTATCTACAAAACTAATTTAATTTAGTAAATAAAAATATGATATATATAAATTTAATTATATTAATAAATAAATTGTCAGTATAAACTGAAATAAAGAACAAAATAAGCATTTAATTTTACACACATAAATTAAAATAATAATAATAAAATGAATATCTAAGTTATATAATATGACTTATTTTGATTCAATTTTAATTGTTTTTTACATTTTACAAAATGATTCCCCATTTTAGACCGTTTAACTACGTGCGTCTTAACAAAAGGGCACTCCACTAAGTCGGTGTTCATTTTGCTTACTACACAACAAAATTTATTTTGCGACAGTTTATATAATGCAGAAACTAATTTTTGCTTTCCACCTCTACTTCAGCCATTATACATTTTGCATTTACATACATCTGCAAAATCAACTTGTAGATAAACAAAGCATTTTACAACGTAGTCTGCTCGAGTGTATCAAGATGGCATTCCAGACATATTTTTATTCCTGCAAAAGCGGAGAACAAAGAAACCATTGTCCGAGCACCTGAGAATGCAGTTTATCGATGAGGCAAAGTATTTTACAACGTAGTCTGTTGGAGCGCATCAAGACGACATTCCATGCGTATTTTATATCAGCAAAAGCAGAGAACAAAAAAATCAGTATCCGAGCACCTAGCGATGCGTTTAAACAAAGAAACAGGATTCAGAGCGTGGATAACTACCTCCAACTGTTAGTCGGCGTGGGTACCAACTCCTCTCCGTCTTTTAGTATAAATTAAATTGCTCGTGTGTGCAGTTTAGTTTGTATCTATAAATTACTGGTGTTATCATTAACCTGGCTCAAAAGATTAACCTCGATTTAAAAAAGGTAAGTGCAAGTGACGACGAAATGACAAACGACGAATGGGTGGCATCTTTCGACAGAAAAGTTGACCAAAATTATACTAGTAGTCGAGCAAGTCATTCAGGACGACTCAATAATAATAATAAATTGCAGCTTTTCTGCTGTAAAACCGATCGTAGAAGAAGCTTCCACTTCGTCGCTACCGCTAAAGGAAAGACAATTGTCGGCACTTGCACCATCCGTCGTCGAGAGAGCTTCATCATCTCCATCGAAGCGTGCAAAAAGTCCCATTCTAGCATCTAGCAGTGCTTCGGTGGAACGCCTATCGACGATGGGAAACCAACCTTCTGTAGAGCTATCACGTCGACTCCGAACAGAGAAGAGAAGCTGGACGGTGTTTTTGAAAGTCTGAGAGTGAAAGCAGCCCGACAACATCGTTAGCTCGAAGAATTTTGAGGTCTCTGGTACGATGATTTCAAACAGTATGTATATAAAATAAATTGAATTTATAAAAGAAATGCAAATTAGACGAGAACTGGCAGTTACAAATTTAGCGAAAATTGATATTTATAAAAGGGTACTTGATGAAATCGCCGAGGAGATGACGACTGATATATTGGAAATTGA
This sequence comes from Monochamus alternatus, assembly GCA_037114965.1. Taxonomy (NCBI): domain Eukaryota; kingdom Metazoa; phylum Arthropoda; class Insecta; order Coleoptera; family Cerambycidae; genus Monochamus; species Monochamus alternatus. The sequence goes on from CM073428.1 coordinate 39,830,599, forward strand.
TGGATCCATGATATATCTAGATAACAATTATAAATATATAAAACTAACTGCGAATTTGTTACTGTATTGTCAGTATAAATTGATAATTTGAACAAATCTTGTTATTAGTTGGTTCTGTATGTTTTTGTATATTTAAATTTATTTGTATTTGTTACAAATGCACAGACTGGCCCTGGCCCTTACCTGGCCCTCTTTGTATCTGGCTTCTTCAGTATCTTATCGAATATTTTAATCAATGATTAACGTAACTGTATATGTCAACCTGCTTCCATAACAGCACTTTGTTTTCTAGGTTCCTACCTAGAGGTGAGACGAAACATTTTCGTGGATATTTTTAATTTCTGTACTTCATAAAGGTGAAATGAATACGTTTAAATTCGTTCTCATACAAATACTGAAATATGTTTTCAGATCTCTGTTCGTGAAAGTAAGCCACCAATAGCTTCTTTATATGAAACTAATTAGGTAAAGATAATTCTAGTCCTTGCGTAACTGGGTATTTTCTTATAAATTTGTAACCCCGTAGTTCTTTGAAATTAAGTAGAAGAAAATACAACTCATATATTCAATGTAAAAAGGTGAAAAATAATATGCAAGTTGTAATTACCTACTAAGTACACTGACATGTTCCCTTTGTCTTTCCTCTCAGTTCCCATTAATCGTTGTACATACACATTTCGTACTATCAAACTTTTTACTGTAAAAATGTAATTTGTGGCACACCAATATGGCTGGAAATTTTACTCAGATTTGATAGATGTGGGGTAGTTTTTGTAACAGATATATTTTTGTAATACTGGAATTGAAGTTTTCACTCAAGAAATCCATTAGATTTTTATTTATGTTTGTTTCTAGACTTCAAAACCTTTGTAGCACTTGTTGTCGAGACATTATTATTTTCTTTATTTGGAACTTTAGGTTTAGTTTTACATGACATTCGGGTCTCTGCGCTCTGCGCCAGCATTCGCAGCATAGCAGCGAGATAATATGTTTTGTGGCAGGAGATTCGAGTAGAGTCAAGGGCATGTGACTTGTTCATAAATTTAGTTTTCTGCTCGTAGGGATTGCCCCGTATCGCTTTTATTATTTCCGAGAATAGTCTTATTATACAATTAAAATAATAATAAATATTTCACATATTTTCAGAGTATTCATGCCGGATAAAGCTCAGTGCACGTGAGCAGCTAATAACCTCTAAATTCCATTTTTTTCTCAAACAAAATTAGCATTATTGGAAATACGTACGCACATTCAATGTTCTTCATGGTGTTCCTACAAAAATACTCATACTTGCTTTGACAGTTTCTGTCACTTTACGTTTTGACGTCTATACATGCGGTTGTTGCGTGTGTGTAAATTGGACTCAAGGCTATTCACATTTTGCATGACAAAATGAAATTTGGAGACTTTTTATAGGAGTTCTTTTTATGACAAAATAGAAATTTTCCATGACTTTTTTTATCAGAATGTGTTCATAATTAAAGATATTTCAATTTAAATACAAATTTTACCGAGGTTGACTACCTAAAAATCGAAATTAAATCGATTTTCTGCAAAACTCAACAGCCTGTATAAAAACTAATGCCATTATCGAATTCTACGTGCCATCTAGTGTCTCTATACCAAATTTCGTCGCACTGGCTGCAATAGTAGCTGAGACATTCGCACTGAAAGTCTTAGAAGGAAGCTAAAAAAATAAAAAATGTTTAACTGATTACAATGAGACAGAACTAATTTATAAAACTGGTTAAACCAGATTACAAAACCAGAATAACCGGTTAAATTGTGAAACCAGTTATTCTATATATGTTTAGGTATTAATAATATTGTGTGAAACTAACTATGTGGACTAAAGCCCCAACCAGCGTTGAATTACACCCACAATATCTACCCATATATTCTTTATTATTAGCTTTTGTAACATGGCACTGGTCCCCAGATTCGACTTGGAACAATCACCAAAGGCGGCTCCTCTGGTGTGCTGGACAGGCAGGACTCCTCTCGTGGACGGCTGGCCAGGAACTGGATCATCTCCTTGTTAGTTGTCCTCAATGCTGGTACCAGGTTGGCAGCTGCGCAGTAGTCCTCGGCTGTTGGTAAAAATCTTACCAACAGCGACTACGGCTAGTGATTTCGAACAGCTCCTCAGGTACTGGAGTGACGGACAGGCAGGACTGCTCTCATGGACGGTTGGCCAGGAACTGAATTGTCTCCCCGGTGTTTGAAAGACTTCAGTGCTGGTGACAAATCGGCGGCGGCGCACTGGTCTTCCTTTACCCTGCTGGTAGTCCTTACGAATTTTTCGTAAGTCGATCAGCGAATAATTTTAGTCGACTTAGAAAAGTTTCAGCTCTCTCGCTGGTACTGGTGGTATTGATATAAAGGATAGCAGATGCTTGTGATGACATAAAAAACAATCGTGTTCAAATAGCAGCTGCGGTTAATACACTAGTTCGTCGATGCCAAAAATATATTGAGGCTGGAGGAATGCACTTTGAACAATTATTGTAATTTTAGTAGTTGATAAGTTTGTTGTAAATCTTGTAATAAGTAGTTGTTACTAAATTTATGTTTGAGGTTACTGGCATTTTTCTTAACACTAAGAACACTTTAAAAAATACTTTTGACAATGATTGTCACAAATGTCAGGTTTTTTTGAGAGCCATCCGACAGTGTCCCCGGAAGCACAGCAGCCTATAGACTTATTATGACCTCTCGACGAGCACAAACATTTATGGTACTACAGTGGGATTCGAACCCACACCGACATAGCCGATCCAGACTGGTTCCACGAGCAGTCGTCTCCCAGCCACCTCGGCTATCGCGGCGCCCAAAACGTCAGTTTACACAATTCACTGAGTTTTGTTTTCATGGCTTGCTATAACGTTAAATGAAATTTACGCGGCTGGTGCGCTACACTGTCCAATTTCTTTGAATATCTCAGAAACAAGACCAAACGTCGAAAAAAAACAGGAGACGAAAAAGTACAAATTACACTTCTAAGAGGGGTAGGTAGTTCAAACTTAAAAAGCTTATGTAAGATCATAAGGAGTGTTTGTGTTCCGAATTTCACTTAAATCGGATAAGTGGTTCAAAAGTTATGAGGGAAAAACGAGAAAAAAATTCCTACTTCAACGCCCTCTTTCTCGGAAACGATGCGTTTTAGGAAATAAGTTTATATCACAAATGAACATTATTTTAACCTGTTCTATCGATTCTTGAAGTTATAAAGATTAAACCTGAATCACCCTGTATAAGAAATATTATTTACCAAAAGTTTATTATTCCTAATGAAACAATTTTTATTCTTCTCTTCCAGTCTAGCTAATGTTAGATGTTTTACTTTGTTTCATCTACACAATCCAGTAATATAATATCAAATAAAAAACTACATTATTATAATACTAATTTACACCCCAATACGACTGAGCTTTTTGACATAAAACTTACTTAGTCCAATGCATATTGGTAATATTATTAATAAAATAAAGGATAGTAGCATGAGGTCAGATAATATATCTGCCAAAGATTTAAAATTTTATCTTCATCCCTCAGTTCAATATTATAGAAACATGTCTGATACAAGGCTGACTTTTAAATGAATGAAAATAAACAATTTTGATATTTCCAAACAAATAAGCATTGATTAGTATATCGTCTCATTTCTTGCTATCAGATTTTTTTTTATTTACAAGCGATAAGCAATTGTTTGCAAAAATGAGTCATTTTTCAAACGCTGTTATATGTTGTTAATATCAGATGAGCGCTACCTTTTTTATGTAAATATCTTTAGAGTTCTCATTTTTGCTACGAAATTGTCAAAAAATACTTAAGTTAGACAAATTGTGTTTGTTCCTACTTAGATTTTCAAAAAGAGCATGAAATGTTATGGAATTGTGTATGTCATTAATTTATCTCTACTTGTTTGGGAAATATTGATTTTAAACCGTCATCAGGAACTAACTTTTCACACCCTCTTTATTTTTAAAGTACACAAAACAAAGCGTTTCATAATACATGTTTATATAGACTTTTCTTTTTAGGGGCTAGAAAACGCAGTTAAATTTTTGATACTATATTTAGAAACTCTTTGCTTATACAATATTCAACACAATTATTTGTGGTTTCGAAAAATCTGTCTACTGAATTCTTGTCTCTATACTGAATTTTTATTTATCTTACATTCAAAGTTTTGTCACTTGAAAAATAATATCAATTAATGTCCAACAATTTAGAAAATATTCTGTAACATTGAAAAACAAAAATGTCATGTTATTGATAACTACTAAGTAAAGGAGATTAAATATGTTTCATTTCCTTTAAAAAAAATCTTATCATATTATGGATGGATACATTTAAAGCATTAGAAATAACTTCTTACGGGAAACTATTTTTATTAACTATACTCTGTTTTTAAACTAAAAGGAGTGATTCAAATTTTTCGCGCCTAAACACTAGCTTGTTGTTGGTTAATTTGTCGCCAAGTTTGTACAACCCCATAAATTCATGTTTGAATCATTGTCAATGCCAACACTGGCAATTACTAGCCTCTAAAATATCAGTTATATCTTATATAAACCTAAATTGAACGTTATTGTCACTTTGTAGATTTAATTTGCCTTTACTTTCCCTTTTTGATAATAAAAGTAAATTTTTCATAACTCAGCAAGTAATTGTATTCTTTTTTGTTTTTTTTTCAAATTTACTATCAAAATGATCTAGTGGACTTTCTGGTTAATTTTTCCTATGTATATGACTTCATCATTTACTCCATATATTTAATATATGATTTAATCCTACATAATGTTTTGCTGAACCTAGCCAATCACGTAATTTGCATTTGTTTGTTTATTGGCAGCAGTACCAACAGCCAAATCATAACGCTTCAAAAGTTTTTTAGGTAACATACATTTATTAGAATTAAAATTTTTGTTTTTTACTCGCATTAGATGTTACTACCTGTTTGAATTCCAATATTTTGTATATATATTTTAATTAAATTTAAGAATATAACCAAGGTCATTGACAGACGATCATATGCATATGCGTCTTTAATAATTAAAGTATACGGTAAACCTGTAAAACCTTTTATTTCTGAATAAAAAATGAAATGGATGATACTAAGCTTTTAAATCTAGTTATTTTTTAAACTTTATAAAACTACCTATATTTTCTTGTAGCAACTTCTTTGACACATTCCTTTCTTGAATTACGACATAGGTATTTATCATCAGAAGTGAACAATCACTAATAACAAATAATACCAGTAAAACACTTACATGGCAATACAATGGCCGTATTCAGCCGAGGTCAGCCACTGAATCGCTGAATGTTATATACTTCAAGGGTATAATCTAGAACCCAAATGGTGTCGATTTAACCAAACTTTCTTAAACGTAAAATGAATGAATGAATTTTTTAATTCTTGTTTTCTCCTTAACTCAGAACCCAGTTAATCGATTTGAGCAAACTTTGCTGTTGCTTAGTTTCTCTTCATTATGCTCGTTTATGAAGATATTACAAAAAACATTTATTAACAGACACCCCATATTTCTATTATCCCTTCTCCTGATCACATTACTCTCTCACAGTGGGAGAAATATTCATACACCAGGACTTCTACTGAAAATTTAAGTAATTCTCAAACTGTTTTGAAGAAGTGCCATTAATATTGCAAAAGTTTGTATACTGGAATGTGAGATTTAGTGGTCTTTAGTATAAATTAAAAAAATATATTGTCATAAATCAAGTTTATTTTAAATTAAAGAAGACTGTAGCATTAAATATGATTTTTTTTAAATAAAAAATTAACTTGTACACGTACGTAAAGCAGTAATTTTTTGTATTAAATGATTAGTCATTAATAAAGATTATAGAAATAAATGATATTTATTTACAGTCGTCCAATGCGAAGATAATAGTTCTATAAATTATGTGTTAAACTATTACACGCTAAATGAAGAAAACACGTGTTCGCCTCAAAATTGTATCCACAACCAGTTAAGTCATAAACAGTGAAAAGTTAGAAAAAGTATAATATAAGTTATTAACAAATTGTTTTAATTTAAGTTAGTAAAAGTAACAGATAATAAAAGTTGCATGGTCCAAGAAATATACTTATAAAATACATTTTAATACTAGGCTGTGAATAAAATTTGTTTACAATCCAATAGAAATATTCTTGTCCTATCACTAGTATTGAACAATTCAAATTTATTGAGTTACGAATAAGTAGACTTATTAATATTCAAATTAGAATATAAGATTTTTGAAAACAAAAAAAAATTAAATATTCAAATTCATTTTTTTTAGTTCTTTCCTACTTAATTTAAAATGAGATTTATTTCCGCGGTAAGCATTAGGATTTTCTGATTTCCTTTCTTTTAAATCTTCTTTGAATTCGTCAATATTAACGTCTGCAAATGATTTTCCTTTTCCATAGAAAATATCTTCTCTGTATATTCGATCCTTTCGTCTATAAGTTCCATGAATCTATAAAAATAAATATATTACTTATTTTTCAATTCGTCATCTATCAGCGTAATTTTTTTCGTTCATAAAAGTGCTAAGGGCTAATACACTCTATGTTGTCAACCTGTTCAGACTGTTCACAGGCAATGCTCCTTCTCAGTATATTGTTTTAAAAATGTGATGTTAGTTATAATGGTTTTAGTAATAATTTATTGTTATGTGTAAAAATTTTAACCACAGCTTGGTATTTCTCTTGTTTCATGGTTTAATAATTTAATCTCACATTTTATGTCTTGAGAAAGGAAATAAACATTTCCGAAAGCTTGACAACAACACAGAGTGTTCTTTTTGTATTAGCCTTTAGCACTGTTGACTGCAATCCCAAATACATCTCTGGGTTTTTTTCTTAACTGCTTTATATATAGCAGGAAGGGTAGTCTTAACTGACTAGTTAAGAAAACACCAGTGATGTATTTGGAATTGCAGTCAACAAGTGCTGCTTTATATATAGCAGGAAGGCTAGTCTTGACTGACTAGTTTAGAAAACACCAGTGATGTATTTGGAATTGCAGTCAACAAGTGCTAAGGGCTAGTATACTAAGAACACTCTGTGTTGTTGTCAAGCTTTGGGAAATGTTTGTCCTTTCTCAAGACATAAACGTGAGATTAAACTAAAAAATCATCAAAACGGAAAAATACAAAGCCGTTGTTAAAATTTATACACATAACAATTCATTTTAAAAAACAATTATAACAACGTCACATTTTTAAAACAATTGCCAAGTCAATATATTGAAAAAGAGCATTGTCTGTTAAAAAGTGTATATATATATATATATACATCTATAGTCGACTAGCGTATCTTCGACATCCAGGCAAAAATTCCGTCTATGTGACATCCCTATTAATTACTGTGTATATAAGGAACATAAAAATATGCTTTATTAAAAATAAAAGACAGATGCTCCTTTTATAAAAAAATATCAACAATACACGAAATAATAAATTAAAAAATCCTATCTTTGTGAACACCAGAGTATATTAAATATATAGTTCATACTCAAACGTTTTTATGACATCCATAAAAATATTCCTTACTTTGAAGCATCCTTACACAGTTGCCAATTTTAAAAGACTACTATTGGCTTCAACAAAGATATTTTATAAAAGATCAGGATCAGGGAAATGATATGATGAAATGATATGGTGTTAAATTATGGATAAAAGATAAGGTAAAATAAAATCAATAATATATATTTTTTCTCTTACTTTTCACTAATATTTATTTACAATATACAGTCGATGCATTCGTTGCAGGAGTTTATAACACAAGTAATTTGTGTAGATAATTTCCTATATACTGTTAAATTTTAATAAAACAAATGTAAATTTATTGATATTGTGAAAACCGTACAGAATGAAACTTTACAGATTTTTATGTTAACAATAATACATGTTTTACAATAAATAGTTATTTATGTATTAAGAGCAAAAAGTGATACATTATTGATCCAGACTGACAGTAATCACTATTTGCTCGTAATGCATACATGTTTTATCTACCATCACTCAACAAAATAAAACTGTTCAATTATTGACTTTATTACGAGAACATTAATTACAACAAATGCTTTGTTGCTATTGACAACGAGCGTTTAATATCACTCGGCAAGCAGTTTTCAAAAAAATCACTGCCTCACCTAGAAATTTCCAAATCGGCTTCTTTAATTTTATTGAAATATTTACTTTTTAATTTTATTAAAAACTAACGAACTAATAAGTTTTTAATAAAAGATTAAATAACTCGACAAAGTTACATCTAATATGTGGAAAAATATATTTCAGAAAGATTGAAGGCGCCAATTGGAAATTCCTAGATGAGGCACCGAATTTTTTAATTTTGTTTCGCAACCTGTAAAAGGTTCTATTCTAAAAAAGTTGTCTATATGGCCACAGTATATATATTCTAATGTTTGGTTCACCGGACGCCGCTGCTGGATATTTGTAAAGAACAAATTGATCCAACACTGATTTTTAATAAAATAAAAATTATTTTTTAATTCTTTGTATAATTTAGAAGTTAGAAGGCCTCTAAACTTTTTTCTTACTTCCATGAAAAAATTATAATCAATTTATAATCCGGTTTCAATAATTTTAAAAATAGAATAAATTATGCACTTAGTTATGATTATGACTTAGTAAGTTAGTAATGATGTTGTAATGAAGTGATTTTTGACCGCCCCGTATGAGACATTGAAAGCCGGCCGACGCTCGAACTCCAGCTAGCGCGAGGGAAACCGCGAGAACCTAACGCGCATCGAACCGCGCACGAGAGACTCTACCGCTGCGGAGATATGACGTAGGATGCACGCTCGATCCAGCGCATCCGATTTCAGGTCAAGAGCGAAATTTTGAAAATTCAGTACCTGTCCCGGCCAACATCGAGTAGATGCGTCGTATCTAGTAGTACGTCTAGCAGATCTGCGAAGAATCGTACTTAAGTCCAGCCGACCGTCTAGTGCGCAAGCGACACCGTTTCACCAGGAAAGGCTTGCTATCCATCAGATTTTATACCTGCCAAGCCGCCAGTCGTGTCTCCAGTGTTCCTGAGTAAGTTAACCGCCTGACAATTATTGTAAGTCGCTAAGTGGACGAACCGTAAATTTTACAAGTCCATAAATTTGAACACCGCCGATTTTTCTAAGTTCAAAAGTGGTATTTGAGTAAAATAGTTAAGTCCGAAAACCGTCCAGTGAGCAACTGTTACTTCCGAACCAGCATTAGGCCCAACAACGAGTGGAAGAATCGGTTCCTGAGCCGCCAGCACCGAGACCAGTCCTGTTCCGCACCAGTCATCTGAAGCGAGGTAGTAGCAGCCATCTGCGAAGTCTTCCGCCACTCCAGTGCCACGACGTGAAGACCTAGCGAGGTGTATTGTAATATATGTGTATTACTTTATTCCGATTTTTATTCCTGGAAAAGTCTAACTCCTCCCTCACGACTCTCTGGGTGTATTTATTGTAGCCGCCCGAGTAGTGGTGTTTCTACACTGTAAACAGAAACTGGCGCCCGAGGTTACCGCCACCGCAGCTCAGGCGTCATAGTGACACCGCGTCGTACCGAAATCACGACGTAGGCACGTCACAATGTTTACTGCGATTGGTAATAATTTTTTGTAATAAAATTGGTACAAAAAACTAAGTGCATAATTTCTGGTATTTTTCAAAACATTGAAACAGGACTTCCATGCCATGCAATAAATCAAATTTATTTTTTTTTACTCGAAAATGGTGGGTCGAAAAGAGACCATTTATGTTCCAAATTAAACAAGAAATTCGAAAATAATTTTATTATAAGAAAAATCAGTGACGGATCATTTTTTCTTTAAAAATATCCAGACGTACCTGCCGGCATACGCCTTGCGTATGCGACTGGCAAATATATTGCGAGCGGTTTCAGCAATATTAATAAATTTGCATTTTTTATTAAAACTTTTAACCCTTGTAGATCGAAAAGTAAGTGTTTTCGGAATATGGTATATTAAGGAAATATATTACGAATTACTTGTACTATAACTTTAATGTACAATTGAACAAAAAATATTAAAGTATACAATTGCTATTTTGAGTAAATTCTTACTGAAATTAATTAAAAAGAAACATAACATTGGCGCTCATTAAATATGTGCTTACTATTTTAAATATATAATGTCTACAGCGTTGTCAAATCGCAGTGCACTATGAAAAGAATGTGGATGTCACAAGCGCGATAGAAAGCGTAAGTTATGTATATTGCAGAATGTCACAAGAACCACATCATATATTGTGCGGTATAATAAATATACAGCAACAACTTCTGCGTGCTGCCCTCTGTGTAATATATTGCGGAAGTACAAAAAATCGGATGTCACAACGCCAGATGTCGGATGTCAAAGAGATAGGGAAATTGTTATGAAATGATGTCACAAAGTATGTTGTATAAAACTATATGTATATATATATATATATATATAGGGTGTAACTTTGAAGGGGGGTCGGGGGGTCCGGTTTGGAGGAGTAGTAGTCCTTGTTCCCTAGATTGCTAATCTGAAATTAGTTTTTTTAAATCAAATAAATAGCCGAGTTATAATTAAATTTTTAAACTACACCCAAATTGCTATCCACGCCGCCCCTGTACAGCGTCCGAATTTCAGTGCAGATCCATGTCTACGGTGTTGCCAGTTAGTTGTTAACAGTCTAGACGTCGGAACTTGTCCCGTCATTTCAGTGTCGTATTTCAGGCAGCCGCGACCGAAGCAGATATTTTAGAATTCAGTACATACGTAGCTTTGACGGTGTGTACTACGTGTTATTTATTTACGTTATGTTCACGAGTACAAGTTAACTGTACACAATGTCATGACAGATACCGTGCAGAAAAACCATTGAAAAATGGATTTACGATTTGCAGAAGCTATAACAAAAATAGTGACATAGTTTGACAGAATTATGGGGTCGTGAAATGAGAAAGTGAGGATTTTTTTAGTGAGATAATGTGAATGCAGAAGGCATCTGTCTGGCAGTCTGGATATACAAAACTACAACTTCCAATTTATTGTGATGATGTATTATTACATACGCTTGAGATTCCAGTGGTGTGAGTCACAATAACCGTGGCATTGACCTAGTTTATAAAATAAAAATATCGCTTAAATACGCCACACAATACATGAAACCAGGCTATGATGGATACGATATGTAGGGAATCTCCTAAAAGGTTTCACAGTTACGTTCGATCAAAATACAGCTTGCTGTAAGTTTTCCGTGTTATTTTGTGTATAGTTGTATAGTTCATGAACATGCGTGCAATTATATTAAACAAAATATGTGTTGTTTTATATAAAAAAATATACAGATATGAGAGAGAGAGAGCAAGTTTTCTGCGTTTTACTGCAATCGAATTAGAATTTGTTTAGTGCAGTGTTGTATTTTGCCAAGTTTAATTTCGTAATAATTTAAAGTGATATTTTGTGGAATGTGTTATTCTGTATATAAGTGTATTATAACTTTATAAAGGTCAGTTTTTTGTTTATAGCTTCTTTTTTATCAAAAGAAGACGGCGGCTGCAAGAAGACGATATCGGATGAATTACCGCAATAGACGCGTACTGCATAAGAAAATATTTGTAAGATTAGTTCAATATTTAAGAGATTATGGGAGTTATGAACGCCAGTGCTCTAATGTTGAGCGAAAACAAACTTGCAGAGTAAGAATCTTGAACCAAATATTTTAAATGCCGTAGAAGACTAGTCACGTAAGTAAAAAGGATTATATGTGTATTTATTTATTATTGAGTTCTCTGTGAGTTGACTTGTTGCTGTTTTATAGTGTTATAAGTAAAATAATATTTTTTTATTTTTTTTTATATGGAATAACAAAGCAAACACCCACTACAAACAAATGTATGTTTCAAAAAGTAGTACCTCACAAGTGGCTTGGTCATTTTGCTTTCTAATAGAACTCCTTTTCCCATCTTCCACTTCAATAATTAAATATGGCAACAATGCTGGTGATGCTGTAACTAGATATGTTCAGCGTCTGCCCAGTGGCGTACTATGAAAAATGCGAAAGAAGGCAACAAAAAAAATCAGTTTTTGTGAAAGAATTTAAGAAAACAAATATTTACATAAAATTTGTAAATCGAGGATTTTTGCGAGCGAGAAATTCAAATATACTTCTAATTTTGACGTCACTAGTAGAGGGCGCCACTTATGGCACACCATGTTTCTTTTAAATGGCAGAACTTTTTTGCAGCTTAGTGTATCCATCTGACTATAGAAACAATCGATTCTCCTACCTGTTTATCTGAGTAAGGTATATCCTGTTGAAATCGTTAGGCATAACAGTTTTCGAAATAATCCTATTTGAAATATTCAGTGCACCGATTGAAAACTGTTATCGTTTCAGGTAAAGTGCCTTTTTTACTGAAAATATAGCAAAATGTTACTTGAAAAAGTTGTTCAAAACGGTAAATTATGGAGACATGCAAAATTTCAAGAAGGCGGGGTTTGATTTTGTAACCATTTTTCAACAATGCACAAAGAATTTATCAAAGCACTAAGTTGATGAAAAATGTGCTTGGCTCTGAAAAAATGATTTGTTGTGTGGATTCTTCTATACCACCAGATGAAGCTCCAGAAGTTCACGATAATTTGGTGCTAGATTTGGACACTGCAGGTGACATCAACAAAATTACTATAAGTACCTGGAAGAATTAATTAGACAGAAGGATATGACCATACATAATCAGAATATAGTCATTGCTGCACCGAAGGGCCACAACGAGTATCTTAAACATCATATTCAAGGTACTGGTACTATTGCTCAGCAATGGAAACGTCAAAATAAACAGCTTTACTGCCGGTAAAGCGGTTGCCGGTCCAAGTGGTAAATCAGGTATTATTGCTATCTGCAACTGTCCCTGCAGGTGCTTCTCAAACTGCTCCTGCAACTGCTCCTGTAACTGCTCCTTCAACTGTTCCTGCAACTGCACAGGAACGTATTATTATTAAATATGATGTATCACGAGCTTTACATAACGTTGCAACTCGACGTATTTGTGACAAAGTAATTAACCTAGCAAGCGAGGGCCAACAGAAGTATCTTGGTAGGAAGTGGTGAAGATATGGACACTTGTTCTTTCAAGTCTGTCCTACTTATTAGGTTCAATGAATACTATGCGACCAACTTTGAAGTTGGTGTCACTGACGATGCTCTGGGAGCATACTTGAGAACTTTCCCTCCCAATGTTGCGTTAATAAGTTAGTTTCTAGTTACTCTGATAAGTATTCTTTTAAAATCACTATACCCCGGGATGAAGCGGAGAAGAACCAGTTTTATGTTCTTTGTCAGAGCATTGGACATGGGTTGTATACGGGATTACTATTTGGGCTCGAGTTTTTGTCGCGTGGGTAAAAATCTTCACGGTGGTGTGGCGATTTTTGCCACTCCAAATATATATTTAGTCTGTCGATATCAGCAGTTTCTGCCGCCCTGTCCACGCCGAGTTTTCTGCGGCGGTATGGTAAGAGCTGCGTTCTGGTAACTTTGTATAGATCGCCATCCCATGGGGACTTTACAATTTTTAAAAATTGTTTATTTGCTATTATAAATTTCTTATCGCTTAAATTTAAATATTTGATTTTTGCTGGTGATATTAATGTGAACCTGTACTGTAAATGAATTAGCGAATACAATTCTTGGTGCATTTATTGGTACTATGGTTATATGTTTTCCTTTTAAAGCTACTGTGAGTTAGTTGGTTCGGCAAGGAGCTTCGAGTGATGCGGAAAAATTTGAATCGCAGTAAGAAAAGATTTAGATTTACAAATTCAGACCATGATTGGCTGTCCTTTCTTGAATTGCGCAAATCTTATAAGCATGCAATAAAGAACACTAAGCGTAATGCCTATACAGATTTAATCTGTAATGCTGACAACAAGCTCAAAGTTATATGGAATATAATAAATTCGAGCCGTCTACGTAAAATTAATCAAGTGGAACCATGCATCGATCATGATGAACTTAACAATTTCTTTGTTGAAGTTTCTGAATCAATAATTACATATATCTACTGAAGATGAAGGTGCTAATCAACTACGTCGTCGTCCTCGTCCACCTCCTCCTCCTCCTCATCCTCATCCTCATCCTCATCATCATCATCATCATCATCATCATCATCATCATCATCATCATCATCATCATCATCATCATCATCACCATCATCACCATCATCACCATCACCAACATCACCAACATCACCAACATCACCATCATCACCATCATCACCATCATCACCATCATCACCATCATCACAATCATCACCATCATCATCATCATCACCATCATCACCATCATCACCATCATCACCATCACCACCATCACCACCATCACCAACATCACCATCATCACCACTATCACCACCATCACCACCATCACCATCATCACCATCATCACCATCATCATCATCATGATCATCAGCATCATCATCAGCATCATCAATCATCAATCATCAATCATCAATCATCAATCATCAATCATCAATCATCAATCATCAATCATCAATCATCAATCATCAATCATCAATCATCAATCATCAATCATCAATCATCAATCATCAATCATCAATCATCAATCATCAATCAGCATCAATCAGCATCAATCACCATCAATCAACATCAATCAGCATCAATCAGCATCAATCAGCATCAATCAGCATCAATCAGCATCAATTAGCATCAATCAGCATCAATCAGCATCAATCAGCGTCAATCAGCATCAATCAGCATCAATCGACATCAATCAGCATCAATCAGCATCAATCAGCATCAATCAGCATCAATCAGCATCAATCAGCATCAATAACCATCAATCACCATCAATCACCTTCAATCACCGTCAATCACCATCAATCACCCTCAATCACCATAAATCACCATCAATCACCATCAATAACCATCAATAACCGTAAATCACCGTCAATCACCGTCAATCATCAATTATCAATCACCATCAATCATCATCAATCACCATCAATCACCTTCAATCACCGTCAATGACCGTCAATGACCGTTAATAACCGTCAATCACCCTCAATCGCCATCAGTCATCATCAATCACCATCAATCATGATCAATCACCTTCAATCACCTTCAATGACCGTCAATGACCGTCAATGACCGTCAACGACCGTCAATGACAGCCAATGACCGTCAATGACCGTCAATCGCCATCAATGACCGTCAGTGACCGTCAATCACCGTCAATGACCGTCAATCATCGTCATCGTCATCGTCATAATCATCATCATCATCATCATGATCATTATCATTATCATTATCATTATCATTATCATTATCATTATCATGATCATTATCATGATCATGATCATGATCATTATCATTATCATTATCATTATCATTATCATTATCATTATCATTATCATTATCATTATCATTATCATTATCATTATCATTATCATTATCATTATCATTATCATTATCATTATCATTATCATTATCATTATCATTATCATTATCATTATCATTATCATTATCATTATCATTATCATTATCATTATCATCATGATTCGAAGAGTGGTCACGCACGTTGTGTTTATTTGTGCTCCGCTTGTGAGTTTTATTTCTACCGGGTGTTCCCTCTAAGATTTTCAGTGCGAATATCTCAGAAACCATCATAGCCAGTGCGACGAAATTTGGTATACAGACACTAGATGGCGCGTAGAATCTGATAATAACATCAATTTTTATACAGGGTGTTCCATTTTCCAAGAAATCGATTTAATTTTGATTTTTTGATTGTCAGCCCTGCTAAAACTTATGTTTAAATTGAAATATGCTTAATTATGAACACATTCTGATAAATAAACATTCAAAAATTTCAAAATTTAACATAAAAAAACGCCTCCAAAAACTACCCAAATTTCATTGTTTTGTCATGTAAAATGTGTATAGCCTTGAGCCAGACTTACACAGAAGAAACTAACATCGGTGAACGTCAAAACTATTAATTGTCATTGAATTGTCAAATATTAATGGCATGAAGTATTTTATTTTACGTAAATAACGCTAAATAATGGATTTAATGCAATTTACGTATGCACAATGGTGTTATTGAGACTTGTCGATAAAAATTTAGATTTGAGTTGAGGCTTTTGGAGCATTGTGGTCGCCGTGCCGGCGCAGTCTACCGCTACAGCTAGAGTTACAGCGTGAAGATTGTGTAAAATATCTGTGAAAATTTTTAAATTATTCCATTATAATGTAATAAAACTTCAGTAAATCGTTTTTTTATGTTACTACAGTGTACAATAATAATTAGGTACACGTATTTTTTATGACAAAATAATTTACAAAATTGTGTAAGTACTTAAAGAATATCCCTGTTTTCCAACTGCTGTAATAATTATTGATTAGTTATTTAGCAACAAATAAATTCAAACAAAACCATTTATAAAACTTTTAATTATAATGTGAACGTGTTTGTCGTTGAAAGTCAGATCTGAACCTACCCTAGCCCCACAAAAAAAAATATTACGAAAGCATAACCTAGAAATGATTGATTCTAGTATCCACATATTTCAGCACTTTACTTATGTACTTATGTTTAAGAAGAACTCTATATCTGTAAAATAGTAAACAATGAACTACAATTTCTGTATTTCATGATACAGAACTGAAATAAAGCAACTGGTTTTTGCTAGGAAGAATCACCTGCAAATGTACTATACCCAGTAGGTAGGTACCTATCAAATAGTCGTTTAAAGCTAGATAATAATTTGTAATTATTGTTTTTATCTTTCAGTTATGTATGTGCAGTGCCACAAATTACATTAAAGCAGACACCAGAAAGAATAAGCGAAAAATATTAGGGACATTTTCTTGGAAATAATTCTAAACATGGAATGATGGATAATATTATAAAGAAGTCTGTAACTCACATTCTTTGAAGAGTATTCTATAAGACATTAAATTCAGTTGTCTGTCGTGGGTTTTAAAATTTCTAAACGAATAAAATTAAGAAAAATAAACTAATTTCATAATTCTATGTACAGTATGAAAACATCTTGTTAGAATATCTTTAAAATGTTGAAAGCTAACTGTTGTTACAACATCTACACAACATAACGTAATAAGGTAGGTATTGAACGATGAAACGGCAAGATTTGTTTCTAATCGTACATGCATGAACATTCCTCAGATTGAACGTTGCTCTGTAAAAGAAATTAGAATACAGAACAAGTGTTTAATATAAAATCAGATGTAATAGTGTAGATACTTAATGTAATTTTATTTTATTGTTAATAAATTGAAGTCTGTATTTGTTGTTTTTTATTCTACTCAAATTATTAAACAGAAATGTTTCAGAAATAGGTAATATAAAATTAATTAATACTTAAAGATGAAGGATCAAGTTATTCAATTTAGTTACTATTTAAAAAATAAGCCACAATGTAGGTACGTATTACTTTTTAATTAAAATTGTGCTGGTTACAACTGAATCATAGCTATAATAAAATATAAAAAATCACTCCTTTGGTCTTTTTTGAAAATTTTGTTCTTTTGTAAAATACTCTCCAATGTGAGTTAGGAGACTTCTTAATATTATCCACCATTCCATGTATAAAATTAATTCTAACAAAATATCTGTGCAATATTTTTCGTTCATTCTGTTTGGTGTCCTATTTTACGAATCGTTTTGTTTCAATGTAATTTGTGGCACAACACATATACCTGAAAGATAAAAACAATAATTACAAATTACTGTCTAGCTTTAAATGAATTCTTGATTAATTAACAATAAAATAAATTTACATTATTACATCTGATTTTATATTAAACACTTATTCTGTATTATCATTTCATTTACAGAGCAACGTTCAATCTGAGGAATGTACATGCATGTACGATTAGAAACAAATCTTGCTGTTTCATCGTTCAATACCTACCTTATTACGTTATGTTGTGTATATGTTGTAACAGTTAGCTTTCAACATTTTAAAGATATTCTAACAAGATGTTTTCATACTGTACATAGAATTATGAAATTAGTTTATTTTTCTTAATTTTATTCGTTAAGAAATTTTAAAACCCACGACAGACAACTGAATTTAATGTCTTATAGAATACTCTTCAAAGAATGTGAGTTACAGACTTCTTTATAATATTTTCCATCATTCCATGTTTACAATTATTTCCAAGAAAATGTTCGTAATATTTTTCGCTTATTCTTTTTGGTGTCTGTTTTAATGTAATTTGTGGCACAGCACACACATAACTGAAAGATAAAAACAATAATTACAAATTATTATCTAGCTTTAAACGACTGTTTGATAGGTACCTACCTACTGGGTATAGTACATTTGCAGGTGATTCTTCCTAGCAAAAACCAGTTGCTTTATTTCAGTTCTGTATCATGAAATACAGAAATTGTAGTTCATTGTTTACTATTTTACAGATGTAGTGTTCTTCTTAAACATAAGTACATAAGTAAAGTGCTGAAATATGTGGATACTAGAATCAATCATTTCTAGGTTATGCTTTCGTAATATTTTCTTTTGTGGAGCTAGGGTAGGTTCAGATCTGACTTTCAACGACAAACGCGTTCACATTATAATTAAGTTTTAGAAATGGTTTTGTTTGAATTTATTTATTGCTAAATAACTAATCAATAATTATTACAGCAGTTGGAAAACAGGGATATTCTTTAAGTACTTACACAATTTTGTAAATTATTTTGTCATAAAAAATACGTGTACCTAATTATTATTGTACACTGTAGTAACATAAAAAAACGATTTACTGAAGTTTTATTACATTATAATGGAATAATTTAAAAATTTTCACAGATATTTTACACAATCTTCACGCTGTAACTCTAGCTGTAGCGGTAGACTGCGCCGGCACGGCGACCACAATGCTCCAAAAGCCTCAACTCAAATCTAAATTTTTATCGACAAGTCTCAATAACACCATTGTGCATACGTAAATTGCATTAAATCCATTATTTAGCGTTATTTACGTAAAATAAAATACTTCATGCCATTAATATTTGACAATTCAATGACAATTAATAGTTTTGACGTTCACCGATGTTAGTTTCTTCTGTGTAAGTCTGGCTCAAGGCTATACACATTTTACATGACAAAACAATGAAATTTGGGTACTTTTTGGAGGCGTTATTTTATGTTAAATTTTGAAATTTTTGAATGTTTATTTATCAGAATGTATTCATAATTAAGTATATTTCAATTTAAACATAAGTTTTAGCAGGGCTGACAACCAAAAAATCAAAATTAAATCGATTTCTTGGAAAATGGAACACCCTGTATAAAAATTGATGTTATCATCAGATTCTACGCGCCATCTAGTGTCTGTATACCAAATTTCGTCGCACTGCCTATGATGGTTTCTGAGATATTCGCACTGAAAGTCTTAGAGGGAACACCCGGTATATATGTGAGTTGTGTTATTGCTCTTTTTCTTGTCTCAGTAATTGTGTAATATAATTGCTAGAATATATGTGTATAACGTTCTGCTTAATTTTGTTGCCATTTGCGTATTTTGTAGTTACTTGTCTGGAGGAAATAGTGAGATCTTTAATATAGACTCTTTTTGCAACAGCTGATTAAAACTTTATCAGTTCTGTGTTTTTGCTGTGAGGCGAATGACTGTGTATTTTTAATTCCCTTGTTTATAACCTAGTGTGGTTCCTATCCGTGGTCCTCTATGTTTGTCTATTGTTAGTCACCCTGATCGGCCCCTGGGTGCGGAAGCATTGTATCCCTGTTACTTAGTTTAAGTGTTTGTAGTATTATAGTTTTCCTTCTTAATAAAATTTTAACAGTTTCTCACTGAAATGTCTGTTTGCTTAAATTGCAATGCCGAATTAAAAGCTAATACATCGTCTATTATTCATTGCGATGTCTGTCAAGGGCCTCTGCATTTAAAATGCGTAGGTCTTTCAGAAACTGACGCAAAATTGACTAGAGCAAAATCAAGGGCTATTAAAGTTGTTTGTAATTCATGTGGTGTTAACATGTCGCAGTTTAAAGATATTAAACATCTCATCACCACTATTCAGAATGAACTGACCGCTTCAATTAATAATTTAAAATCTGAATTCGATTTGCAACTGAATGATTTAAGAGCTGCACTTGCGGCAAAACAGCAGCATGTTTCATTTGAGTTTGAAGATGTTGTCAATGAAGTCACTGAGCGACAGAATAGGAAATCTAACCTAATTATATTTGGTGTTGAGGAGGTTCCAGAAGACGGCGATCGTGATGTTGTTACATTGCAAGATTCTATTCAAACGCGAGCTATTTTAGAATACGTTTTACCGGATTACAGGAGCGAAGAATTACATGTCCAACGTTTAGGGCGTCGTTCTAGAAATCGTAAGAGGCCTATTAATATATCTCTACGCAATGGGCAGGAAGTTAGTAATTTTCTAAGACACGCTAAGAAGTTGAGAAATTCCGATAACTATAATAATGTTTTTATTTCCTCGGATAAAACGCCTCGCCAAATTCAATTTTACAAGCAAGTGAAAGAGGAACTGAACGATCGTAAGCGGAATGGTGAAACAAATTTAAAAATTAGACACTTCAATGGCGTTCCCAAAATTGTTAATGGGAATTTAAACTAATTTCCTCACCCAATTACAATTTCCACTTGTTCTATCAAAATGTTAATGGTTTACGTTCTAAGGTTGGAGACTTTTATAATAATGTATCAACGGAAAATTATGAAATTATAGCATTAACCGAAACGTGGTTAACGCCTGATATCAATAATTGCGAATTATTTCCTGACAACTACATTGTATTCCGTAAAGATCGATGCTTGATTTCTACAGGTTTATCAAAGGGTGGCGGTGTTCTCCTTGCTATTAGGAACAGCTTTAGTTGTACGTTACTTGATTTGTCTGAGATTTCTAATATTACTCCTGACATTGATGTGATTGGGGCAAAAGTCTGTAATGCTAACAAGAAAATTTTACTGTTCGTCGCGTACATTCCTCCACAAATCTCTGCTCTGAATTTCGAGTCGTTTTTGGATTCGATTAGTTCATTAGATTGTGTAATGGACAATATTAACTTACTGTTTGTGGGAGATTTTAATACCCCTAATTTTGTATGTACTGCATCTGACAGAAATAGTGTTGCTCTTAATAACTTTCAACAATTGCTTGGTGTTGATCAACACAACACCATTATTAATGACAACAACCATATTTTAGATCTTGTGTTTTCCAATTTTGACTGTATTGTTGATAAATCTGACTGTCCATTAGTTGGTGAGGATCGTCATCATCCTTCTCTTTTAATTAGTTTTAATATGATTCTTGTACAAAATCAACATCAGTTCCCTATGAATTATCCAAGTACTGCTTATAATTTTCGAAAGGCAAACTTCCCTTTACTGTATGATCTCATTCTCCAAACAGACTGGACTTTTCTTGTGAGTATCGACGATGTCGAGAGTACATGTTCTATGTTTTACGATAAATTGTATAGTTTATTAGATGTAGCTGTTCCCAAGTACTCGTCGGTATCTCACTCTCGCCGCCATCAGTATCCGCCTTGGTTCACGGGAGAGATTATTAAATCTATTCGTGCTAAAGCCTCTGCCCTAAGAAAGTATAAAAAATTTAGAACAACTGTCTATTGTGATTTGTTTAAACATCATCGTTCCAATTGTAAACGGCTTATAAATGAGGCCTACAAATCCTTCATCAAGGATACTGAAAAATCTTTAGCCACTGATCCAAGAAAATTTTGGAATTTTATACAAAAGAAAAAATGTTCATCGCGTATCCCATCTGTCATGATTTATGAAAATAAGGAACTCACTAACCCCTCTGATATAGTTAATGCTTTTGGAGAATTTTTTAACAGTGTTTTTATACGGTCGCAACCATTTAATTCATCTAGATTTTCAGAAAATGAACTTTTGGGTACACCTTTTATAGTACCATCGGTCAAGCTAGAAGATGTTCTGTGTTCCCTTAAAAATTCGAAAGATACTTTCACCATGGGCGTAGATGGAATACCAAGCTTTATTTTGAGAGACTGCGCGCACGCATTTGCTGAGCCTTTATGTTTTCTATTTAACTCTATTTTGAAGCATTGTACTTTCCCTTCACTTTGGAAAAAGACTTATGTGTGTCCAATTTTTAAAAAAGGTAATCAGAATGAGGTAGAGAACTATAGAGCTATTTCGTTGTTGTGTAATTTCTCTAAAGTTTTTGAATCTGCTTTATATAGGGAAATTTACTACTTTACTAAGCAGTTGATATCTATACATCAACATGGTTTTATGCAGAAAAGATCAACAATTTCTAATCTCACAGTTTTTTCCCAACACATTTCTGAAGTATTAGATGGTGGTGGCCAGATTGATGTAATATTTACCGACTTTAAAAAAGCTTTTGATCAGATAGATCATTATATTTTATTAGCGAAATTGCATCAGTTTGGTTTTTCCGTCTCATTAATTAAACTTTTAGAGTCTTATTTAGCTAATAGACAGTTTGAGGTTAGATATCAAAACTTCACTTCTCGTTCTTTTGTTCCATCATCTGGTGTGCCGCAGGGCTCTAATTTGGGTCCACTTTTGTTTTTACTATTCATTAATGACCTTCCTGATGTTGTTTCCTGTGAAAAATTATTATTCGCTGATGACTTTAAGCTTTATTCTAAAATTAATTCGGTTTCAGATTGCGAACATCTTCAGTTCTGTATAGATCGCTTGGTTGTATGGTGTGAATTAAATCATCTGTCACTTAATATTTCCAAGTGCAAATCTATGTCTTTCACTCGCAAGATTAATTTTGATGCATATGAATATTCTATTGACGGCTACATCATTAGTCGTGTTGAGCTATATAAAGATTTAGGGATTACCTTTGACATTAAATTTACTTTTATCGAACATATTAATAATATTGTATCCAGTGCTTTCCGGACTTATGGTTTTATATACCGCAATTGTAGAGATTTTACAAATGTGGTCACGTTGAAAACTTTATATTGTTCCCTGATCAGGTCTAAACTCGAATACGGTTCCATAATATAGTACCCGATTTATAATACGCATTAGCACCGGCTGGAATCAGTTCAAAGAAGATTTTTAAAACTTCTTGCATATCGACAAGATGGCGTTTATCCACTTCAGGGTTGTAATCACATTAACCTATTGAATCGTTTCGGATTAGAGTCGTTGGATTTACGTCGTAACGTATCTCTTATTCGTTTTCTGTATAATCTTTTAAACAACAGAGTTGATTGCCTCATACTATTGAGTAATGTTTACTTTCGTATACCACGTGGGTACTCGAGGCAACAAAGTTTGTTTTACTGTGATTCCCCTAGAACTAATATACTAGTAAAATCTCCTATTTACTTAATGTGTAATTTGTATAATAAAATTGCTAAGGATTGTGATATTTTTAATGGCAGTTTAAAGTCTCTGTGTCTCTGTGTTTCTCACTTAGCGTAACTTATACATTTTTTGTGTGTTATATGATTTTGTCTCTTTATTAGTGTATATTATATGTATTTATTTTAATTTCTTATTACCACTTAGTTATGTTTATTACTTATTCCTGTAATTGGGTGTTCCTGTTGGAATAATAAAGATTATTATTATTATTATTATTATTATCATTATCATTATCATTATCATTATCATTATCATTATCATTATCATTATCATTATCATTATCATTATCATTATCATTATCATTATCATTATCATTATCATTATCATTATCATTATCATTATCATTATCATTATCATTATCATTATCATTATCATTATCATTATCATTATCATTATCATTATCATTATCATTATCATTATCATTATCATTATCATTATCATTATCATTATCATTATCATTATCATTATCATTATCATTATTATTATTACATTCTTTTCCGTGCTTGTGCTTGATTTCATGAGTTGATTCTTTTGTCTGGGCCATTCACACAGTTCCACAATTATTCACAAAACGCGCTCTTTATTAATTTTTGCGCCTATAGGCATCAACGGTTAAACGCAATTGTAAAAAGTAATATGTACACTTCATATTTTAATTTTGAAGAAATTTTAACGTGACAAAACTGGTATCGCACTTATCTAGTTTGGTAGTGACCACACATAAATATGCCTTTCAAAATTTTCTAAATCGTCCTTAATACTGGTATACTGAGAGATTTTACAAATGCTTAACGTAAAGATATTTACGTACTTTTCAATCTCTGCAATTGTATGAATTCCATTCAATGAAGATATTCTTGCAAATACAAAAAGATGCCACTGCACCACCATACGTTTATTCTGGAAAATACATTTGTTCTAGTCAGTCGATGGAGATTTAATATCGTATAGGTATGTAAGTTCATTGGTTGCGCTGGTGTTTTCTTAGAACAGGCTAGCTCTATTAATCACCCATTATTTTCTATCTTTTTAAGATTATAATTACAAAGCTAAAAATGCAGCCTAATAAACCTTTTGCTGCCTTTTAACACTAGATACGTGTTATAGAAGTTTTCCCTGGTGGTTTAGAAACTGTCAACAATTCTTTTTTATTGAAATATAAGAAATTTCCATCATATTGAAGTCACTTAAAATGAAACTCTTGCATCTGTAATAAACCCTTTATACATCTTGCATCTATATTATACATTCAGAAATAGTGGTTACTTTGCCAAAAGAAAAAATATTTACTTTTACACTGTAAACGTCAGTCCTACTGTTCCATTTTAAGAGAACATTTCTTGTTCTATATACTTAACTAATATATGTCAACTATTTTTGAATATATTGAATACCGGCGAGTTATTAACAAATCGGTTCTAAAGGTTGCATTCCGAATGAAAATCTAGTTTACTAAGAATAATGTAATTAGGGATTCCTGCGCGTTTTAAATGATATACATTACTTATCGAATTTATCTATAGAAGAGAAGAAGAAGTTAGTAATGTTTGTTTTATTGTGTTAGCTTCATTGGTTCCTTATTTAGAATACAATATATTCAAATAGCTAAACCAGAATTTAACTTCAATTTGTTTGATAAACGCCCTGAACTGTGTTTGGCTAAAACCTTATTAAAATAATTAAGAAAGTTGTTTTTTTGAAATAACAAATATTAATTATTAATTTCAACGAATTTAAAGCAATTTTGTATCACATCTGAATCTGTATAAGCCGCTAAATAAAAATATTATGAAAGCTAGTGGAAAAGCACAAAAAAATTTAAAAGTCATATATTATAGTACTGCGTAACCTAGTAGTTCCACTCCATCATTGTGCGTAGCCTGCCTGCTAATAAGTAGGTGGGCAGGTAGGTGGGTCGGTAGGTGGGTAGGTAGGTGGGTAGGTAGGTGGGTAGGTAGGTGAGTAGGTAGATGGGTAGGTAGGTGGGTAGGTAGGTAGGTAGGTAGGTGGGTAGGTAGGGGGGTAGGTAGGTGGGTAGGTAGGCGGGTAGGTAGGCGGGTAGGTAGGTGGGTAGGTAGGCGGGTAGGTAGGCGGGCAGGTAGGGGGGTAGGTAGGTGGGTAGGTAGGTGGGTAGGTAGGCGGGCAGGTAGGTGGGTAGGTAGGGGGGTAGGTAAGTGGGTAGGTAGGCGGGTAGGTAGGTGGGTAGGTAGGTGGGTAGGAAGGTGGGTAGGTAGGTGGGTAGGTAGGTGGGTAGGTAGGTGGGTAGGTAGGTAGGTAGGTAGGTAGGTAGGTAGGTAGGTAGGTGGGTAGGTAGGCGGGTAGGTAGGGAGGTAGGTAGGTGGGTAGGTAGGTGGGTAGGTAGGTGGGTAGGTAGGTGGGTAGGTAGGTGGGTAGGTAGGTGGGTAGGTAGGTGGGTAGGTAGGTGGGTAGGTAGGTGGGTAGGTAGGTGGGTAGGTAGGTTGGATTGGGTTGGGTTGGGTTGGTTTGGGTTGGGTTGGGTTGGGCTGGGTTGGGTTGGGTTGGGTTGGGTTGGGTTGGGTTGGGTTGGGTTGGGTTGGGTTGGGTTGGGTTGGGTTGGGTTGGGTTGGGTTAGGTTGGGTTGGGTTGGGTTGGGTTGGGTTGGGTTGGGTTCGGTTAGGTTAGGTTAGGTTAGGTTAGGTTAGGTTCCTGGTCGAGCACCGTTGCCAGCGGTGTTCGGGGGAGACACCTGTAACTTCCACCAGGCGCGTCCCCGGGTGGCGGATAGGGGAAGCTCATGGGCATCACAACCCAGTGGTGTCTGAGGGCAGGTGGGAAATAAAATACCACCCGCGGACCAACAGGATAGCACGGGGGGGATTGCCTCCTTAACAAGTCCGCCGTCCGCTGGCGTAAATAGTGGCGGGACCGAGCACGACACGCTGGGTCATGGGAAAAATGACGTCAAGGGAAAAAAGTCCCCAGGTGGGTCCGGGTAACCGGGAATCCCACGCTGCTACGGCAGGTCGCTCCGACGGTTATGGGGGGAGCACCAAGACGTTGATCCAATCGGCTTGCCCGGGGGAAGCCCAGGCTGGGAAGGTCGATAGAGCTACTGGGCAGAAAGGAGAAGGCTCGAAAGAGAAAGGGAATATCGTCATGATCGATATATCGATGGATGAGCCGAAGAAAGTAATACCGGCGAGACTGATGTCACAGCATCGGAGATCTTTCTCCTTTTCGGAGGGGAAAAAGAGAAAGGTGGTTGACACCTCATTCTCAGAGAGTGGAAGAGACGTGGTAGCAATTAACAAAGTAGAGGACCCAATAGTCTTTTTAATACTAGAGGCCATGGAAGGGCTAAGGAGACAGAGCGCTGAATTAGAAAAGAAGATCGAAGAGAACCCAAATACAAAGCGTGAGATAAAAGAGATCTCGGCCAAGATTAGAAGGAGTATGGAAGTAATTAAAAGGCAATCAGTAACTGAATGGCTCAATGCCCATAAATTTGTGGAAGCGGACGTTCCGAAATATGATGTGGATGTGCAGACGGAACAGAAGATCCGAGAGTGTGCTACACAGACGCCTACGGAGTGGGACAGTATATTGATGGAGTTGGATGAAGTCAAAACATTTGAGGCATGGCTGGAGGTGAGAGACAAGGTATGGGATGAAAACATTTTCCAGAACACGATGCTTGTGCCT
Source organism: Monochamus alternatus (assembly GCA_037114965.1). NCBI lineage: Eukaryota > Metazoa > Arthropoda > Insecta > Coleoptera > Cerambycidae > Monochamus > Monochamus alternatus. Next base: position 39,857,738 of record CM073428.1, read on the forward strand.
GAGGAATTGTATGGGGCAGAGGAGAAGGTAAAATGCATAATATGCAGAACAGGTACAACGCAGGAAATTTTGGATAAAAGGTGGAGGGAGGAATATCCCGATATCTTTGAATCTGAGGAGGAGATGGAGGTACTGGAACAATCGACCAAGATTAGGTCGGCTGGTAAGGAAAAGACTGAGTCTAAGAAGATAATTAGGCTTAGGTGGGACGGGACGGAGGAGAATCTTTGGGGGGTCCTGAGGACATTGAGGGAAGAAATCAACTTGGATAATAATGTTGCGATTAACGTTCCGGATGATATGGATATGGATGTATACAGAAAGATGATAGAGGCTACGGTCCATGGAAAGGGATGCAGGATAGGACTGTATAAAAGAAGGGCGCGAAAAAAGGAAAGGAGGAAAATAGATGAGGGGTCAGGAAAAAATACGCAAATAAGAGAAAGGAAGACGTACGCACTAGTAACTGAAGTGGGAGAAAGTACGTACGAAGGAGTGTTAAAGGAAGTAAAGAGGGCAGTAGAGCCAACGCAGGCTGGAAAAATTATTAAGAGAATTAGAAGCACAAAGGAGGGGAACGTTTTGATTATCACCGAAAAGAGCGAGAACGAGTTAGGGAGGCTCCGGGAGATCTTGGAGGGAGCAAACCTAAGCCCTCAGGCTTCTCTCAAGAAGCTGAATTTGCACAAAAAAAGGGAATAATACATATTAGTGGGCTAGACGAACTGGCCAGTAAGGAGGAGGTTATGAGGGCTGTTCAGGAAAAGATTGGAGGCGTAAAAGAATCTGATATAAAAGTTAGCGAACTAAGACATAAAAGGAACAAAATGAAATCTACGACGGTGACGATACCCCGAGACAAGGTAGAGACTCTGCTCGCAACGGGACCGATGAGGGTAGGCTTAGTTAGCTGCGTGACGGAGAAAAGAGTGGAAGTCCCGAAATGTTATAGATGCTGGGAGTTTGACCACAAGGCAAAAGAATGTAAAGGCCCAGACAGATCCAAGAAATGCTACAATTGCGGGGGAGACGATCATACACATAAGGGGTGTAAAAATGATCCTAGATGTACTATCTGCGACCAGGAGGGGCATAAAATGGGGAGTAGCAGCTGTGGCAAGTTCCGGAAGGCCTTATTTGAAGCTAGACGAAGGGCGAATGATTACCTTTTTACAGATAAATGCGAATAGATGCGCAGCTGCCATGGACCTAGCAATGGTCACAGCTGCGGAAGTCAAAGCGAGCTATCTGCTGGTTAGTGAGCCGCATAAGGCAACGGTTGGACATGCCAAATGGTTTAACGACAATAAGAAGGATGCGGCGATAGGTGTTACAGGGAGAAGCGAGATAACCAGAGTTGGTAGCGGAGATGGGTATGTCTGGGCCCAGATTGAAGATTATAAAATGTATAGCTGCTATATATCACCAAATGTGGATATCGATACTTTTGATAATTACGTGAGGAACTTAGTGGACGACATAAAAAAGGACGAGTTAGCAATATAATACTTGCTGGCGATTTCAATGCGAAATCGGAAATGTGGGGGTCTGGCGAGGAAGATGAGAGGGGATACATCTTCAGTACGATGCTATATACCCTAGATATCTATCCCATGAATGTGGGTGGGGTTCCAACGTTTGTAAGGGGGAACTCGAGTTCAGTGATAGATGTCACTGCTGTCTCTGGTGGATTTAGTTATAAAATAAGAAACTGGAAAGTAATGGAGGAAAAGTATTCGTATAGCCCGCACAGATATATAGTATTCAGCGTGGAAAACGCTGGGAATATAAGACCAAAGGAGAGATGGGTTTTTGGGCACGTTGATGATGTAAAACTAGGGAATGAATTGAAAAGAGTTAGTGAAATAGGGTTGGACGAAACGCCGGAGGGGTTGACATATGACCTGAGGAAGGCATATCAGAGAACAACAGATAAAGTGAGGACGGTATACGGCAGAGCACCGTATTGGTGGACCAACGATATTGCCGACCTAAGGAGAGAGGTGGTTAAAAAAAGGAGAAAGGTCACCAGAAGCAGGAGGAGAAACCCGGAGGGACACCCTGATACTGACCAGACAAAGGAGGTGTATGACCAGGCGAAAAGAGAGTTGAGGCACAGCATCAGGCGTAGTAAGAAGGATTGTTGGATAAAACTAGTTGGGGAGCGCGAAGAGGATCCTTTTGGTCAGGCGTATGTACTGGCTACCAAGAGTTTGGGGATGCTGCATCCACCGCTGATGCTGAACCCGCAAGACAAGGAGTGCTGGGTTGAAAAATTATTCCCGAGGGCGGATGAGGTTAGGTGGGAAAGAACCCAGGTGGGAAGTACAGAACTTTTCACTAGGGAGAAGCTGGAGGCGGCAGCAAAGCGGCTAAAGAACAAGAAAGCCCCAGGGATAGATGGGATCCCGCCAGAAGCGGTCAAGATTGTGATACGGGTAGCGGGAGACAGGGTTCTGAGAGTTATGAACCGCCTGTACGAGGAATCTAGATTCCCTAGAATCTGGAAGAAGGCAAAATTGGTCTTGATAGAGAAGCCTATGAAAGCAGGGAAAGATAGGGAATATAGGCCGTTATGCTTAATAAATACACTGGGGAAAGTGTATGAACACCTGATAAATCGCAGACTAGGGAGTGAATTGGAAAGGAGGGGCCTGCTGGCGGAGGACCAGTATGGCTTCCGGAAAGGAAGATCTACGGTCGACGCGATAACCCGGGTGCTGGATATTGCTAAGGCTGCACACCGGGCGGATGTAAGGAAATGGTGCGTGATAACAATGGTGGACGTCAAGAATGCATTTAACTCTGCGGGGTGGAGATGCATTGTCACGGCGCTGCAGCGAAAGAGTATTGAACCGGCGATCGTGGAGGTTATCAAAGATTACCTGTGTGACAGAGAAATAATATACGGGCAGGATAAAGTAAGGAAGGTCAATATAGGAGTTCCGCAGGGGTCAGTGCTTGGCCCAACCCTGTGGAACGTGATGTATAATGGAATTTTAGAGAGTAGAATGCCAGAGGGAATTAACCTAGTGGCCTATGCAGACGATCTAGTAGTTATAGGATGTCATAGAGATTTTGAAGAGGTGGTACATCGCATGAATGAGGCTCTGGAAGTGGTAATACACTGGATGGGGATGCATGGCCTCGCCGTGGCACCGGCCAAAACTGAAACAATGTGCCTAAAATACACCAGATGGTCAAAGGACTTTAAGGTGCGATTGAGGGAGGTGGAAATCGAGTCCAAAAAAGTGGGCAACTATCTGGGAGTAGTGGTAGACAGTTCGGGCACTTTTGGGCCGAATATCAAAAATTTAGCCATGAAAGCGGATAGAACTATAATGGCCCTTACGAGGATACTGCCGAATATAGGAGGACCAGGAGGTAGTAAGCGGATGATGCTTACGCACGCGGCACAGGCGACTATGTTATACGGTGCTGAGGTCTGGGCAGACGCTATGGGGGTAGCCTCATATCGGAAGGTTCTGCGGAGAGTGCAGAGGAAAATGGCCCTAAGGGTATGCAGGGCATACAGAACGGTGTCCTACGAGGCAGCCGTGGTTGTGGCAGGACTGTTGCCGGTAAATCTGTTGGCAGAGGAAAGGAGGGAGATATATTTAACGAACAGGAACAAGAAGGAAGTAAGGGAAGAGGTTGAGAGGAAATGGCAAGTCGAATGGGAAGACAGTACGAATGGAGTGTGGACGAAGAGATTGATACCTGTAGCAGCTGATTGGAAGAAGAGGAAGCATGGGGACGTAGATTACTACTTGACGCAGGTCCTAACAGGCCATGGTATCTTTAGGAAGTATACACATAAAATTGGAAAGAGCCAAGGCGAAGAGTGTGCTAGCTGCAGGGCAGACGAAGACACGGCAGAGCACACTGTCTTCGAATGCCAGAGATGGGAGAGGGAAAGGCGGCAGCTAGAGATAGCTGTCGGAACAGAAATAACCCCCGACAATGTTATACAAGTGATGCTCAGTAGTAGAAATAACTGGGAAAAGGTAAGGATGTATGTTGCAAAAATCATGAAGATCAAGGAAGTTGAGGAAAGGAACCTGCAGGCGCGAGGAGAGGAGGAACGCCGCGGAGTTAATATGTGACGATAGTATAGTATAGCATAGTTAGTATTATATAGCTTTGTTTTGAAACTTAGATTTGTGCCTGTTTTTTTTGTTTGACTGTCCGTCCTTAAATTACTGTTATTTATTTATTTATTTATTTATTTATTTGTTACTTCTATGTATACCTATTTATTGATGTACACTCCGTTTTTTTATTTTTTTTATACTCTGTTTTACTTCTTAATTTATTTTTACTTTGCTTTGCTCCATTTCATAGATCTTTTTATTTATACATAGCATATATTTATTTATTAGTTTATTTTTGTTTTTGTTGTCAATAAAAACAGACACGGTAACGGTCAGTACTCTCATTTTGGATGTTATGCCTTTTAAGGTGGTTCCTGAAATGAGGGTACTGAGGAGGAGGGAGAAGGGTTTAAAAAAAAAAGGTTAGGTTAGGTTAGGTTCCCCTCCAAGGAGCTGTGAGACCTTGTCGTGGTGGAGGGGCTTAAGTAGTCGCGATGATCTCTCAGGCTATGTCGGCGGGGGTCTTGCAAGTGACCCCTGGCAGGGTTACCCATGCCGAAGCCACTAGCTGTGCCACTAGTCCGATTAACACCGTAACCCCGGACCGCACTTCAACGACCACAGTGGAAAAGAAAAAATGGCATCGCTGTGTACAGTATTGCTGCCCCCTTCCTGGAATAGGCGTCACCTGGGGAGGCGTTTTGGACCGGAGGAAAAGTATAACCCGGACGGAGAAAAACAATGACAACCTTGGCTATGAAAATGGACAACGAACAGGGTCCGAGGCGGCGCACCAAGCTTCGGCTCCGGATTTGAATATTGGTGAAAGCGAACGGCGGAAAGCAAGCAACTGCATGTCGCCCATGAGGGAAATTCAGACCATGGCGATGGTCTCTAATATTGGAAGTATGGAGGAAGTGGACACTGACAGAGAGAATGTATTTCTGTATGGTGACAAGAGAAGATCGCTAGCACGCACCCCCCCGAACATGAGGGAAAATAAGCATATGACGTGCTCGGCTTCAGACACGGCCAAGGATACGAGTGAATACGAGAAAGGACTGCAAAGAGCTAAAAGAAAGCGGCGGGAATCGCCTAGGGAGAAGGACGAAAAGCTAAAAAAACCTATAAAACGGTCTGCTCCCTTACCACGGGCATTAAAGAAATGTCCAAAGAACTGGGAAAGTTGATTAAAGGGAACCCCAATACCAAAGTTGAGATTAAAAAGTTTGTAGCTAAGTTGGAGAGACAAGCTGAAAATCTCAATGACAAAAGCGCGGAACTTAGTCCCAACTTTACACAGAGTACGACTCAAACTGGTAACATGGGAACACAGGCAGAGCATGGTGAGAGACAAATACACGATGAATGCTTGAGAGAAAACGAGAAGCTGAGGAAAGAGCTGGAACTACTGAAAGAAAGGCACCAAGCTCTGGAAGAAAAAGTAGAGGAAAGTGTACTGATAAGGGAGAACAAAGCTCTCAAGGAATTAGTGGAGAACCTGAAGCGACAGACCAAGGAAGACGTCGAAGTAAATGTAAATAGAGGCAGAATAGCAGACTATCTGGCAAATAAGAAGAACTATGTGGATTTCTCCCATATCAAAACTTTGAAGTGGGATGAGGACTTATTCCAGAACACGAAGCTTAAAACAGGAAACCCTCTGAATGCTGAGAGAAACTGTGACCTTGTCCTTATTAAATCCTCGGAGAACTCCCAGGAGTCCTCAGGCATACAGAAAATGTTTCTGGATAGATACCCGGAGGCAAGGGATGTACCTGTGGGTGGTCCAGGCAGCTGTGTGGCGTTACTTATGAGCTACAGAGTAATCGCAGACGACCAAACTGGAAATGCCGATCAGGTTAAATACCTCTATCTGGGAGAGGCAAAGGATGAGAATAAGTTGTTCGACTTTCTGGTTAACCTAAAAACTTTTATGGAGAAGTACCAGCGCGGAAGAGTGGCTATACCAAGACCTGAATGTGTTCCGTGGAATATAGCCTATAAGATGGTGGAGTTCATTTTTCACAAGTCTGAAATATGTGTGGAATTCTATAGGCCGTTGTCTGAAGGGAGAAGACCGAACGAGGAAGGCACCTCTGGAAACAGAAGGACTAGTGCTATAATTGTTGAAAGCCAAGGCCGAGAGTACGCAGAGCTACTGAGAGAGGTCAAGGAAGGTGTTGTAAAAGATGGCCCTCATATAGCCCTTCGGGGCATCAGAAAAACCAAACAGGGTAATCTCCTGATTGAACTCGGTAAGGACTCAAAGGACCAAACCGCTGAAGTGGCAAGTAGACTCCAGAGAAATATGTCTGGGATTAAACTAAGGATTGCCGATGCGGACAGTCCTAAGAGGAAACGCGTGATCATCAAAGATTTGGATCTACTCGCCACGGAGGAGGATATTGTTAATAGCATTCGGAGGATTGAGGCTCAGAGTGCTAATGAATTGCCGGTGAAGGTGACATACTTAAGGGAGGACAACGCAGGTCGCAAAGTGGCCGTCTTGGATGTGGTGACACCACTGGCGGATAAACTCATTGAAATAGGCTTCATTGTTATTGGACTGATACGATGTAGAGTTAGGAAATGGGAGCAGATAGTCAGGTGCTTCAGGTGCTGGGAGTTTGGCCATTTTGCCAGAGAATGCACAGGGACTGACAGATCAAAACTGTGCCGCAAATGCGGCAAACCAGGGCATGAAGCCAATGCATGTGAAGAAGGGATGTACTGTCTTCTATGCCAGAAGCCCGGTCACAGGGCTGGCAGGGAGGGCTGTCAAACCACTCAGAAAATGTTCCGAGATCTGAGGAGTAAGAAGGAAAAGCGGTGGTAATTAAGGGAAAAGTCTGTGATATTTTTTATATTTGTTCGTTTATATTTATATTTGTTTTTTACTTACACTTAGCCTGTGATATTTTTTAAACTTAGACCGACAAACAGCCGCGATGGATCTAGCAATAAAAAGGCGGGAAGCATTGGGGCCGACCTAGTGCTGGTATCCGAACCGAACAAAAGTCGGTGTAAGGATAGTCGTTGGTTTACGGATGCCAGGAAGGATGCAGCCATTTACACCATGGGCGTGTCGTCCGGGGTAAGTGACTATGGGTATGGAAACGGATATGTGTGGATCAAGACAGTGTCGTACAAGATCTATTCATGTTACGTGTCCCCCAACATCGACTTGCAAGCCTACGAGAGGATAATCGAGGAGATTTCGACGGATGTCCTGAGTAACCGGAGAGACACAAAAATCGTACTAACAGGAAATTTTAACGCAAAATCTCCTGTCTGGGGAGGACAAGTTGCCGAAGACCGCAGGGGAGAAATCATGACGACCTTTTTGATGGCGACCGAGCTCATAGTTGTAAATATCCCAGGACTTTTATCCGGGGAGCTTCTCGGTCGGTACTGGACCTGACAGCTGTGTCTCTAAACATGTTGAAAGAAGTATCAAACTGGAGAGTCCTCGATGAGGAGACGCTGGGCCCACATCAATACATAGTTTTTAATATCGGAGAAGCAGAATGCGAACTACTAGGTGGGTGTTTGGCCCTATTGATAAAATAAGACTTACCGATGAGTTGGTCAAGCAGATCACGGAGAGAACTGAGCCATGCCCAGATAGACTAGGAAAAATTCTTAGCAGGGCTTACAAGAAAACTACCCCCAAAGTAAGAACAGCGGGGGGAAACATTCCATATTGGTGGACAGATGAAATCGCCGGATTACGTAGGGAGTGCATCAATAAAAGGAGAAGACTGACCAGACTACGGGGCCGACATAACACCACAGAGGATGTGATAGCTAACTGGGAAGCAAATTATAAGTCGACTAAGAAGGAGCTAAAAGCAGCGATTAAAAGATCGAAGAGGGACTGCTAGAGTAGGCTATGTAGTGACCTGGAAGAGGACGTTTTTGGTCAAGGATATAAAATAGTCATGAGTGCGCTAAAGCGCGAGTATGCCTCGCTGGAGATCACGGACGAGGAGAAAATAAGGCAGGTACAGATGCTATTTCCGATGGCTCAGCCTATAGTGTGGACACGTAGACCCGTACGTTGTTATGTTTACGCCTGATGAGCTGATTACAGCAGCCAACAAATTAAAAAAGGGTAGGACCCCGGGGATGGATGGTATTCCAGCAGAGGCAGTACAAACAGCGGTGAACGCAATAGGAAACTATGTGCTAAAAGTGATAAATCATCTGTGGTCTGAAGGGAAATTCCCTGATTCTTGGAAACAAACGAGACTTGTGCTCATCGATAAACCAAAGAAAAATCCTGATGCGGAGAGAACCTACAGACCATTGTTTATAATCAACACCCTGGCGAAACTTTACGAGAATATGATCGTGACCTGACTAAAGGAACATCTGGAGGAAAATGGTCGCTTGTCGTCACTACAGTATGGTTTCCGGCAAGAGAGGTCAACTATTATGGCCGTCGAAAACGCTATGAGTCTGGCGAAAAGAGCAAATTGGGGTTCGCCTAGAGAATGGTGCGCCCTGTGACTATTGACGTACAAAACGCATTTAATACCGTCACCTGGAGTAAGATAGTTACAGCTCTGGAAAATCGGAATACACCGGACTATATTGTCCAGGTAATACAGGACTATCTGTGTAACAGGCACATACACATAGGCAGAACGTATAGTTGGGAAGTTTTTGCTAAGGTACCGCAAAGATCAGTATTGGGCCCCACGCTATGGAATGTGGCGTATGATGATGTCTTCATCTCTCTGGACAATCCACTCTTATTGGTTTCGCAGATGATCTTGCATTGGTGGTGACAGACACTGACAAGGAGAATCTTGGACACAATATAGCTCGATCATTGCGCATAGTGGAAGACTGGCTGACATCACAAAATCTCAGCATGGCATGGGAAAAATCAGAAGCGGTGCTTCTAAAGGGAGCAAGAAGAGGAGCAGGGGATGACATAGAAGCGGACGGCCACTCGATATCTTTTGCCTCTGACATTAAATACCTAGGAATCACTTTAGATCAATGCATGTCGTACGGCCCACATATTAAGAAGGCAGCGGTGAAGGCAGAGGCTACGGTAAACGCACTCTGTCGGGTGATGACTAACATAGGAGGTCCAAGTGAAGGCAAGAGGAGAACCCTTACGTAGTGGCACACTCGATAATGTTGTATGGTGCCCCCTGTGGGAGGGGGCCATGCGAGCGATGTCCTACCGATGAGTCCTCCAACGTGTCCAAAGAAAGATGGCAGTAAAAGTCTGCAGAGCCTACTGCACGGTGTCTTATGAAACCGTAATGGTTCTAGCGTCCGTGCCCCCCATCCACTTAATGGCCTGGGAACGGAAGGTCATATACGAATCTGAGGAGCCTAGAGGAGAGGAAAGATTGAGGATTAGAAGGGAATTAATGGTGAAATGGCAGGAGGAGTGGGAAGCAACCGAAAAGGGAGCATGGACAAAGGCCCTGATTTCCAACGTTACCGACTGGGTAAATAGAGGCCATGGGGCGATGGACTATCACATCGCCCAAGCGCTTTCGGGCCATGGATCTTTTAAAACATACACCCACAAAATAAGGAAATCTCAAGACGATAGATGCAGCTATTACGCAGAGAGAGACACGCCAGAACATACCCTTTTTAACTGCGAAAGATGGTCGAGAGCACGAACAGTGGTAAACTTGGAGCTCGGTGCAGATATATGTACAAGTAGCATGATCCCACTGATGTTAAGCTCAGAGAAACAGAACGAAAGGAGCGAAGAAAGACTCAGACCCCGAGTGGGAAATAACGAGGAAGATTAAAGAAGCTCTCTCCCAGCGCTGAAGTTATATGGGCACCCGTAGTCTCAGCGCTGGGGTTTGCTGGATAGAGAATGTACAAACGAGGAGGGGTTTTAGTGCGGTAAAAATCCCACAGTCCCCTACACACTAGAAAGACTTCGTGTAGGGACCCTTTTGAAGGTTTCCCCTCCTCCATTATCACTTTCCCCACTTAATATTTATCTTACATATCGTATAAAAAAAGGTTAGGTTAGGTTAGTAAACGACTTTGGATCAAATGAATTAGGTGGTTTCAGCTGTGGTACTAGACTCGCAACTACGTCAGCAGTTTATAAGGCATAAAGATTAATGTCGAAGCTATTAAAAAAAACTTTTACTGGAAAGCCAAACAAGTAGGAAATATTTGTTAAAATTTACATATAACAGGCATCTACGACATAAATTTAATATTATAGAAATAATTGCTAATGACATGGTTGGTCAAATAATTGTCGGTCAACTTGTACCTAATTAATTAAACATTGTTATAGTATCTATACAGGTGATATTTATTACATTGGGAAGGGTTTACATACAAATATTTGGCAAGCTAATCGTTTTACTTTCAAATAAATGGTATAACTAAGCAAAATGCTGTATTAAAATAACAAAACGAAAATTGATAATCTTTAAACATCTACATGTGTTATTTAATTGGACAAGGATATCGAAATATAATTACAAGAACAAACGACTTACCTGTAGGAAGTTCGTTCTGAATTATATGAGATATACTCGTCCAATTAGATAAGTCCCACCCTGTAAGTCCTCCCAATTATCAATTTTGCGTTTTAACTTCAACAGTGTAATGAATGTCCGGCTAGCGGTATAAAGACGAGTTATGGAATCATTTTTTGGTTGATTCATCTTTTAAATGTGCTCGACAAAGAACACTACTGTGTACTACTACATGTGTTATATAATTGGACGAGTATATATCATATAGTTCAAAACGAACTTCCTACAGGTAAGTCGTTTGTTCTTGTAATTATTAGTTGCTATGAATACCAAACTGCAGGAAATCCTTCTCGGATATCAATCAGCACAAATAATCTCAATTTTTATTACTTCTCAGATATAAAATCCACAACAGCGTGCAATTTCAAGACAATTCGTTCTATGACAAAAACATTTTTTTCGTATCCAGAGCAAAAACCATAGGACAGAAGTTGGAATGTTTTCTTTTGTAAATATAAAACAAATAACACATTGGAAAAAAATTGAAATAATAACAAAGCAATTTAAAATTAAAATTTATTAGGCAATGGTATGATTTGGCATATGAGAATTAAATGAACATACATTCATTTTTAGTCATTTAGCAGCTCAACTACCTTAGTTTCTATTGGTTCCTCAATATGATAACACATTAGTGAATTTTAATAGATATCTTTAGGGCGTTCGGGCTAAGTAAATCATAACGGGACCATAACAGTTTTAAAATTACCTTATTTACGAACTGAATATTAAAATTTTTCAGTAAAACCAACGAATAATTCATTATATTTTCATCAGAATATTTAAGAAACTACAACTGGGAATAATGAAACTATATATTACACTAAATGTTTGCATTATATATTCCACTAAATTGCAAAAAATGATTGTTTTTAACGTGAACAAATATCCCAATTGCGCAACGTCAGACGTGATGTAAAACGTCTGAATTGTTGCTGCGAGTATATAAAATTATTAAACACAAGTAGTATATTTACTGTAGTGTATAATAGTACAAACAATAACATTTTAATAAACTCTCATACTTGCATTATTTACAATTTTTATTTAGTTCACTCCTTGCCGCGATTATATAGAATTGTTAAACACAAGTAGTATTTGCTGTAGTGTACAGTGCTTTCGAAAAGTAACGAATAAATTCACTTTTTGATATACGACCCATATTTGTGACGTCATCTTTGTTCGAGATATGACGTCATCGACAATTTTTTAAATAGCAACCCCCAATTTTGACCATACCATTTGAAAGAGCGTGTCATTCTACATACACATCATGACAAATTATGGTATTACATAAAAAAAATTTCAAGAAGATAATATTTGAAGATTTTAAAATTTAATTTTCACAATACTGAAAATGATAATGATTATGTAAAAAATCGACTAAATTAAATGTTCAAATTGTACACCGTTGGCTGCCTGACAGTAGCCAAGACGATTAATAAATTCTTTTTGGACATTATCTTCAAGAGGTATACGATATATCTCGTGACGAATTCTTGCATTTAAATATTCTAAATTAACCAGTCTAGTAACGTATACTTTGTTTTTTAAGTATCCCCACAAGAAATAATCTAGGGGTGTCAAATCAGGCGATTTGGCTGGCCACTCAATCGGCCCCCTTCTCCCTATCCAACGATTCGGGAACAGCTCACCTAAATAAACACGGACAGGTGTTGCATAATGGGGAGGTGCACCATCTTGTTGAAAGAAAATGTCATTTCTTGCAAGATTATGTCCCTCTATATCTGGATATAAAGTTATTAGTTCAGGAATGAGGTCGTCTCGAGGAAAATCCAAATATCTTGCACCAGTTAGGTTGACGTCAAAGAAATAGGGACCCAAAATTTATCCGTCGTCTACCACACATTTACTTTCTGGCGACTTTGAGTGTGATATTCCATCATCCATCGGGGATTCTCGGTAGCCCAATAACGGCAGTTTTGCCTATTGACATGACATAACAAAATACGTTTTTTACGAAATTATTATCATTATTGCATAGCTTTTGCATTTGCTCGCAAAATTGATTTCGCCGATCAAAGGATGATACTTTGCTTTTTTCATAATTTTGTGAATTGTGGACGCTGCCATATTGAAATCAGAAGCCAATTACTTAAGTGTTGAGTGATGATTTTCTTGTATTGTCAACAAAACATTAAGCTCATCATCTACTGATTTTGACGGTCGACCAGATTTAGGAAGATCACGAACATGTCCAAAGTTACGGTATTTAGACTCAATATTGCTTACCATGCTTTGGCTAATGGGATGTCGATCAGGATGAGTTTCATTGTTTCATACAACTACTTCTTTTTGGGTGCGCATCCTGTCTCCAAATCCGATCATGCAAAGAATTTCAATTCGTTCTCGTTCAGTTAAATTAACCATTTTTTTTATAAAATGACAGTTACTACTCAATAAACTATTCAAACGCACTGCTTCTGCCAAACAAAATATAAGAACTAAAGAAAATAACTCAAAAAACAAAAAAACTATTTAATAAAGTACGATTTCAAGTTTTTATCTGACAGCAATAAAAAACATTCTCGGTCGCAAAGGCTACTGTCAGGCAACCATGATTTTTGACGATGCGTATGTAGAATGATACGCTTTTTCGAAGGGCATGGTCAAAATTGGGGGTTGCTATTTAAAAAAATTATAGATGACGTCATATCTCGAACAACGATGACGTCACAAATGTGGGTCGTATGTTAAAAAATGCCTTTTTTAAAAACAAAATCGACGTGCCGGGGATTTTTTCGAAAACTTCAATTTCAAAAATAATGAATTTATTAGTTACTTTTCGAAAGCACTGTATAATAATACAAACAATAACAATTTAATAAACTTTAATTTCCGTCATACTTGCATTATTTACAATTTTTATTTAGTTCACTCCACGTTAACTTACACATTCCATGCACTTTAATTTTATTAAATAATTAAACCAAGTACAGAAAGTTAGGTATGTCCCCTTATTTATGGCAAAACGTAGTCTAATGTTTTCTAGCAAAATCTTCCTCGCCTCTCATCTATCTGTCGCACGAATATAAACTAATCTTGGCATCTGGCTTCTTCAGTATCTTATCGAATCTTTTAATCAATGATTTACGTAACTGTGTATGCCAACCTGCTTCCATAATAGCACTTTGTTTTCTAGGTTCCACCTAGAGGTGAGACGAAACATTTTCGTGGGTATTTTTAATTTCTGTACATCACAAAGGTGAAATGAATACGTTTATATTCATTCTGTTCTCCCACAAATACTGAAATATGTCTTCTCATCTCTGTTCTTGAAAGTAAGCCCCCAATATCTTCTCCATCTGAATCTAATTAGGTAGATAATTCTAGTCTTTGCGTAACTGGGTTATTTCTTATAAATTTAACCCCATAGTTCTTTGAAATAAAGTAGGTAATATGAAATTCAATTCAATGTAAAAAGGCGATAAATAATATGCAAGTTATAATTACCTACTAAGTACTGATATTTTCTCTTCGTCTTTCCTCTTAGCTCCCATTAAACGTTGTACTTTTTACTGTATAAATGTAATTTGTAGCACATGTATATGGATCAAAATTTTACTCAAATTTGATAGATGTGAAATAGTTTTTGTAACAGATATATTTTAGTAATACTGGAGCTGAAGTTTTCACTCAAGTAATGCATTAGTTTTTTATTTATTATTGTTTCTAGGTTTTAAAAACTTTTTACCAGTTGTTGTGAGACATTATTAATTATGTTCATTATTTCGAACTCTAGGTTAAGTTTTACATATTATTCGGGTTTCAGGGTCTGTGGCAACTTCGCAGGAGGGAATGTGACGTATTCATAAATTTATTTTTCTGCTCGTAGGAATTGTCCCCTATCGTTTTTATTATTTCCGAGGATAGTCTTATTTTATTATAAAATTAAAAAAACAATAAATGTTTCAAATATTCCTTATTCAATAAAATTAATAGAATTGAATTGATATTAGATCAGAAAAAACCTGATATAGCATGTCTTTCTGAAACTTGGTGTAACGATGACAGTGTTGATTTTGTAAGATTTGATAACTATGATTTAGCCACATATTTCAACAGAACTAATAAAACTCATGGCGGTGCTATAATACTTATAAGGACCGGTATTCAGTATAAAATACCTGCATTTTTAAATAACTTGTTGAATTAGACTTTGAAGTGTGCAGCGTATCATTTTATATTCAAAAAACAAATTGTTGTGTTCTGAATGTATATAGATCCCCAGCGGGGAACATAGAGATATTCATGGACAGACTTTACATGGTTCTCTGTCATTGTGTGCAGAATTATGATGCTCTTATTGTTACTGGCGACTATCGATTATATAAAAATTTCTTATGAAAAAATATTGTTGACAGATTTCATTGAATGTTTTGATTTAAAACTGCAAAATTGTGAACCAACTCGCATTTTTACAGACAAAAATATGAAAACAACAAAAACTAAACTCAATTATTTCCTCACAAATGTTCCATTTGAATATCAAGAAAATGTCACTGATTTGCATTTGAGTGATCACTTAGGTTTAGATATTACATTGGATGCTCATTTGAATTCATCATGAATCGCGTGATAATATTATTAAATATAGAAACTTGTCCAAGTCCAATCTGTGTAATTTAAATACTTATTTAAGTAATGAAAATTTTATATCTGTATATCTTACACATAGTACTGTTGACTCGGCGTTCAGGGAGTTTTTTAATACTTTGCTTTATTATGTTGAACTGGCTTGTCCTCTTGTTACAAGAAGAAATAATAACAGTAGTAACACAAAACAGATAAATCCTATGCTTATGCAGATGGGTAATGATCTTAGGAATTTATTCTGGTTGACAAAAAATTCTCCAAGTTCTCGTGATCATACAAACTACAAAGCTTTAAAAAAAGTACATTGCTAAAGTAAATGCAATAAAGAAACTTTCTTACCAAAAAAGTTTAGAAAACAAAAATGTTATAGGAAACGACTGCCTTTCAACAAAATTGATCAAATATATTGCACCACATATTGCTCAGGTTATATCACATATAATCAATTTCTCGGTACAAATGCTTTCCTTTCCAACTGACCTAAAGATAGCACTTGTAACGCCAGTTTACAAGAAAGAAAGTCGTATGCGACTCGATAATTATAGACCTATAACTATGCAAACTGTAATATGCAAAATTATAGAAAAATGTATTTCCAAAAAGATGGTTTCCTTTCTAGAAAAGTACAATATAATAACAGAATTTCAGCACGGTTTTTTGCACGGAAAATCAACAGAAAGCGGGTCTATCACTCTCCTTAATTTTATTTATGATTCACTAGATGCAGGAAGCTATGTGGGTGCTTTCTTTATTTATCTAAGGCCTTTGACTCTGTGAATTTAAATATATTGGCAGACAAATTAAATAATTTGGGATTTCGTGGCAATTTTTTTGTCATGGTTAACTTCTTATTTACAATTCAGAGAAATCATTGTTAGACTAGGTGAGCAGAGATGTAATCCTCAACAAGTAGAGCTCGGGGTACCTCAAGGGAATTCTTGCTCCTTTAATTTTTTTGTTATATATAAATGATCTACCACACTATGTAATTACAAACTATCTTGTTCTATATGCAGATGACACAACATTGGCAACAGATGCAAAATCCACAGAAGAGCTCATTAAAAACATGAACCTCCTGTCTACTGTCTACTGGTGTGAAAGGAACGCTTTAAGGGTTAATGCAAACAAAACTGTATGTATGCAATTTTTTAATAGAATAGCAATTTCAAGTGATAATTTAGTGTCGGTTAAAGATGTCAATGTAAATTTTTCAAATATTACCAAATTTTTAGGAATCTATCTGGGCAGTAATATGAGGTGGTCTACCCACATAAACCACGTTTGTAAAAAGTTGAACAGCAGCTTTTATGGAATACTTCAATTAAAAAATATATTTACTATTGATCAATTAATAAATGTATATTACGCTAGTAGAGAGGATTGGAGCGAGGATAAGGATAAGGATCAAGATGAGGAGGAGGAGCAAGGTCAATGAACTGAAATATGACGAAATATGAAACCGAATATAGGTCAATGAACTGAAATGTGACACCTGATGCTATCTAGACGAAATATGATACCGGAGCAAGGTCAATGAACTGAAATATGACACCGGATACTGTCTAGACGAAATATGATACCGAATGTAGGTCAATGAACTGAAACATGATATCGGATGCTAGCATCAGCTGTTTTTATTTATAGACTGAGGTTAATAACTTGTAACAGACGATGACCTTGAATATGACACTGGATACTGTCTAGACATCACGTGGTTTCTATTTTTAAACATGATGACATCGGATGCTATCTAGACCAAACTCGACACTATTTCCTATAAAAATTCCACTCTAGTAAAGATTATTATTTGATAAATTATTTTCTTTGAAATCGTCATATCAGTTAAAACTGCAATGTAACTTGATACCTATGTGAAGGTCACAGGTTAACGACTGTATTACGTCCGGTATTGCATCATTTCTAAACACCTGCATTTGTTCTATGTCAGCAAAAACCTTGTTTCATTTAAAAAATCCACACTACCAAAGATTATTATTTGATAAATTATTTCTGTCTGAAATTGCCAGGTTGATATCTCATATGTAATCAATGAGGAGCCAAGATATGTGAAGGTGAAAGGTTAATAAACGTATTGCATCATTTGTAAACACCTGCATTTGTTCAGCAAATACTTTATTTCATAACTAGCGTTATTTTTTCACATTTACTGCGATGTGACGAAGGTTCACAAATGTAAAATGGAAATGACTTCGGGGAAGATGTTAAAGTTGATGAATCATAAGACGTAGGCCTTAACATATATCGACCAAATTTATCAATAGGTATGTTTTTCAAACAACAGTTTACAACTGAATGAGGTTAAATTTAGTATAATCTACTTTATTATTTTCAATTCCCTTAACTGTTGAAAAATTGATTGTATTTCTTAGTATGTGAATTACTTCCAGCCATTTGTGAAGCTATTAGCAAACGTAATCTATCAATTAACTCATTAGGGTCGTCAAAGTAGACATAATCAATTTTGTTATTAATTAAATCTAATAGTCCTCCTTTGGTGTACTGTTTCAATGACTGTGTTCTGCGCAATGGTCTGGCAGGAGGGGGAGGCTTAGCAAATAGTTTTGAATTAGAAGACATATTAGTCTTTAATATTCCTTTCCTAATCAAATAGGGTTTGATTATATTTCTATATTTGTCACTTTGCAATCCTTGTATCTGTTCTCCAGAGTTAAAGTGTCGTCGATAAGCATTGGCCCGATTTAAAATATTCATATAATTATCCAAATCATATTGTTTGTATCCCACAGGTTCTTTTTTAAAGAGTAACTCGTAAAGACCTGGTGTTCCAATATACGTTAAACCTTTACTTTAATATCATTTCCCACAATCTCTAAATTGGACCCTCCAATTTTAAATTTTTCCGTATCTATATCGTGCTTTACTCCATATTGTCTATCATTCTGTTTCATCACCTCTCACAGATAAATCAATATATTGTCTCGGTAAAGGATCATATGAATCTAAATAATCTTTATAGGCTTTGGTTTTTGAAAGCTCTTGAAGAAAAACTCGACTTCTTTCAACCTCCTCATCAATAAGACTATGACTGCTTTGCTCACTAGACTCGTCAGTTCTCGGTTCGGGCTGGAAAGTATCTTCCAAGAAACTAGGCATTGTCATGGGCAGTGAAGGTAAATATTTACCATAGGGATTAATGTTCGACCTTTTTGGTGTAGAAGTTGGCGTGGTGTTTCGGATTTGATTTCAGTCGGTTCTTGTTTAACCACCACATCCGTTTTAATGGTGGACAATAATTTTTGCAACGGTTCCGTTATAGGTTTGTAACCCTTTTCCAGTTGAGACTGTGATTGAGCTAGTTCGGATTTTAGACTTTGGTATTTTTGTCTAACGGATTTTCTGGTTTTCAACAGTTGTTTTGTCAATTCTTTATTCATGGTTGGTACACTAATGAGGCGCATATGTAACCACATGATTCCTCCTTTTCTATAACGTCCTGATGCTACAGAGCAACCTTTATCGATAACGAGGAATCCATATTTATCTTTCAAACACTCATTACATATAACCTTGAATGCTGAAAAGACATATCCACATTGACGTGATCATAGTAAATTTGTTTTAAATTAGTGGCGTCTTGTTTGAACAGAATTATAAAGTTCGAATTGTCTCTTATTAATTGTTGTGGAATCGAGAAATATGTTTGGCATAAATAGAAGCAATCGGTGTATCTATGTCGCCAGAAGCAAAAATAATCTCTTATAATACTCTGACTGCTGCAAACCACATCGTCAAAAATTATAGTGGAATTGGGTTTTATCTCACTTGGAGGAATTACATCATTGTCACCTTGGTACTCGAAATATCCAATCTCTTTTATAGGTTCCAAAAGTTGTTTTAAATATTAATCGTAAACCATTGGGATGTTCAAGTATAGTTATTAATACATTAGTCTTCCCGAAACCAGAAGCACCGACTATCAGCTCTCGTTTAGATAGACCTCCAAGAAGTGGACCGTGTTTTTGAAATGTATCGACTAAAACATCATCATGATTAACAACAGGTAGTGAAATGTTCTGTTTTTCGATTCTCATGCTTACAACAAATCTGAAGTAGTACTATGAGCTGAAACGTCTGCAAAGTATTTATATGAAGAAGAATTGACAAATAATTCAGTTATACTGAGACGTCACATCAGAACATATATAAATGTTTGTACACAATTCATCTGTAGTTAATCGAAAGCGAAAAGGTGTAAAGAAAGGTTCTGGGATTTTGAACACAGCAATAAATAAGCTACTTTTTGAACTACACATTCCAGGCTACAGTTTTTGTGGACCCGGCACAAAACTGGAAAAAAGACTTGCCAGAGGTGATCAAGGAATCAATCCTCTCGATAGGGCTTGTCTTTCCCATGATAAGGTATATCATCAGCATACCGATTTACACTTGGAGAAAAAATTGCTGCATTAGGTGTTACAGCAGCCATGAAAGCTAAAACTAAGCTAGGAATAGGGTTGCGATAAAAAAGGGCAACTAAACACAAACGAGATCAGGGTCTCCGGAAAGGTCCTCTCAGTTTTAATCAAGCAGTGCAAAGCGCTCGACAAGGAAAACGAAATAAACCACATGTTAACCTTATTGACATGGCAAAGCAGGTTCTGACATCAATCGGTACCAAAAATATATCTAACCCTAAAAAAAATAATTCCAATCCCCAAAACTGGTGGATTTCTTCCTCTTATCCCCCTATTCGCCGCATTAGGTGCACTGGGAAGCATAGGAGGTGGAGCAGTAGGAATAGTGAAAGCTGTGAATGATGCTAAAGCTGTCAAAGAAAAATTAGAGAGCAAAAACGACATAACTTAGCATTGGAACGAACCGCTATTGGAAAAGAATTGTATTTGCGTCCTTACAGAAAAGGGATGGGATTGATGACAAAAAACTTCCAGTAAGGCTACCTCGCCGCGCATTGACTAACATAGATCTGATGAAATATGCCAAAAAGCTACATATTCCAAATTTCCGAGGAGTGTTTATGAAAGATAATTTACCATCAAAAATTCGAAAAAATGAATGTGGTATTGTCAATTTAGATATTACCTCTGGACCAGGTACTCACTGGACGGCATATGTAAAGAAAGACAGCAGCATTGTATATTTTGATAGTTATGGAAACTTGAGACCTCCGAATGCTCTGACAAAATATTTCTATAGCGATGGTAGCTTAAACAAAATAAGTTATAATCATGACAAATATCAGCGAGACAATGCGGTAAACTGTGGACAGCTCTCGTTGAAATTTTTATATAATATGTGCATCTAACGAAAAAGTTACTTATTGTAAAGAAAGTTTTAAACCGTGTAACATGTCTTTGACATTTTCACTATCTGGGAATACGTCCATTTTAAGCTCAGACTTCAATCCACCTATATATCTAGAGGAAGACTCTGAATATGTGATAGGGTTAACAAATTTTGAAACCTTCAATGTCATCCCAAATATTGATGAAACAAACAACACATTCACATATGGTAATAGGACATTAACAATTCCTATTGATGCTTATGAGATTACCGATCTAAATAGTTATATAAAGAGAAATATACCATCCACAAATCAAATTTGTATTGTCGCTAATCGAAATACCTCAACTGTTACAATTAGAATAAATGTCGATATAGATTTTACATCTGATAACTCGATAGGATCTCTTCTAGGATTTAATAAAAGGATTCTTAAAGCCAATCAACTAAACGAGTCAGATTTCCCCGTACAAATAATCAAAGTTAATGCTATATGCATAGACTGCATCTTAGCAGTTGGTTCTTATTCTAATAGAAAGCCTGTCCACATCATCATCAGTTTTTTCCCGTTGTTGCAACCGGTTATAAAGTGGTGGAGTCACCTTTAAATATATTATATTTCCCTGCGACCGTCAGAACGATTAGTAACATCACTGTAAGAATACTTGACCAAGACGGAAATCTTATAAATTTTTGAAAGGAAACTATTACAGTTAGACTACATTTTAAACAACTGTAAAATATGGTAGTTCGCTAGACTTACAAAATCTTTGGACAAAACCTCGTAATAAAAGAAGATCCAAGAACCAATGTTCAGTTAGTTCGAGAAGAAGCGTTATTAAAGTAACACGTGAAAATAAGAGGTTTTTAAAGGCACTTGGTTGTGAAGTACTCGTATAATGGATATCGTTGACAATTCCATTGTTGACTTTGAGTATCATAATTACCAAGCCTCCGTGACTGCTAAATTTGACGACAATGATTAGAATGAGATTAGAATGGGAATTCAAGATATTAGATGATAATCAGGACATATTGCTGCCGTTTAGAAGTTGGGAACTGGTAGAGTATCCTTCCCTTGCCGAAACTATCATGCATACTTGGCCTGTGAAAACTGCTACTAAATTCGAAACTCCAAGTCATTAATTGTGGCTTTGCAAACAGATAAGAAAAACCAAGTTACATCTAATATGAGTAAATTTGATAATTGTAACCTTACAAATATACGAGTTTTTTTTTAATTCTGAAAGACGTCCTTACAATGACCTGTTTCTTGACTTTAAAAACAATAAGTACGCAACATTATATGACATGTATGCAAAATTTCAACATTCTTATTATGAAACAGGAAATAAGCAATATTTAATCCCGATGAATTCAAGGCGATTGCGCCTATTGCACACATCGACTGCTCACATCAAAAGGAAGCTCATCATCTGTAGTAGTATGGCTCGAAATGGAAACAAGGGAAAATATACCCAAAGACACTGCAGCATATTGTTTAATTTTATATGACCGTTTGTTTCGATATAATCCCCTAACCAAAATTGTCAGACAGCAGATTAGCAAACTTAAAAATATGCCATTAGTTATAGACATTCAAGGAATTAAGGTAGATAAACACAAGTTTATTGTTAAAGAGATGGCAGTGTATAATGGTTCCAAAATATCCCATTATGTTTTTAAACCGCCATTTCCCAAAAAGCTTCTACCACCAGACTTAGAGAAGCAAGCTACATGGCTAACTAATAACTATCATTGCATAAATTGGAATGAAGGATACATTCCATATTACAATTTTGCAAACATTATTCGGGAGCTAACTGCACATGAAGAAGCAAAATACGTGAAAAGGCGTCATACATAAGAAAATATTCATCCAACCCTGTATGTAAGCTGCAAGACCATCCACCAGTCCCATTTAAAGAACCACGATGTTTTTACCATATAAAACCAAAGTCTATTTGTTCTCTTACCAATGTATATTTTCTTTATGAAATCTTTATGTTATAATTTTTTACAATAAAAAATATTTTTAATGTATTTTATTAACAGAACTTATTTAAACAAATCCCAGAAACCAGACCCCAACACCGGATATTGTCTAGACGCCAGGTGGCTTTTATTTTTAGACAGTCAATGCTTTTACACCGGATGCTGTCTAGACACCAGGTGTTTTCGATAGAAGTTAACATCAGAGAAGGTGGGGGATAAAGTATAAAATTGACTTGATGTGTAGTTAAATATTATTTGTAACTTTAACAATGAAGTGCGAACATTGTGAAAAGAACTTTGTCAATAACTTTAACTTACTAAGGCATATTAGTAAGTCATGCCCAGTTCTTCAACATAAAACTGTGCCTTCGTTGAGCAAAAAACAGTGTGAATACTGCAAGAAGAGATTTTCTAACAAAAGCAATTTAGAACGACATATTAAGTCATGTCTGAAGAGAAAAAGTGTTGATATACCTGTAGTTCCCGGTCCATCCAAAAAACAAAAAGTGTCCATTGATAAAAAACGAATTGATCGACCACTTACTACTATGAGAGATGGTGTGTGTAAAGTGCATAGTGCTTTCGCCAGCAGAATAGCAAGATTTCGGTTCACAAGCCCTAAAATCCATATTGATTATAAGGATTTTTTTGAAGAAATTAAACAGAAAGTGCTTGGCATTATTAATGAACATTTACAATAACATAAGACTCCCAAGATAAACTTTGAGGTGTTTGGACTTTACATTATCGCTGAAAAGGAGATGTCTGGAATAAAATCATTTAATACCAAAAATAAAATTGTGACAGAAGCAACAGAACTACAAACAATGTTTGAAGAGTTTATAGAAGAAATGACATCTCAAGCATCCCAGTTTCAGGAGAGGTTTTCCGGGTGGGCATTAAAGGAAATAACGTTTCTTGATGTGAGCAAAACAAATATACACCGCTTTCGGCATCTTCATATATTAAACTACCTGCATACTTCGGAAGAAAAGGAGGTGTGTTGAATATTAGAAACAATGATAATGCTTGTTTTGCATGGTTCATTAATGCGGCCATATTTTCTCCACAAGGTGATCTAACAAAAACAAGTTCGTACCCACATTACGACACTTTATTAAATTTTAATGGTATGGAGTTTTCTATGAAGTTGAAGGATATTCCTAAATTTGAAAAGCTTAATAATGTTTCCATCAATGTATTTGGAATTGAATTCGAATTTAGAGACGGTAAAATTAATACTGAGATAGTTGGACCTTTGCATTTTACATCAAACCGACAAGCTACACATATTAATTTGTTACTTTTATCTGATACAACTGCAGGAATAAATCAATACTGTCTAATAACCAACTTGTCAAAACTGGTATCAAAACAGAAATCAAGACGAAATATTTGTGTACATATCTGTGATGGGTGTCTGCAATCGTTTAGAACAATGCAGCAACTGAAAGCACATGAAGAAAATGATTGTAATCATGTTTGCACAAAGATACCAACAACCGATTTAAAAGTAAATAAGTATGGTGAATCCATTCCTGAAAATATCCTAAAATTCGAAAATTTTGAGAGACGAATACCAATACCATTCGTCATCTATGCCGATTTTGAGAGTTTATTAAAACTCATCGATCATAATGAGCCTTGTGACAAACCATTCACAGTTCAAACAAGTGAGCATGTGACATACTCTTTTGCTTTCTATGTGAAGTATAATTTTGATGACAGTACTCAAGGTTTGAAACGTACCGAGGGTCCAATGCTGCAGAAGTATTTATTGAAAAATTGGATAAAGTAGCTATGGAGTTATATAACAATCACTTAAGACATGTCAAAGAAATGCTTCCTCTTACTGATGAATAGAAAATAGCTTATGATACAGCAACATACTGTCATATTTGCAATAAACCATTTATGCCCTGGGATGTAAAAGCACGGAATTATTCCCATTTAACCGGAAAGTTCAATTTTGCAACGCATGCTTTTTGTAACTTGAACTACAAAGTTCCAAAATTCATACCAGTTTTCTTTCACAACCTCATCTATGATTCCTCGCTTTTCATTAAGCAATTGGCTATCAAGAATAAAAACATTTCTGTTATTGCTCAAAACAAAGAAAAGTACATCTCATTTTCCAAGTCTATCCTTGTGGAGAAATCTGGGGATCCAAAGAAGCCAAATACATACTTTTGATTGAAATTTGTGGATTCTTTTCGATTTTTGTCCAAGTCCCTAGATAAATTAAGCCAAACTTTGGAATCCCATCAGTGTGCTGAGACCCGAAGATATTTTCCAGACGAAGAGAAGTTCAAATTAATCCGACGGAAAGGGGTTTTTCCTTACAGTTATGTGACCCCCTTTGAAAAGTTAGAAGAAACTACAAGCAATGAAATTGAAAACTTTGATTGTTCCACCATTGACGACAATTCAGCTAAAGGCTATGTTTTAGAAGTAGACTTGGAATATCCATCAAATCTCCATGACAAACACAACGATCTACCTTTTTGTCCAGAACAAATGGTTCCACCAACATCCAAAATTTCAAATTTAATACCTAACTTGTACATGTATAACAATTATGTTATACATTACAAAATCCTGAAGCAGTGTTTAAAATATGGACTGAAATTGAAAAAAATACATAGGACCTTGGAATTTTCTCAATCAGCGTGGTTAGCTCCTTCCATAGATTTAAACACTAAACTTAGAAATTCTGGTAAGGGAGAATTTGAAAACGACCTCTTCAAATTAATGGTAAATTCAATTTTGGGAAAAACGATGGAAAATGTTGATAAGAGACAAAATATGAGGATTTGCTCTTGTTGGGAGAACAAGACTAAGCGATGGGGTGCGAGGGCCTTAATAGCTCTACCACATTTCAAAACATGCTCTATATTTGATGAAAATCTGATAGCAGTACAGCTGGAGAAAGTTAAAACAGTATATGATAAACCACTTTATGTAGGCTTCTCAATTTTGGTTATCTCAAAAACTATCATTTATGATTTTCTATATGGCTATGTCAAACCTAAATATGGAGAGGATGTTAAAGTTTTGTACACCGATACAGATTCCCTAATTTTGGAACTTTTCACAGGCAACCCATATAATAACATCAAAAACAACATTCAATATTTTGACACCTCTAACTATACTGTAGACAATATCCATAATATACCCAAGACGGAGTCAGTAGTTGGTAGATTTAAAGATGAATATGCTGGAAGGCCTATAGAGAGCTTTTATGGTACAGATGCCAAAGCATATTGTGTTAAAGCCGACGATGTAACGAAGAAGGCAAAGAGTATATCAAAAAGTGTTATCAAAAAGAAATACATTTTTCGGATTATGTAGAAATCGTCGAAAAGGGTGGTAAAATATTCCACAAAATGTATATATTTAAATCTACATTACACACCATTTACACTGAACTGAAGAACAAAGTTGCCCTTTCTTCAGATGATGACAAGAGGTATATTTAACATAATGGAATAACGACCAGATCTTGGGGGCATTACCTTCTTAATGATGACGCCAATACAAATTTAAAACTTCTCATACAAGAAGCTGAAAAGTTATTAGATGCTCAAGATGATAAAGTAGAATGGGATTTTGATTTAAATTTATTAAATTTGTGAATTTGATGCAATAAAAAATTATAATAAAAGTTATATTTATTTTAATTGTTTCATCGGTTAGGTTGGCCGAGTGGTCTAAGGTGTTGAAATTAAGATCTATGCTTTAACAGATTCGTGAATTCAAGTCTCGTACCCTAACATTGTTTTTTTTTTAATTCTGAACTATTTATAGTTTTGTTAAAATAAAAAAGCAGAAAATAATATTTCAAAAGTTTTATTCATTTATTTTACATATTTTATATATAATTAATATTGTTGAAGACTCCATTTACACATGTGACATTTGGATTGTGATGGTGCAGATCCATCGACGTGTGTATGCCATTCTGGACGGTTGTAATGTATGAAACATGGTAACTGTACTTGTAGGCTGAAATTTTCTCTATACTCTTTCGGAAGCTTTGGCCATGAATGCAAAAGTTCAACGGGATGAGCCCTTTCAATTAGATAGTGTGGTGGAAAATGTGTGAGCTCCTCTTCAGTAAAGTCATACAACGACTTACCGTTTTGATATTTTTTTATCAATTTTCTACTAATACATTGCACACACCACAATTCTTCAGACATATTACTTGAAAATATGTAACAATGAGCAACAACGAAGAACAAATCGCACCATATGAGAAAGGTATTTGCTCCGTATTCTCTTCCACACTCACTATTTATGGTATGACTAAAGTTATTAGAAGTGGGGGGTTTACTGTAAACCTCCAACAATCAGAGTCTTGCATTACGTCATTATATCTTCTTATTCTCAACTTGTAGCTACTACTGTTTGTAGGTATGGATGATTTGAACATTTCTTGATAATTATTTGTATCAGGTTTCATTCTTTTCCAATTATAGGGCCAACTTTCATTTCGTGCCCCATTTTGATCGAAACAAATAAACACCTCTTTGGAGTTATAAGGTCGCTGTATAATTAACGAACTTTGCAAAATTGTTTGCAAAACTATTAATTGTGAAGCGTTCATTATTGCTTCTATAGAGAAACTGATTGTTTTTAGGTAGTGACATATAATTTATATGAAATAATAAAACGACTTTATAATAATAAACTTTATTAAATATTATATTAATACAGATTCATTGTTGACTCATTTCTACATCGCTTTCCTCTTGGCCATCAAATTCTTGTTCCAATTCGCGTTCAGGAATTTTATTGGCTAAATGGCTCTACAGTAAATGTTTAATCTCATGAAGCATCCCTGTGATTCCCAAGTTAATAAAACCATTGATAACATCATCTATGAGGCATTGCTCGTTTAAATAATCTTCACACAATACTAACGCCTTTCCATATTTCTCAACTAATTCTTCACAGTATTCTGCTGGAAAAAAATTTCCCATACCATAAATGGCTTCATGATCAGCATCAAACTTAAGATTTGAGACGGTCTG